>JAKSZT010001156.1:0-16157 GCA_026826555.1 Tolypeutes matacus | reverse complement strand
GCCCTCCTACACTAATGCCATCTTGGCCACAGATCCTTTTTCTACTTTTAAAACTTGCAAAATACTTGGGCATTGCTTCTGGTTCTGAAAGTTAGATTTTTCTCTCTTCTACATATGGCAGTTCATGAGAGTTTAGTATGCTCTGATGCAAATTTGTCTCTTTTCCTTCACCCTTTCTCTAATTTTCATTGTCATCTATTTCCCTAGATATACACTTGACCTATTCTATTCATCCAGATGATAACTGATTTATTAGTGCAATGGAAACGAATCTTATACTTCCTGCCACCCTTAAGTCATTTTCAAAATTTTCAAAGTGGAAAATTAAACATGGAAAAACAAATACTGAAGAGCCTTTCCTTACTTTAAAAATTAGTGCTTTCATGGAATTTAGGTAAAATCTATTAAACACTGTCGCTGGAATTAGTGTTATTGGAATTGTCTATATTTAAATTCCAATTACATGGAACCAATATTTTAGGTAATCTAAGCACCTCTTAAAAAATATGTATATATATATATAACACTTTTGTAAGCAAATGCACATACATGCATATATATTTATATATCATCTTACAAATATTGGTATGTATTGTGAAAATTTTGATTTTTACACACAATAAAAAATAAATTAATAAAAAAATTCCAATTTATCTAAAAAATATTTTCAAGTATACTATCACTGTTAAAAGAAACAAATCTGGGTTTCTGCAATATTAAGCAGAGTGTCTAAATTCTAAACTCCCAGCTGCCAGAAGTATAGATAGAGCTTTCTGATCAGTGGTGTCATGTTATTGATGTGGTGACAAAGACAAATGAAAGAATGGGGCCTAGCAATCATTTGGGCCACACAAATAATGCTGTAGAGGAGGAAATCGAGGCTGGAGGGAAACAGCAACTACACAAACTAGCAATAATAGAGTGGGTGGTGAAAAGCCAAGACCTACATCTCTATACAAACATGTTCAGTATTATGCTATACAAACTAAGTATCCAACATGCAGATATAACACCATTCTGCTCCAATTAAGCAACCCAATGAGCTTTCATACACCCATGCTAACAACATGGTCAGAGGATTTCATTAAGGAATATTATTGTCTATTAAAAAATAGTTTGATCTGGAGGGGCTCTGAGAACACATATAAGCATGTGAATACTTTATGGAGTAAGAAAAGGAGAATGTTCTTAAAATAATCAGAAATATAAAAGGAAAAAAATCAATACTTTTGCATACACCCAAGCAGGCAAAATCCTGTTCCCACACCTTGCAACATACAAAGAAAGCAACATATACTTAAGAAATATCCAGAAAATAATCCATGTTTCTCCCTTAATAATTCACATATTTGCTACCTATCCAATTAACATCTGACAATTCCTCATAATGAATACTAAGCATACATTATGCAAACATTAGCTCTTGCATTTCCCTTTTACTTCATTAAATCATTTCATGTCTAGTTTTCCTTAGCTTCCCATGTTTCAAGAAACTTATCCATTTTCCAATAGTCAGTCTGCCAGAAAATGAATGCATTTATTTATACTTCCAAATCTGGAAGAGAATATTATCTGTCATTAGCAGATAAGCACATAGCATGGCAAACTTTTAAATGAACTTACCTCAGAACAGCTGAGTCCAAGTTTTAGTTATGCAAGGTGAAATGACAAGACTTCTTAAATACTTTGGTATGGTGGAGGGGCTTGGTCAAAAAAGTAGTGTTTCCACATATCCCACAGGGAATACCCTGGTGAGTAATTAATCCAAGTTTATTTGGTTTACCTTGTGCATTATAGGAAAGTCAACCAAAGCCCATCCCCTCTTCTCAGAGGGTACATTCTTTTTCCAAGTGAAAATTTGTAATCATTTATTGATATTTCATCATAAAATTATTTATCTAGTTCTAGCATCTTTGCAGATGAACAAAAAATATTGAGAATATCAATGAACCAAGAATCTGTGCAAAACTGGTAAAACCTCTCCCTTTCATGTCATTAGAATTTTGAGAGGGGGGGGTAAATACATATTTAAAATATGTTTTGACATTCAAAGAGGTTAAGTGTTTATCAGAAATATTCATCAAGTGGATATGGAAAAGGAAATCAAATTCAGTGTATTAGGTTTCTCCCCAGAAACAGAACCAAGATGTATGTACATGTGTGTGTGTAAATATGCTGTAGAGCAGGCTGCAAGTCATGAACTCCACTGAAGGTTTTGATGAATTCCCCAAGAGAAGTAGGATGATTGAAGTAGAGAAATTCTTCTTTGGAACTGCTGAAATCATCAGCTCATGCTTTGAGGACACCAATGATTTGATGAGACTTCCCAAATTGCTAAAAACCATCTCCTTTATGGCTTAAAATCAGCCATAGATGTAATCAAATGACAGGTGATTTGAATCCATAAAATATCCTGATAGGAACCATGAGAACAAGATTTACTTGCACAAACACTGGACATCATAAGCAGGCCCAGATGATACATGAACATAGCCATATCAATTAGAATAATAGCAACATGAGAAAGAGAAAAGAGAACAGGAAGAAGAGAAGAAAGAAGAAAGGAAGGGAGGAGGGAGAAAAAAAGGAAGGGGAAAAGAAAGAGGTGATGAAGTAAAACAGATAGAAGTCATAAATTTAATGAAAATTCTTTTGCATAAATATATTAAGAGATTTAAATATCAGGGAAAATTACTTATATTTTCCTGAAGAGGAAAATAAAGAAGGTCATGTTTGGGGAGGAGAGCAACTTAAGTAACTACTACAATACTAACTATCATCAATGGATATTTCTCATAACCTGGATATGGTATATTACTCATATGAGTTCTAAAAATCATGAAACCATTAGACATATATCTTATGCTACTTATATTACAGATGAAGAGAGCACATATTTTCAGCCATTTAAAAATGCTATTCAATAGCAAATTCTTCCTAAAAATATTTATATGCAGCATCAGTTTGGCTTAGAGAGAGGCCACATTTGAGC
The DNA here is from genome assembly GCA_026826555.1 of Tolypeutes matacus. Taxonomy (NCBI): domain Eukaryota; kingdom Metazoa; phylum Chordata; class Mammalia; order Cingulata; family Chlamyphoridae; genus Tolypeutes; species Tolypeutes matacus. The sequence goes on along the minus strand of JAKSZT010001156.1, from coordinate 13,165 downwards.
AACAAGGAGGCTCTCAGGTGGCAACCCTTAGGCACCCCATAACAGTAGGCTGAATTTCAATTACAAGAGCAAAGACTCCTAAGGCTAGTCATGAATAACAAGAACCCATCAGTGGACCCTCCTCCTTTGCCAGACACTGCCCCTTCACTTGGGAGACTGTTGCTGCTCCCTTGGAGAATGTGGCAGAGCTCTCCCGGCTGGGAATTCATTATTCCCTCATTTATTGAGTGATTGTCTACCCACTGTGACCATGGCCCACCCTTTGATCATTTGAACAATTTTGTATATCTTTCATGTATATTCAGGTGAACTTCCTCCCATGAAACCCCCATCCCAGACAACCCCCACAAACGATCCTCTCCTGTTCCCTCTGAAACCCTTCTGTGATCCAAACCTTCCTTGAAGATGAAGCCCATATAATAGCCAAATACAATTAATATGAAAATGAAATAATAAAGATAAGTTTAAAAATAAGAGAGAAATAAATGGTAACTTTAAATAAAAACACCAGAAACAAAATAAAATTAAAGGATTGTGATATTCAATAAATGGGAAAAGGCAATATATATATATATATATATTACCTTTTTCCTCATATCACTGCATTATCAGGTGTCTAGTCTATACTGTGGAACCTGACCCCTCTCACTCCCCAGGGTCTCCTGAATTTTCATTCATTTTTTAGGTCACAGCAAAGTCACATACAGAATACTAGGGACTCCCATATACCCAACCTCCTTCCCCTTTCCTCACCCCATATTAAAACCTGTTTATGTGAATGGTAGCATTGTTATAACTGTTATACAGATAGTGAAGCATAGCTACTAAACATTATCATTGGTTTACAGTATAGTTTACAATTTAGATGGCACAGTTTAATAATTTTTGATGATATTTACCAAGTCCTGTGTTCATTCCTGTAAGGTAATGAAAAACATTTCCCATGACCACTAAATACCCCGTTTGATCTTTTCTGTTCCTTCCTCCCCACCCCCTGGGGCTCTTGTCACTCCCCTTTCTTGACTCATTGGATGACAAGATTTATAGTAACAGGCAACAAGAGGTCTTGACATGATGATTATCTTCTCCTATTAGGATCCATATTTGTGCCTATGACACACCCACCTGTCTGTTTCTGGGTGAATCAGTCCTCCCAAAGATGGGGGTTCATCTTCTTCCCACTCACCATGTGGGTCTCCACTCCCCGACACAACACTTATGATGGGATGAACACTCACATATTCCCCAGAAGCCTACTCCAGATGCACCCCTACCTGAAAGTGCCCCCAACTTACACCCTAAACCAGTGGACACTACTATGTCATACTGCCATAAAAGCATTCCCATTCCTGCACTTTCAACATCATACCCACAAATCCCATGTTCACCTAGTCCCCCTCCCAACTGTCCCCCCAGTATTCTTGGTATTATAACCCGCCCTTCCTAATCTACCTACCTGTCAACCCTGCACAACCAAAACCAGTAATGTCTCTACACCCCTGTCCTATACTTCAATATGCAACTATACTCTATCAATTTACCATAGGTTATGTCCATATGCGTGATGGCTCACAACCTTCTCTTCTCTTTCTCTCCCTTGTTAACCTATCTTTCAGACAATGGTTCTCAGAGACTGCTCACTTTCTACAATTCAAATCAGTGAGGTCATATACTGTTCATCCTTCAATGCCTGGCTTGCTTCACTCAACATAAGGTCTTCAAGATTCATCCATGTTATTCCATGTGTTAGCACTTTGGTCCTTCTTACAGCTAAGTAATATTCCATTGTATATATGTACCATATATTGTTTATCCATTCATCTGTTGATGGGCACCGGGGCTGATTCCAAATTTTGGCAATTGTGAATGATGCCGCTATGAATATTGGTATGTATATATCTGTTCATGTCTTTGCTTTCAATTCTTCTGGGTATATACCCAACAGTGGAATTGCTGTATCATAGGGAAGATCTATTATTAGATTTCTGAGGAACGGCCAATCTGTCCTCCACTGTGGCTGGATCATTCCACAATCCCCCTAGAAGTGGATTAGGGTTCCTATTCCTCCACATCCTCTCCAAAACTTATAGTCTGCTGTTTTTTTTTTTTTTAATAGCTGCCGTTCTGATAGGTGTAAGATGATATCTCATTGTAGTTTTGATTTGTATCTCCCTAATAGCTAGTGATGTTGAGCATTTTTTCATGTACTTTTTAGCTATTTATATTTCATACTTGGTGAAGTATCTTTTCAGGTCACTTGCCCATTTTTTAAAGGGTTGTTTGTCTTTTTATTTTCGAAGTGTAAGATTTCTTTATATATGCAGGATATTAGGCTCCTATCAGATATATGGCTGCCAAATATTTTCTCCCATTGGATAGGCTGCCTTTTTATTTTCTTAATAATGTCCTTTGAGGTGCAGAAGTTTTTAATTTTAAGGAGATCCCATTTATCTATTTTTTCTCTTGTTGCTCAAGCTTTGAGTGTGAAGTTCATGAAACCATTTCCTATTATAAGGTCCTGTAGATGCTTCCCTACATTATCTTCCAAGGTTTTTATGGTTTTGGCTCTTATATTTAGATCTTTGATCCATCTTGAGTTGATTTTTTATAAGGTGTGAGATGGTATTCCTTTCTCATTCTTTTGGATATGGATATCCAGTTCTCCAAGCACCACTTGTTAAAGAGGCCCTTCTCTCCCAACTGAGTGGTCTTGGTGGCCCTGTCGAATATCAGATGACTGTATATGCGAGGATCTATATCAGAACTCTCAATCTGGTTCCATTGGTCAGTATGTCTATCCTTGTGCCAATACCATGCATTTTGAGCACTGTAGCTTTGAAGTATGTTTTAAAGTCAGGTAGTGTGACACCGCCAACTTCATTTTTCTTTTTCAATATGTCTTTGCAATTTGGGCCTCTTACCTTTCCAAATTTGTTTTGTAGCTAGTTTTTCCAGTTCCTTAAAAAAATACAGTGTTGATTTTTATTGGGATTGCATTATATCTGTAGATTAGTTTGGGTAGGATAGCTATCTTGATGATGTTTAGTCTTCCTGTCCATGAACAGGAAATATTCTCCCATTTATTTAAGTCTTCTTTGATTTCCTTTAACAGTGTTCTGTACTTTTCTTTATACAAGTCCTTTACATCTTTAGTTAAATTTATTCCTAGGTATTTGATTCTTTTAGTTACTATTATAAATTTTTTTTCTTGATTTCCTTCTCATATTGTTCATTATTGGTGTACAGAAATGCTACTGATTTTTGAGCATTGATCTTATAGCCTGCAACATTACTGAACTCCTTTATAAGTTCTAGAAGCTTTGTTGTAGATTTTTCAGAGCTTTCTACGTATAGGATCATGTCTTCTGCATATAATGAAATTTTTACTTCTTCTTTTCCAATTTGGATGCCTTTTATATCTTTTCCTTGACTCAGTGCTCAAGCAAGTACTTCTAAGACAATGTTAAATAGGAGTGGTGATAGTGGGCATCCTTGTCTTGTTCCTATTCTCAGAGGGAAGGCTTTTAGGATTTCACCATTGAAGATGATGTTAGCTTTGGGTTTTTCCTATATACCCTTTATCATATTCAGAAAGTTTCCTTCTATTCCAATCTTGCAGTGTTTTTATCAGAAAGACATGCTGTATTTTGTCAAATGCTTTTTCTGCATCTATAGAGATGATCATGTGATTTTTTTCTTTCAATCTGTTTATGTGGCCTATTACATTGATTGATTTGCTTACATTGAACCATCCTTGCATACCTGGTATTACACCTACTTGGTCATGGTGTATAATTCTGTTGATATGTTGTTGAATGTGATTACCAAGTATTTTTTGAGGATTTTAGCATATAGGTTCATTAGAGAAATTAGTCTGTAATTTTCCTTTCTTGTGGTATCTTTGTTTGGTTTTGGTATTAGGGTAATGCTGGCTTCGTGGAATGAGTTAGACAACATTCCCTCTACCTCTATTTTTTGGAAGATCTTAAGCAGAATTGATGTTAGCTCTTTCCGGAATGTTTGGTAGAATTCAGCTGTGAAGCCATCTGGTCCTGGGCTCTTCTTAGTTGGAAAGTTTTTGATGACAGATTCTATCTCTTTACTTTTAATTGGACTGTTGAATCCATCAATTTCTTCTTTCATCAATGTAGGCTGTTTGTGAGTTTCTAGAAACTTGTCCATTTCTTCTAAATTATCGTTATTGTTGGTATATAGTTTTTCTAAGTATGCTGTTATGATACTCTTTATTTCCGTGGGGTCAATAGATACATCCCTTTGCTCATTCCTTATTTTGTTTATTTGCATCTGTTCTCTCTTTTTATTTGTCAGTCTGGCTAAGGGTTTGTCAATTTTATTGATCTTCTCGAAGAACCAGCTTTTGGTTTTGTTTATTTTTTCTAGGGCTTTCTTATTCTCTATTCCATTTAGTTCTGCTCTAATCTTGTTATTTCCTTCTTTCTACCTCTTTTAGATTTCGTTTGTTTTTGTTTTTCAAATTCCTCCAAGTGTGCAGTTAGTTCTTCAATTTTAGCTCTTTCTTCTTTTTTAATATATGTATTTATGGCTATGAACGTCCCTCTCAGGAGAGCTTTCACTACATCCCATAGGTTTTGATATGTTGTGTTGTCATTTTCATTCATTTCAAAGTAGTTACTGATTAATTTTGAGATTTCCTCTTTGACCCACTGTTTGTCTAAGAGTGTGTTGTTTAACTTCCATATCTGAATGCCTAATCTGATTCTCTGGCCCTTATTGATTTCCAATTTCCACTGTGGTCAGAGAAATTTCTTCGTATAATCTCAATCTTTCTGAATTCGTTGAGAGTTGTTCTGTGGCCTAGCGTGTGGTCTATCTTGGAGTATGTTCCATGTGCACTCGAGAAGAATGTAAATACTGCTGTATTTGGGTGTAGTGTTCTGTATATGTCTATTTAGTCCAGGTCCTCTAATGGATTGTTTGGAGTCTTTGTTTCTTTATTGATTCTCTGTCTAGATGATTATAATGGTGTTTTAAAGTCCCCTACTATAGTTGTAATGACGTATATTTCTCCACTTAGCTTTTCCAGAGTTTGCCTCATGTATTTTGAGGCACAACGATTAGGTGCCTAAATGTTTATGATAGTTCTCTCTTCTTGAGAGATTACCCCTTTTACTAATATATAGTGTCCATCTTTGTCTCTTACATTAGTTTTGCATTTAAAGTCTACTTTGTCTGATATTAGAAGAGCTACACCTGCCCAGTTTTGGCTATTGTTAGCTAGTAAAATTGTTTTCCTGCCATACACTTTCAGCCTCCTTGAATCCCTGGGTCAAAGGTGAGTTTCTTGTAGACAGCATATAGATGGATCATATTTCCTTATTCATTCTGCTAATCTGTGTCACTTTACTGGTGAATTTAATCCATTAAAGTTCAGTGTTATTACTCGCAATGAATTTCTTACTTCAGCCATATTTTCTTTAGGTAAATGTATGTCATATGTTGTTTTGTTTCTGTTTATGTACTTTTAGTTGTTTTTAAACTCTCCTCCAACTCTCTCTCCCCTGTTTTTTCCTTTCAACTTGTAGAACTTCCTTTAGTATTTCTTGAAGTGCAGGTTTCTTATTGACATACTCTCTTAATTTCTGTTTATCTGTGAATACTTTGAACTCTCCATCATTTTTGAATGCCAGTTTTGCTGGGTAGAGAATTCATGGCTGGAAGTTTTTTTCTTTTAGTACTTTGACTATATCATACCACTGTCTTCTTGCCTCCATGGTTTAAGCTGAGAAATCAGCATTTAATCATATTGTGCTTCCCTTGTATGTAATGGTTCTCTTTTCTCTTGCTTCCTTGAGTATTTTCTCTTTGTCCTGAGCATTGGACATTTTGACAAGTATATGTCTTGGAGTTGGCCTGTTGGGATTTATACTGTTTAGGGTGCACTGTTATTCCTGGATCTGCACATCCATCTCTCTCAATAGGATTGGGAAGTTTTCAGCTATTATTTCTTTCAACACTCTTTCTGTTCTCTTTCCCTTCTCTTTTCCTTCTGGGATGCCCAAAATACATATGTTTGTGCGTTTTGTATTGTTGGTTAAATCCCTGAGTCCCTGCTGGATTTTTTCTACCTTTTTGTCTATCTGTTCTACTATCTGTTTGATTTCATATGTATTGTCTTCCACATCACTAATTCTTTCTTCTGCCTGTTCAAATCTGCTGTTATGTGAATACAGCATCTTATGATTTCTTGGGTTGTGCCATTGATCACCATCATATCTGTTATCTTTTTATGTATGCTTACAATTTCTTCAGTATGTTCTCTCAGTGTCTTCTTAATATCCTTAATATCTTCCTTCATTTCATTAAGTTGGTCCATGATATTTGTTTGGAAAGCTTTGATTAGTTGTTTGATGTTCTGCATCACTTCCTGGTTTTTAATTTGCTCATTAGACTTATCCATGTCGTCCTGTTTCTCAGTGTGGTTTGTAATTTTTTGTTGTGCTCTAGTCATCATTTTATCTTGTTGGGTTTAGTCAGTTGATTTGCTTCTCTCTCTTCTCTAGAGTTTTATTTAGATGGTGGTTCTGTGTGTGTGTTCAGTTTTCTCTTTGTCACTTTTTCTTCTTATTTTATTTCCTTGCTTTTTTCTATGTTCCCTTGAAGGTAAAAGATTAGGGCCAGAGGAATCGAAAGATGTGAGAAAGGAAGAAGGATAATAGTAATATTAATAAAAGTTAGAAGAGGGGCTGTATAAGACTTAGTGAAATGAATATTTAGCTAATGTAAGCAGTGCAGAGTAGTAGGGAAAAATGTGGTATACCTACCGTGGACTGGGAAACCAATTAGAGGAATATATATACATACACATAATGATTTAGAAGGCTAGAATGATGAGGAGGGAGAGAAAGAGTAAAGAATGGGTTGAAAGGAAAAAGTTAATATTAATAAAAAAAAGAAGAAAACAGAATAGATAGTATAGAGATTGACATCCTTAAGTTGTGGGCTAATGAAAAAACATGGTATGTAAGAACCACAACAGAAAGCAGGAGGCAGAAAGATGAAGGAAGCAAAAGAGATAGCTTAGGATACAAAATCAATATATACAGAAAATGGGAAATCACTGAAATAGAAGCACAGCAAAGAAGAGACAAGCTAGCAGCAACTAATTTAAAAAGAAAGAAAGAAAAAGAAAAAGAAAGAAAGAAAGAAAGAAAGGAAAGAAAGAAGGAAAGAAATAAAGAAAGGAAGAAAGAAGGGGGGAGGAAAGAGAAAGAAAAGCAAGATAAAACAAATAAACACAGAAAAACAAAACAACCACACAAGCAAGCATTCAAACAAATCTAGGAAGAACAGCGTTCCTTCTTGGGCCCTTGTGGAACCTTTCAGCCTGCTTGTATTTATCAATCAATTGCCCTGCAAGGTTCTATCTGCAGGTTTTGAGGATGATTTTAGCTATTAAACTAAATTAAAAAGAAAAATTCATTTTTTTTTTTATCTTTTAAAGTGACTTTTTTTTTTTTTGGTGAAATAAGGAAGCCAAAATATGTCCTCTTCTAGACTGCTCCCTTCACCGAAGGGACCCTAACTAGCCTCGAGGACACTAATCAAGCACTTCCCACCCACTTCCTGGCCTCCCCAGGGGAGCTGAAGCACTGATGCTAGTCAGTGCAGATGATAAAAATGGCTGACTTCGCCCATTCTGGAGCCAAACCTGAGTATCACTGGGCTGTTGGGTAAAACAGGCTTCCTCAGTAGATTTGCCTCTCCCCTCAGCCACATGCCATTTCCAGCCAGCTTATCTGTTCTCCAAAGCTATGAGGGGTCCAGGCAGCCAAATTGAAAGAAAGGAAACCCCTTTCCACCTTCTGTCATAAGCCTCCCACTCTCTGAGAATGCTCCCTCTCATGGGAGTGCCGGCCGGTGTTTGTGGCATTTCACAGGGCAGCTCGGTAAGTCAACTTCCTCTGCAAATTTGCCACTCCCTTCAGGCTGGTCCTGCTTCAAGCCAGCTACTTTGCTCCCCAAAGCTTCAAGGGGTTCCAGGCAGCAAAATCCACAGAAAGGAAAGCCTTCTCAACCCTCCACGAGAATCCTCCCACTCTCTGAGAACGCTCCCTCTCACCGGTTTGCAGACGGGAGTCACGGGTCAAACCCCAAAATTATTCTTCACTTCAAAGACTTAGTATGAAAAAAAAAAAAAAGAATGCAGCATGCAGATTAAATTATTCATATTGATTCCATGTAAAAATAATATTTTGAATTAAATAAAATTGTATTAAATAAATAGATATTAAATTTGGTTACTAAAAAAGATTTTTAAAATCAATTTCACCTGTTCCTTTTTTACTTTTTGTAACATGGCTACAAGAAAATATAATTACCTCTGTGACTTCCATCACATTTCTACTTAACAGCTCTGTTTTAGGGGTCTCCATTTCCCAGAATGAAAGAGCTCCAAATACCTCTGTCCAACAAAATAACCAAGAGCTTAATTGTCATGATACACCAAATTAGAAAGAAGTGGACAAAAATTCAGATGCATAAGCAACTAAGAATAGTAATGTCACCTTTTAATGTATCTACCTGCAAATCATAGAACACAATAATAACAGATTGTTTATTGCTTAATGATGAAAAAGTGTTATCTTATTTACTTTTCCCAACAAATCTATGAGATACTACACAATTATTTAATCTATTCTACAGATGAAAGCAAAATCAGGATTAAGAGACTTCATTGGCATGTGACTCAACCTAGCCAGTGACAGTGTAATTGTCTTTTGTTGTTTTCCAGTAAGGCAAAATGATATAAACTCAATCATTCCATAAATATTTCCTGAAGCATCCCAAGTAAGTCAAAGTTTAATCTCTGAAATGAATGTACATGGCATGGTCCCTGCCTTCAAGAATTGAGCAGATTTTGAGCCCTCATAGTATGAACAGTTGCTGGACCTCTGGGGTCTTCACTTCTCTCCAGCTGAGGTATAATGGAGGACATGAAAAGGGTAGAACACCATAAAAAGCGGAAGATGGAAGCAAAAGAAACTGAAGTCCAAGGTCAGGTACATAAGAAATCCATCCTAAAACTCCTCTGTGCATTTCACGATAACTCTATCATGGCAGATGAATCTATAATAATGTAAAATTCATTCTCAGACAAACTTTACAGATGGGACCTACATTAAAGTTTTACAGATTTTTCAGCTTTCTCATTCTTAAAATATTACTAACTTTACATCAGTGTTTTTTACTGTTTGTTGTCCTGGTTTGTGCCTGTGTTCTGCTTCTGTCTTTGTTCCCACTGTGCTTAACCATTCAGAAAATTAAAAGCAAGCATTCAGCAATGGTACATGTTACATAGAGAGAAATGCTAGCCAGAATTGCCCTCACCAGTTTAATGACATCAAATTCCTCAAGGGGCTTGTATTAGCCAGACAAAAAGGATGCTGATGCAAAGTACCAGAAATCTTTTATAAAGGGTATTTATTTGAGGTAAAAACTTCCAATTAGAAAGTGCTAAAGAGTTCAGCTCAAGGTTAATTTCTCACCCAAAGTCATTTGCCACATGTTGAAGCAAAATGGCAAGTGATGTCTGAGAGGATTCAGCTTTCCCCACAGCTCAAGCATCAAAATTAAGTTCTCTCATCTACTGTGTCTTCTACTGTGTCTCTGTAGCTCTGTCTTTTCCTGTGTGTATTCTTCTCTGTGAATGTCCATTTATACAGCCCACCAAGGGGGTGGGGACTTAACCCAGAGTCACCCTAATGATGTGGTTAAATCAAAGCCCTAATCTTGATTTAATCAAGTAAATGTAAAACCTTTGAATTTAATACAAACAAAAGGTATCATGAACAGAGGAAGAGCCAGGTCTATAACCATAATCTATATCTCTTTTTTGGAATTCATAAATAATATCAAACTGCTACAGGGATCTTTTCATTATTTTGTTTTACATTCAGAGGACAGTAAATGGTTAGCAGAGACCAAGCCCAGTAACTGGCATTGGCCTATGAGGTATATTAAAGCCCAAGAGAGATAAATAGACACCAAAATTTCCCTTTCAGGACATGAAAATCCCCATTCCTGACAAGAAATATTCTTGGCACCGACTCTCACTTAATGAGACCCTGGAGATTTCCCCAGCATTCCTCACAAAAGGGAATGGAGATTTGAATGGTAATTCCTCATATTTTAAGAGCATTTTCCTTCCATTCTGTCAATACTGACTCATGCCCCACATTAAAAATATTATAAAGCAGTATAACAATATTAAATAATATTTGGAAAATGAGAAAAGAGAATCAACAGGAAAACTCCAAGACCATGTAATAACTATTGTCATGCCTGTGGAAAGTTTTATGTTTTGGTAAATTTCAGGATCATATCATATGCAAAATTTTAAAATGACAAAGTTTAAAATATGGCTGTCTTTGATTACTAAGAAATTTTAACACATATCTATTTTTGAATTTATATTACTTCTTTGGGGATTTCTTTTGTTCATGGCATTTGTCCATTGATATATTTAGTTATCAAAAATCTGCTTATTCTCCTTATATTAAAAAGACAGCCATTTGGTTATGATATTAATTGTAGCTGTTTTTCTCCAAATAGTTACTTCTGATTGCAATGATTTTAGACTAAAAAGTTTGAACTATTTATGTAGTTAAGATATTTCATTACCCTTTTATATTTTGAGTTTAATTTGTAAAGTTAATTCACATTTGACCTATGATTAGTGTGTAATTCTATTTTAGTCCAGTTATAAAAAATATTAAAATATATAATATTTTAATAAATCTAGAATCCATTTTGCTCTTTGGTGTAAATTGTGGATTTCATTAAAAGATCAAATTGCTAATAAATTTGTCCTTTCATAGTATGCCAATTAACCCTAATTTCTCATTTTTTTCAAATAAACAGAATAATTCAATTGTGAATGAAGAATATATGTAAATAACCCACTATGGTGTATCACTTCTTTATCTGTGGATCTAAGGTCACTATCTTATTAGGAGAACTCAATTTTAATCCATGTTGCTTCTGTAAATTCTGGATCATGGATGCAAAAAAAAAAAAGATAGAGAGATGATGATGTTGGTTAGTCTTAGGTCAAATTATAAAGCAGTAACATTTAACTTTTGGAACTTCATTCTCTTCTTTCTACATCGTTTAATTCCCTGTAACTTCATATCCAATAGCAGGTAGTCAGATTTTTGGCATTGCTTGTTTTTGTTTCATATTATGATTCTTTTGTCAAACTCTTCCCTGTGTCAAGGAGTGACCATGAAGATGGGTACCAACTAACTCAGAAGATGTTTAAGTGCTAAAAAGCTAGAGTAGACAAAATAGGTGGTCAACTGGCATAAATAGAGACTGTCCTAGGCAATCATGTAAGAAAGACATCCTTTGTTTCAAGCCATTTATACGCTCTAAAATATAATTTATTATGTTTCTTCTCCCACAGTGTTTGCATATGAAACCTCACTCCTTCTTGTGGAATAAATATCATTTTCAAAAGTAAAACCATTTGAAGAATATTTAAAATGGTAGAGGAATTTTTGTAACAGCAAAGATAACTTCCTTTGTCCTGAAAGCAAATCAGGAGCACTGTTACGGTCTCAGCTCTCAGGAGATACTGAAATTCCCCTGTCTCCTCCCTCCCTTGAAACATATCTATCCATGGCATTTGTATGTAGTTTTGTGATCATCATGCCAGGATTGGGATAAGAAAGCCTGATTTCATATCCTATCTTCATAATTTACAAGCTTCTGAATGCCTGGCAAGCCACTCACATTTTCTGCCTATGTGCATAAAAAGGCTTAAATAAGAAAGTGAGGTTAGAAAAATTTCTTGAGGCAGGATATGGAGAATATTTTAACTGAACTACTTTAGAGATTTTATGAAATACCTAAGGAAATGGAATAGTACACCGAAGTTGACATAGCCATGCACATTTCTAAATCATATAAATGAACATAATTTTCAAACATACTTTACCCTGAAAATAAAAAATTGTAGAGAATTTCCCTAATGAATACATTACAGAATCAAATCCAGCATATCACCAATAGAAGAAATGAATCCAAAATATTTAAAAAGGACAAGAGTAGTACAGATTTATGAATACCTATAATTACAATGTTCAGACATATCAATATCAATATTCCCCAACATTTTGTTGGTTTAAACCAACTTTGCAATAAGTATATCTTAAATATCTATATTTAAGAATCTAATATTTAAAACGACCTGTGATTGATTGATGTAAAATCCTCCAAGTTACTTACCTCACACAGCTGTCTCCCCAACTTTGGTTATCCAAATCTGAAGGTCAGATAACTATTGTTCAGGGAAAAACCTTACAAACTTAGGTATTAAAGAGAATTATTCAGAATTTCTTTTTTCTAGTAAGTGTGAGCAGCTGAGAGGCATGAAATCAGATCTTCCAAACTTAGGGCTTTTCTTTCTGAAGTAGAGGAGAGAGAAGCATAGAGAAATAAAGAGGAGAAAAGAGAAAAGAAGGAAGGCACAAGCAGGAAGTAGTGATGGATTCAAAACATGGAATGATGCAGTCTCATGGACATAAAGTACACATTGTTGGCATAAGGATAAGGGCCAGTCCATGACCTGTGTGTGACCCTTTAAAATAGAGAAGGATAGGAAAATAGTTCAAAGATCCAGAGACTGACCAGTCTGAGTTCTTAAATTCCATATAAAGATGGTGCAAGGGAAGATGACAACACTTACATTATATAGGTTGCTAAGAAAAAAGACACCTAAGGACTTGAATAAGAGAGCTCATTTGCACCATGGTGGTGTGCTAGTCCCCTCATTTGGAAGGAGAAATGACATAAGAACTATATTCTGAATAGGTTTTCATGATTTTAATAAATGCACCACACAAATAAGAAATGTTGTTAATGTAGGAAAGTATGGGAGGAGGAGGAGGTGGGGTATAAGGGAATCTGCTATATTTTTTAATGTAACATTTATATAATCTGAAGCTTCTTTAAAAAATTAAATAAAAATCTATGCCCTTGAATTTTAAAAAATTTTGATCTTCAGTTATAAAAGCCAAAGCACTCCAGAAGAATGAATTCATTTATATTCGGTATATCCTCTAGATATCTTTTCACCCCAAAGAAATGGTTTTTCAAATGTTCCCAGAAAAAATATCTTTTT
>JAKSZT010001155.1:0-12362 GCA_026826555.1 Tolypeutes matacus | reverse complement strand
TAAATCAGTTTGAGTGCAGATTCGCATCTGCTCTCAGCCTAATGCTGCTTCAGGTCGGCTTATATGTTCCCCAAAGCTATGGGGTGGTGCAGGCAGCCAGATGAATGTCTAAAAATAAAAAAACCCTTCCCTGTCTTCCAACTGAACCCTCCCTTTTTTGGGAAGTGTCCCTTCCTCCTGGCTCCGCAGCAGCCCGGGTCTTATCCCTGGGTGGCTAGGGAAATCAGCTCCATTCCCAGACCAAAATCCCCCCTCCAGGTGCTGATTAGCTCGTTTGCTCTGTTCACACAAGGTCCTAAGGGCGCCAGGCAGCCAGATCCCCAGAAAATAAAACTTTTTCGCGCCGCCCGTGGCTCAAAATGGCCATTTTATTTATTTTTTCCCTAACCGCGGGGCTCAGCCGCCTGTGCCAACCTCCACCGGCAGCCTCAAAACTCACGAATCTCCACTGTTCGGTCCACACCACCGATCTGCACAGATAGATGTCCCAAGCCTCTCACTCCACGCGTGCACAGCACAGACCCCCGGGCAGGACCCATTCCCCAATCCGCCTTGCTCTGGGAGCTTGCAGTGTGCGCCCTCCTACACTAACACCATCTTGCTGTTCCTGTTCATGAGATTTCTAAAACAAGATCCAGTGGAACAAGGATTAATTACTTGGGACTGAATGTGATGATAAAGAGTGGTTATGGTTTTGTTTGGATTATTGATGCTGTTTTATTTTGTAATAAAAATCTTTATCTTTAGAGAAGTTTTAGATTTACAGTGTAAATATTACACTGAAAGTATAGGGGATTCCCATATATCCTCTAAAATATACTGATACACATAGGTTCCCCTCTTATTAACATCTTACATTAGAGTGGTACATTTTTTACAATTGATGAACCAATATCGAAGCATTGCTGCTAACCAAATTCTATAGTTTACATTATCATTTACACTTTGTGGTATACAGTTTTACAGGTTTTGACAAATGTATATATCATATATTTCTCATTGCAGAATCATACTGAACAATTTTTTTGGCCATAAAAATGCCCTGTGTTCTACGTGTTCATTCCTCCCACTCTCTTCTGAACTCTTGGCAACTAATATCTTTATACCAATGCCATTGATTCTTCTGTGAACACAAGATAATAATTACAATATCAAAAAATATACACTTTGGTCTGTGGTAACACTCCACCCTTATGCTTGTTAATTCCTCAATCTTGTAGGGTTTTAAATGATGTCCACTCTGACTGTTTCAGGTTGAGTGGGGTCTTAGATTTTATGGGACAATACAAGGGATCATTTACTCTTTTCCCTTAAACTATCTAATTCATAAAACAATTCTCTTTTTCTCCCTGCCTGACTCCTCTAAAATTTGGAAACTTTTATTGAATATTTTTATTTTTGTGGCAATACGATTATTTTCATAGGTTTACTCAGAATCTGTTTTCCTTGCTAGCATGACATAATTGGAGACACTGGATATATTACCAAGGCTTTGACTAGAATGTCATGTTTGAGAATGATGGTCAATTAATCAGATATTACCAGAGGCATTTTTTTCATTACAAGATATTTAAGGAACATTTTTTACTTTATGGAGCCAATGCTCACAAATCCCTCTTGGAAATTCTGGTCTGGTACCTGGTTTCTCAGCCTTACGGGTCAGTAAAGAAGGTTATTTTGTGGCTGGTATTTGATTATTTTTCTGACATCAATAAAGAGGAATTCACCCAAGCCCACAGGTACTGTAGCTGAACTCTGGTGTCAATTTTCTGGCTTGGTATCCTAGCCTCAAGAGGCTTCTAAAAGTCCAATTGGATGTTCCTTGTGAAAACTTTCAGGAGAGCAAACTTGAAAAGACCTATAAGGTAAATCACTATTCTTTCTGCACCTATGTGACTTGTAATAAAGTCAAATCTAATGGTGTCAAGCCTTATTTTATGATCAAGAATAATATTTTTGGTTATCTTTGATCCGAAGGAAGGTGACTAAAGAGAGAAATTTTATATTTCAATAAAACTATAGCACACAGCTCTGAGTTATCAGATTTTTCTCCTGTTCATTCAGTGATTTTACATGCCTTTTGAAAACAGCTTATATGCCATTATATTGGCATGATTTTGTTATCTACCTGCAAATTAGACTGACTCCTGTGATCTTAAATATATTGTCTACCCTAAATGCCAATCAAAAAGCTAACAGGATCTTTTGTATGTCAGGTCTCAAACTGACAAAAGAATTATAATAACTCCAATCCTTTGACCTACTTTAATACAGTGTTCCACTCTTTCATGTGCACAATCATATCTTCCCTAAGAACAAATGACCTGGAGTGAGCATTTATAAATGTATCTAAGGTTGTGAAACAGCTTTAACTCCACTCTTAATGCTTTTTACGTTCTTCAGAATGAAGTTTAAAGCCTAGAATCCATGCCCATGCTAAATAGAAAGGCTCTACATAACTTACTGTTCATGAACAATGTTTCATTTATATTAACATATCTGTCAATATTGATAAATAACCTAAATATTTTTAAAGAACCAAATTAAGGTGTTTCATAACATCAGGCAGCCTCAAACATTTCAATGGATGGGCATATTTCCTGACTTAGATTCTTGGTTTAATGGAATATGAGAACAACTGTTATGCTTTGGAGTTGTGTTTTTACTTTTGATTATTAGACTATCTGATTTTATTTATTGTTTAAACTGTTTTTCAGAATATTGTTCAAATTCCTTGTCACTGTCAAGACAGATGGTTGCTCTTAATATAGCTAAACAAAAGGAAAATGAGAGGAAAGTGGGACTATCTCTAGGATACCAAGAATGAATACAAAATAAAAGTAATAGAGTCTTTGGTATGGAGAGATTTGAGTAAGTAACCCTTCTCCAAAGGTATTAAATGTAATATACAGCCATCCAACAAACCTCACTGCAATGAAGAAAGTGAACAAATGTAAACAATAGAAAAGAAAAATGGAACAAAACAATTTAATGAACTTACTCAACTGCCTGACAAAAAATAAGTCAATCATGGTGACTGTAGTGTTTTGGTCAAGTCCCAATGAGACCCTAAATTGCATGATTTTTTTTTCTTTTAACAATAATATGTACAATTTTCTTTTCCTGATTTTAACAATAAAACATTCAATATCTTACAGTAACAATCATCTTTACTTTTAGTATCATTTCACACTCTTTATGATATTAATATAAATCACATTTATATTATTTCCACTTCCTCATTCCAATATGTATGTCATATGTGGATGCTCACCAAAAGGCATTAGCTTCAGGTCTCACTCTCAATATTCCTTTAGCACCTAATTCCTTACTTTGTATATCATGGTCAGTCTCTTTTCCTTCTATGCCAGTGCTTGCTCAGTAGTATCATGAAGCAAAAATAGGTCATGGTGGCAGAGATAGAATTTGCCCCTCCTCCTTATTTTGCATGCATCTACCAGCACTACCATCCGTGGTCTCACCTGTTCCTTTGAATAAGCATAATATCTCATCGAAACTTGTTTCTGAAATATTTTTCTGGGAGATTTCCTTAATATCTTTCCACACAATATATTATTTTATTAACCAGAGAGCATTAACAATAAGCAATATCAAAAACAATTTATCATATTATTAACTGAGTATTCACTAAAAAATTTCTATATGCTGGGACTGAAATAAGGATTTCATATTCATTACTGCCTTTTGTTTTATTGCAACATCTAGAATTTCATTAGTTTAAATATACATTTTTTAATATTTAACTGCTTATTAATTTTTTTACAGTGTTTTATCAAGTCAACATTATGGGTTAATATGTCTACTATCATTGTGGTAATCATGAAAATATAAATCCTAATTAAAAATTAATATTTCTCAGTCTTTTCTATTTTCCTGTGCATATAAATATTCATAATTATTCAAATTTTTCACTATGGAGTTCATTATTTTATGTGTTTGTGGTATTTGATCTTTGTGAAAATATGCATATAATAAAAATGTCATATCAGCTTAAGTATGTGTGACATTATATTTCTGAAAAGGTGTACATTTGCCATTCTTAAAAAATTATTCCACAGTTATTGTCATGTAGATTTGTTGATTTAAAAGAAAATTATTTATGATTTATACCACTTTCTAAAATCCCCAACTTAAAAAGTTTATATTTTCAAAGTTGTAAACAATATTTTCATAATTTTAATTATCTCTCCACCACTACATCATTTCCATTGTTTATAAATGAAATTTATAGAGTTTTAAAAATATACCTTATTGGGGATTTTTAGGACGTACTAGGGATTGAACCCCAGGACTTGGTACATGGGAAGCAGGTGCTCAACCACTGAGCTACATCTACTCTCCCCTTATTGGGTTTCAGAGGATAGAGTTCATGAAATAAAGTATTAATGTAGGTTTATTTTAATGACTGCCTTCTGTGTTCCATAGTCCAGACCTGCAATCAGCCAGTTCTCCAAGAAGTCCCATATCATTTGTGTGGGTAAACTTTCTCAGAAGCCAAGATTTAGGGTTTAGGTATATTGTTGCAATTGAAATGCCAATGCTTTTAGACCCTTTCAGGATGTATTTCATGGAGGCATATACATTTTTAGCCAGCACCATAACATCAAAATAGACAAAGCATAGAATAAGTCAAAACTAAACGGAGATGAAAGAAATACACAATACTAACAAGAAATTTTAATTTTGTTTTTTTCCAACATTAATCTGTTTAATTTTTCACTTTATTCCCTACATGGACATGTTAAAAAAGTATAATTTTCCCAAATACTGATTTATAGATGATGTGATTAAGTGGCACAAAAAAACATTCATTTTCACAGATGGTAACATTCAGTGATCCCTTTAAGTGCAAATTTTTTTGGAGATACCAGAGCAGGTATTGAACCTGGGACCTCCTTTGTGGAAAGTCAACGTGCAACCACTAAGCTACACTGCCTCCCCTTAAATGCAATTTTAATTCTTATTTTAAGCTAACTGCAACAATAATTTAATACAAGATAGCCAAATACACAAACAACCTGTATATCCTGAAATACAAGTGGTTTCCATAGCCACATATGTTTTTACTCAAGTACACATTTCCACAATATATAAGTAAAACACTATCTCAAATGTTTATCCTGGCGCAAGCTTTTTAAGCAATTCCATTCATACTACTGAAAGCATTTATTTATTTCATTTTTAATATATTTTTTTAATTACAGAAGTTGTGAACTTACAAAACAACCATGCACATGTGTAGAATTCCCATAAAACACTCCTTCATCAATACACCATACCCTGGTGGAATATTTGTTACAGAGTATGAGATAATATCATCAGATTATTACCACCAACCATGGTCCATAGCATAATTTAGCATACTTTTTCCATACTCCCCCATTATCAACACAGCACATCTTTGGCATTGATACAAGAATATTACAGTATAAGCCCCAAAGATTTTAAATTTTAAAATGTGTACCAAAACTAAGGCATTCAAGCGAATCTTTAGAGTTTAAAAAAAAATCACTCTTGCTATCCGAAGAAAATTAAAACAAATTACCATTTAAGATACTTTAAACATTTTAGAAAATACTGTATTTTCCTATATTACTATCATCTACTTAAGAGAAACACAAACCAGTTCACTTCATTAACAATCTCACAGACTAGTTTTTCTAGAAACTTGAAAAATATAAAACACATGTCTCAGCTATCATAGGATCAAAGATAATGTTTAAATGTCACATACTAAACAGCTACAATATAGTATACAATGGCAAAAAAAGAGATTAACGCATAAATACTACTTCATCATCTAGATAGTCAAAAGTTAGAAGGAATTGCATAAATTGCAAGGTACTTAAAATTGTGTATGGTCAATAAAACCCAATAATTCAAGTATGGCAAAATAAAGGCAGGCAATTAAAGACTCAAATACTCTAAAATTTCAGACATGAAAATAAAAGCTGAAAAATTGTGTTTCCCCAAATTTCATTTTCATGCTTAGATATCAGTGCCTTACTATAGGAAATATGCAGTTACTACATATAGTTGCCTCAGAAGTTAAGGAAGGTTCAGCAAGTACAAAATCTATCAAGGTCCATACTTTGCTTCATCAAATGCTTTTCTAGCTCATTTCATTTCGTCCTTCATTTTAAGTTGAAGATAGAAGAAATCATCTACAAATTATAAAAATATGGAAAAAGTCAAAGTATATATTTTAACTAAAATGGAATGAAACTGGAGAGGTATAACTTGATTAGAAGAATGTCTCTGGTCTTATGCATATTTACTGTCAATACTGGACAGATTCCTCTAAAGAATAGTAAACATAAAACTTCCTGATTGGAAACTTAAGAGAGACCATTATTTCTCATGGATGTAGAAGAAAATTTGATAACAAAAGATGAGTGGAACCTAGAGAAATATTAAATGTATAATACTTCATGAATAATTAGAATTAATCCATATATATATAATTGTATTAGTCAGCCAAAGGGGTGCTGATGCAAAGAACCAGAAATCTGTTGCCATTTATAAAGGGTATTTATTTGGACTAGAAGCTTATACCCACAAAGTCATAAAGTGTAAATTACTTCCCTCACCAAAGTCTGTTGTCATATGTTGGAGCAAAATGACTGCTAGTCTCTTTCCAGGTTCAGCTCCTCTGGTCTTTTCACGAGGTCAGTTGTAGACTATCAGGCTCATCCCTCTTCTTGGGGCTGCAGGATCCTGTCTAATGAGCTGTCTCTCTTCCCCTGTGTTCTTCTCTGTGCCATTTTCTCCATGAGTCCCCACCCACTAAGGGGGCAGGGACTCAATGTCCTACTGATGTGGCTGGATCAAAACCTTGATCATAATTTAATCAAATAAAAGTGAAACCCCTGAATTTAATACAATCTAATATGCCCATAGGAACAGACCAGTTTACAAATACAATACAATATATATTTTTTTAATTCATAAGCAATAGCAAACTGCCACAATAATGTTAGTTTAACTTTTGAAAAAAGCATTCACTGTTGTTCACTACATTAACAGAAATAAAAGAGAAAAAAACTTATCTCAATAGAGGCAGAAAAGCATTTAACAAAATCCATTCCAATCAATAAAAAATAACATTAGAAATTTAGGAATAGACCATCTTTAATGTCACAAAGTAAAAAATAAAACTTGTTTCAAGCATTATATGAAATGTTAACATTTTGAAAACTTTCCCCCTAATATTCTATATGGGAATGACTGCTACAGCCATTGCTATTTAAATTGTTTGGTTCTATTTAGATTGTACAATATGTTAAGACAAGCAATAACTGGCATAAGGAAAAAGTATAATATTAAGTTGTCATAATTTCCAAATAACATGACAGTATATCTAGACATTTCATAGTAATCTATAGTCTATTAGATTTAATGACATTGCAAATTAGTTGGAAGTTCACTAACAAATCAATTGTATCTCCATATTCTAGCAATAAACAAAAAAGAAAATTTACAATTTATAACACCAATGAAACTATCAAATAATAGGAATATATGTCATGTAATGAAATGTATTTAAAACCTCTACATTGACAGCTACAAAACATTATTGAAAGAAGTTAAGAAATCTTAATAAATGGAAGCATATATCATAGAAATTGTTAAAATTTCATTAACTCCAAATTATTCCATATATTAAATTAAATTCCTCCTAAGATTTTAAGTTTTTTAAAATAAAAAATTCACAAATAAATTCTAAGTTAATATGCAATGTACCAACAAGGGTCAAAATTATTTTGAATAAGAAGAAGCAATTGGGGGAACTTAAATCACCAAGTATCAAGAATTATTATGGGAAAAATAATAAAAGAAAAAAATAAGAAAATAAAAAGTAATTATTATGGAAACTATTTATTATGCAGTATGTCAGCGGCAAAAGGGTAAATTAATTAATCAGCATAACAGATTAAGGATTTTGGAAACATACTCAAAATTATACAACCACCTGATTTATTGAAAAGCAATGTGGTGAAGTGGGTCAAATGATGATCTTTTCCATGAATGGTAATTTGTGAAGTGGTTATCCATATTGAAAAAAATTTAGGAATCCAGTCTCACGTAATAAACCAACAAGAATTCCAGATAGATTGAAGATCTAAAAGTTGTAGGTAAAAATTAATAAATAGATTAATTAAAAATACAGATTTTAGAAAAAGACATAAAAAGTTATTTGTGATTTGGAATAGTAAGAATTATTTTGTAAACAAGGCAGGATAAACTTTAATGTTAAAATAAAAATTGATAAATGGGACTTTATCAAATTTAAGAATTCCTTTTCTTCATAATACACCAGTTAAGAGTGGAAAGTGGTAACCCAGAATGTGGTGGTATGTATAAAATCTCTTCCAAACCGTTGAGGAAATGATAGGTGACTAAAATGATCAAAAAACTTGAACACATAATTAACAAGAAAGGATTTACATGAAGGTAATAAATATTAACAGATGTGCTTCATATATTCAGACCTTAGAGAAATATATTCAACTCTTTTATGAGACATTTTAACCACTTACCAGAATGGTTAATGTTGACATGATCTATAACATCAATTGTTAATTAGGATGTATAGAAAAAGGAAATAAATATATTGATAAACAAAGTACTTGTATAAATTTCTGCAAGCACCTTGGATGTTTTGGGGCAGTTCCTACAAAGACTGAATATATTACTATTTTACAACCCAGCAATCCCCCACACTATCAGTCTGTAGATATACATTACCAAAAGGTGTGTACTCATTTCTTTATTTTTATTTTATTTTTTGTTTATTTTTATTTTATTTACTTTATTCATTATTTATATCACTGTTAAAAGTAACTTTTTAACATTCACATAAGATAAACTTTCAATAACAATAAATCTACTTTGTTGTGTAGACCTTCCCCCTTATTTTTGTTCCTTCCTCAAACTTAAGGGGTATGGAATGATGTCTGCTCTGCCTTCTTCAGGCTGAGAGGAGACTTAGATATTATGTGGCCAAGAAAAGGAATTGTTTTCCTTGCACTTGTAGATAATTCTTGTCCAAGGGATGGGACTTGTCCATCATCATTTTGTTAGTTGTACAGGCCAAGCCCAAAGAAAAAAGTAGAGCAGGAGTAGGTTCCAACTTTGCTGGATTGCAGGACTCAACTGGCATATGAACAATCTGAAGATTTAAGTCTCTGAAAAATATAGTTAAGAAATACATTGAAAAGTATAGGTTCAAATAAAAAGAGTAGAAAAATCATGATTAAGGAGATTAATAAATGAATATAACTATGTTATATAGAGGAAATGGATTTTCATATATTCTCTAATAGGGTCTGCTGAGGGGATGCAGATTTCCTGAGGCTGTGTGGTTTTCTTTTGCTATCTGGACATTCCTAGAACCCTCAGGAGCACTTTAGTTTGAAGCTTTCTTTACTGTGGAAGTTTGTGAAATCTGCCGAAGACCTCCAGAATTGCAATCTCTGGAATGAACTCCCAGCTCACTTTGAACTCTCTTAACCATAAAAAAACTTATAGTTTATTTAATATTCTTACAGCTGAATAATATTTCCCTATACATATATACTGCATTTAGTTTATCCATTCATCTGTTGATTGACACCTGGGTTACTTCCATCTTTTGATAATTGTGAATAATGTTCCTATTAACATTGGTGTGTTTATACCTATTCATGTCCCTGCTGTCAATTCTTCTGGGAATATACCAAAAATGGAATTTCCAGGTCCTATGGCAATTTTATACTTAGTTCCTTGAGGAATGGTCAAACTGTCCTTCACAGTGGCTGCAACATTTTACATTCCCAACAGCAGGGAATGAATGTTCCTATTTCTCCGTATCCTTTCCAACACTTGTAGATTTCTGTTTTTTTTTAATAGCCACGAGTCTAGTAGGTGTGATATCTCATTTAGTTTTGATTTGCATTTCCTTAATAGCTAGTGATATTGAGCATGTTTTCATGTGCTTTTTTAGCCATTTGTATTTCCTCTTTAGAAAAATATCTGTTCAAAGCTTTTACCTATTTTTAAGTGGGTTGTTTGTCTTTTTATTATTATATTTTAGGATTACATGAATGTGTTGGCTATTAGACCATTACTAGATATGTGGACTCCAAATATTTTCTACCTCTGAGTAAGCTGCCTTTTCACGTTATTGACAAAAAATTTTCAAGCAAATTTGTTTTAATTTGGAAGAGGTTCTATTTATCTATATTTTCATTCACTTATCATGCTTTTGGTGTAAATTTATGAAACTGTTGCCTACCACAAGATCTCATGGAGGTTTTCCTACCCTATTTTCTAGAAGTGTTATGACCCTGGCTCTTATAATTAGGTCTTTGATTCCTCTTGAGTTAATTTTTTTTCTGGGGCATTAGAGAGGGACCCTCTATCATTCTTTTGGATATGGATAACCAGTTATCCCAGCACCATTTCTTGAAGAGATTATTCTGTTCCAGTTGGGTGGACTTGGAAGGCTTCTCAAATATCACTTGGACACAGAGATTTTGTTCTATTTCTCTACTCTCAATTTGCTTCCATTAGTCAATATGCCTATTTTTGTGCCAATCCCATGTAGTTTTTTTTTTAATTAATTTATTTTTTATTGTGGGTAAAAATCAAATTTTTCACAATACACACCAATATTTATAAAATGTTATATAAATATATATGCATATATGTGCATTTGCATACAAAAATATTATATATATATATATATATTAAAGGTGCTTAGATTATCTAAAATATTACATGGAACCTACAGGGATTCCCATGTTCCCCACCTCCCACACCTCCCACCACATCCCACACAAACATCTCCCACAAGTGTTGCCCATCACCCTCAATGGACTTACTCATCCTGGGGCCTTGCCATCAACCATAGACCACAGTTCACATCGAGAGACCATACTCTCTCTCACACAGTTCTGAATGGTGTGTGCTGATTTAAAATGTAGTTTTAACCACGGGAACTTTGGAATATGCTTTAGAGTTGGGTAGTGTGAGTACTCCAACTTTTTTTTTCTCATTCTATAAAGATTTATCATTTCCAAATCACAGAAAGGAATTTGAGTAATTTACTAATTGTTTTCTACTATGTGCCTTAGAGATACTTCACTAAAAATTGGTATCTGACACAACAGAAGACATTTGCAGAATGTAATATTGTAGTGACAGTACTGAGGTTGATTGTTACACACATTTTAAACTCTTTGAATTTGGTTACATCTTAATTATTTATACAGAACATTGGTCCAATAACGTAAAAATAGAGAACAGCAGCTGGAAATTTATCTCATTCAATGTTCAGAGATAAAAGAGTTAAACACTCTTTCCATTATTTTCTGTATATAGTCCTTTTTCATTTTGAAATCTGACTGCAATCAAATTCTGGCATTGTTCCAAGCTATTGTACAAACAGGATACTGAAGGCCATCACTATACAGCATACAGCAACATAAGGACTCTTTCGTTCACCTATTCTGGCACACTTCCAAAATATACCCAACAGTCCAGTTTTATTTCTGTCCAGGAGGCTGGGTGCCAAGGATCGGATATAAGCACAGGTACATATAAGCAGCAAGATTACAGTCAACAGACTCTGAAAATTGAAAATGGCAGACATAGTGAGGCCGGCGGAGCCCCAGCCACATCACCCTTCCGGGCCCAGGGCGGAAGAGGCGTAGTATTCCAACTTTATTCTTCTTTTTCAAGATGTTTTGGCTATTTGTGGTCACTTACCTTTCCAAACAAATTTGATAATTGGCTTTTCCTTTTCTGCCCCAAATTCTGTTGGAGTTTTATTGTGATTGCATTGAACCTGTAAATAAATTTGGATAGAAAGGACATCTTAATGATATTTGGTTTTCCAATCCATGAACATTAAATATCCTTCTACCATTTGTTTAGGTCTTCTATGATTTCTTTGAGCAATATTATGTAATTTTCTGTGTAAAATTCTACTATATATTTAGATAAATATTCCTAGATATTTGATTCAATATTGAAAATTGATTTTTCTTGATTTTCCCCTCATATTGCATATTCCCAGTGTGTAGAAACACTACTGAGTTTTGCATGTTGATCTTATATACCACCATATTTCTGAATTCATGTATTAGCTTTAGTAGCTTTGTTGTAGATTTTTCAGAATTTTCTTAATATAGGATCATGTAATGTGCAAATAGTGAAAGTTTTACTTCTTCTTTTCAAATTTGGATGACTTTTATTTCTTTTACTTGCCTAACTGCTCAGAAAATATTAACAAAATGTTGAATAATATTGGTGAGAGTGGGCATTACTCTTGTCTTTTTTCTGATATTATAAGTAAA
>JAKSZT010001154.1:0-19941 GCA_026826555.1 Tolypeutes matacus | reverse complement strand
GTTTATTAAAATCACTTGCCCATTTATTAAATGGGTTGTATTTTTATTTTCATGATATAAGTTTTCTTTATATATTCTGGATATTAGGCCTCTATCAAACTTATGGTTTATATTTTCTCCCATTAGGTAAGGGGTCTTTTCACTTTCTTGACAAACATCTTTGAGGTGCAAAGTGTTTTAATTTTGAGGAGGTCTCATTTATCTATTTTTTTTCTTTCACTGCTTATGCTTTGGAGGTGAAGTTCATGAAGACAATTCCTATTACAAGGTCCTGTAGATGGTTCCCTACACTATCTTCCAAGGTCTTTATGGGTTGGCTCTTATATTTAGATCTTTGTTCCATTTTGAGTAGACTTTTGCATAAGGTGTGAGATGATATTCCTCTCTCATTCTTTTGGCTATAGATATCCAGTTCTCCAAGCACCATTTGTTGAAGAGACCATTCTATCCCAGCTGAGTGGGTTTGGTGAACTTGTTGAATAACAGATGACTGTATATATGAGGATCTATATCAGAACTCTCAGTTCAATTCCATTGGTCAGTATGTGTATCCTTGTGCCAATACCATGCAGTTTTGAACAATGGAGCTATGTATTATATTTTAAAATAAGGTAGAATGATTCTTCCAATTTCATTTTTCTTTTTCAATGTCTTTGGTTATTCAGGGCTGACTTTAACTGGGATTGCATTAAATCTGTATAACAGTTTGAGTAGGATAGACATCTTAATGATGTTTTGTCTTCCTATCCATGAACAAGGAATATTCTTAAATTCATTTAAGTTTTTTTGTTTTCCTTTAACAGCACTGTGTAGTTTTCGGTGTATAAGTCATTTACATTTTTTAGTAAAATTTATTCCAAGTTATTTGATTCTTTTAGTAACTATTGTAAATTGTATTTTCTCTTGATTTCCTCCTCAGATTGCTCATTATTGGTGTACAGAAATGCTACTGATGTTTGCACATTGATCTTAAAAACTGCAAATTTACTGAAATATTTTATAAGTTCTAGCTTTGTTGAAGACTTTTAGGGCTTTCTATGAATAGGATCATGTCATCTGCAAATAGTGACATTTTTACTTCTTATTTTCCAATTTTTTAAATTTCTTTTCCTTGCCTCAGTTCTCAAGCAAGTACTTCTAAGACAATGTTAAATAGGAGCAGTGATAGTGGGCATCCTTGTCTTATTCCAGATCTTAGAGGGAAAGCTTTTAGGATATCAATATTGTACATGATGTTGGCTGTGGGTTTTTCATATGTACCCTTTATCATGTTCAGAAAGTTTCCTTCCATTACTATCTTTTGCAGTGTTTTTATCAGGAAAGAGTGCTGTATTTTGTCTAATGCTTTTTCTGCATGTATAGGGATGATCATGTGATTTTTTTCTTTCAATCTGTTTATGTGGTGAATTACATTGGTTGATTTTCTTATGTTGAACCGTCCTTGCATACCAGGGTTGAAATTCACTTGGTCATGGTGTATAATTCATTTTTTGTACTGTTTAATATGGTTAGAAAATATTTTGTTGAAGATTTAATATCTAGGTTCATTAGAGAGATTGTTCTGTAATTTTCCTTTCTTGTGGTGGCTTTATTTGGCTTTGTTATTAGGGTAGATTTGGCATCATAGAATGAGTTTGGCAATGTTCCTTCTACTTCTATTTTTTTGGAAGAGTTTAAGCAGGATTGCTGTTAGCTCTTTCCAGAATGTTTGGTTGAATTCACCTGTGAAGCTATCTGGTCCTGAGCTCTTCTTAGTTGGGAGGTTTTTGATGACTAATTCTATCTCTTTATTTGTGATTGGTCTGTTGAGTTCAACAATTTCTGCTTTCATCAATATAAGCCGCTTGTGTGCTTCTAGAAATTTGTCTATTTCCTCTAAATTATCCTTCCTGTTAGCAGATAATTTTTCAAAGTATCCTCTTATGATACTCTTTATTTCTGTGGTGTCCGTGGTGATAACCATTCCTCATTTCTTATTTTGAGAATTTGCATCTTCTCTTTTTTTTTTTCTTTGTTTGTCTAGCTAAGGTTTTGTCAATTTTATTGATCTTCTCAAAGAACGAGATTTTGGCTTTGCTTAATTTTTCTAGAGCTTTATTTTTTCTATTTCATTTAACTATGTTCTAATTTTTGTTATTTCCTTCTTTTTATTTCCTTTGGAGTTAGTTTGTTTTTCTTTTTCTAATACCTCCAGGAGTGCAGTTAGATCTTCATTTTAGCTGTTTCTTCTTTTTTGATATATGCATTCAAGGCTATAAATTTCCCTCTTATTACAGCTTTTGCTATATCCCATGGGTTTTGATATGTTTTGTTGTCATTTTCATTCCTTTCAAGGTAGTTACTGATTTCTTTTGAAATTTCCTCCTTGCCCACTGTTTCTCTAAGGGTATGTTGTTTAACTTCCCTATCTTTGACCTTAGTCTGGTTCTCTGGCCCTTACTGTTTTCCACCTTCATTCCATTGTGGTTAGAGAAGTTACTTTGAGTGGTTTCAATCTTTATGAGTTCATTGAGAATTTTTCTGTGGCCTAGCATGTGGTCTATCTTGGAGAATGGTCCATGTGCACTCGAGAAGAATGTATATCCCACTTCATTTGGATGTAGTATCTTGTATATGTGAATTAGGTCCAGATATTCTATTGTATTATTCAAGGTCTTTGTTTCTTTATTGATTCTCTATTGAGATGTTCTGTCTAATAATGATAATGGTGTGTTAAAGTCCCCTACTATAATTGTAGAGGCATCTATTTCTCCACTTAGTTTTTCCAGTGTTTGCCTCATGTATTTTGAGGTGCCCTGGTTAGGTGCACAAATGTTTATGATTGTTCTTTTTTCTGGAAAGATTACTCCTTTTACTAATATATAGTTTTCATCTTTGTCTCTTACAATAATTTTGCATTTGATGTCTGTTTTGTCTGATATTATTATAGCTATTCCCACCCTTTTTTTTTTTTTTTTTTTAGAAACTGATGTTTATTTTTTTATTTTTTATTTTTTTTACCAGGAGGTCCCGGGAATCGAACCCAGGTCCCTCCATATGGGAGACAGACGCCCAACAAGTTGAGCTACATCCGACCCCCCCACCCTTTTTTGATTACTGCTTACTTGTAAGATTGTTTTTCAGCCATTCACTTTCAGTCCCCGTGAATCCCTGTGTCTAAGGTGCATTTCTTGTAGACAGCATATACATGCATTGTATTTCCTTATCCATTCTTCCAATCTGTGCTCGTCACTGAAGATGTTAATCCATTAACATTCAGAGTTATTACTTTCATTAATCATATTTTCTTTGGGTTTACATATGTCATATGTTGTTTTTATTTTCTTTTTGTCTCTTTAGTTGTTCTTACACTCTCCTCCAACACTCTTTCTCTCCTGTTTTTACATTTCAACCTGCAAAACTCCCTTTAGTATTTCTTGAAGGGCAAGTTTCTTATTGGCATATGCTCTTTTTTTTTTTTTTTATTGTGGGTAAAAATCAAAATTTGCATAATACAAACCAAAATTTATAAAATGATATATAAATATATATGAATATATGTGCATTTGCTTACATAAATATTATTTGTGTGTGTGTGTATATATATATATAAAGGTGCTTAGATTACATAAATGTTAGACAAAAATTACAGGGATTCCCATGTTCCCCTCCTCCCACACCTCCCATAACATCTTGCATTAGTGTGGCACATCACCTGCAATGTATATACACATCCTGGGGCTTTGCCACTAAGCATGGACCATAGTTCACATTGTAGACCACACTCTCTCCCACACAGTTCTGCATGGTATATGCTGATGTAAAATGGCTTATATCTGTCATTGTAATGTCACTCAGGATAATTCCCAAGTCCTGAAAAAGCCCCTGTATTACAACTGCTTTTCCCTTCCCTGCCCTGAAAGTGTCCAGTGGCTACTGGCTCCACATTAATGTTGTAATTTCTTCCATTGCTTGAATCACAATATGTCTACAACAGAATACCATTAAGTCCACTCTAGTCCATAGCTCTTCCCCCAATCCTGAGGAGTCTGGGATGGTGATTTCGACTCCACCTCCAAGTGAGAGTGGGCTTATATCCCATGGATACAGTGGACGGGATTATCCTGCCTGCACATGTAGGCTCTCTCCATTCCCTGGGATGGCCATTGTCCATCATTGTCTCCCCACCAGGTGACTTGGGTGACTCAGTTGAGCTGAAGAATAGGAGTTGCGGGTCCACCGAGATTCCAGGCACAGCTGTCACATGGGCAGGCCAGAGGCTCCAGTCTCTGGAAGTACACCTACAAATTCCAGCATCACATATAGGTTTGATTGAAGGGACTGATGGACCATGTGCAGGGAGGACTTATTTGAGTCCATCTCTGTCACTCTCAGGAGCACAGATTCCAAAGTAGAGCCCACTGATTAGGCATCAATCTCTGGAGCTATCCCACCTTATATAGGACCTGGGTGTCTCCAGAGCCCTCAGGAGCCCCTTTGTGTGGGGTGATATCCACTTTGGTGATCTATGAGATCCTACTGAGGTGTGCTTAAGCATTACCTCTGGGATGAACTCCCAACACTCTTAGTAGTCTCTTAGCCACATGAACTTATTTGTCTTTACCTTTTCACCCTTTTATTCAAGGTCTTTTTCCTGTCATATTGCCAGTTGGCACTTGGTATTAATCCCTTGTTGCCAGGGAGGCTTATTCCCAGGAGCCATGTCCCACGCTGGGGGGAAGGTAATGCATTCATATACTGAGTTTGGCTTAGAGAGAGGCTGCATTTGAGCAACAAGGAGGCTCTCAGGTGGCAACCCTTAGGCACGCCATAACAGTAGGCTAAGTTTCAATTACAAGAGCAAGGACTCATAAGGCTAGTCAACAATAACAAGAACCAATCAGTGGACCATCCTCTTTTGCCAGAAACTGCCCCTTCACTCAGGGTACTGTTGCTGCTCCCTTGGAGAAGGTGGCAGAGCTCTCCAGGCTGTGAATTCATTATTCCCTCATGTATTGAGTGATTGTCTACCCACCGTGACCATAACCCACCCCTTGATCATTTGAACAACTCTATGTATCTTTCATGTATATTTAGGTGAACTTCCTCCCATGAACCGCCCATCCCAGACACCCCCCACCAATGATCATCTGCAGCCCCCATTGTAACCCTTTTGTGATCTAAAACTTGCTTGAAGATGAAGCCCATATAATAACCAAATAGAATTAATAGGAAAATGAAATAATAATGATAAGCTTAAATGAAAGATAAAATACATGGAAACCAGAAGAAAAAAAAAACTAAAAATAAAATATAATTAATGGATTGGGACATTCAAAAAATGGGAAAAAAATTTTAAAAAAAAATTTTTTTTTTCCTTTTAACACTGCATTATTGGGTGTCCAGTCTGTACCATGGCACCTTTCCCCTCTCATTACCCAGTGTCTCCCAAATTTTCATTTAATTTTCAAAGAAGTTTTAGGTCACAGCAAAGTCACACACAGAATACTAGAGACTCTCATATACCCAACCTCCTTCCCCTTTCCTCACCCCATACTACAACCTGTTTTTTTTGTGTGTGTGTGTGTGGATGGTAGCATTGTTATAGCTGTTATACAGATAGTGAAACATAGCTACTAAACATTCTAAATGGTTTACAATATAGTTTACAGTTTATACGGTACAGTTTAATAATGTTTGATGTTATTTACCACGTCCTGTGTCCATTACTGTAAGGTAATGAAAAACATTTCTCATGACCACTAAATACCCCATTTTATCTTTTCTGTTCCTTCCTCCCCATCTCCCTGGGGCACATTACACTCCCTTGTCTTGACTCATTGGGTGACAAGATTCATAGTTATATGTCGTGGGTATTCTAACCTGCCCTTCCTAATCTAGCCCCCTGTCAACCCTGCACTACCAAACCCAGTAATATCACTACCCAACTGTACTATCGTTCAATATGCAACTATACTCTATCACTTTACAATAGAATATGTCCATATGGGTGATGGCTCACAACCTACTCTTCTCTTTCTCTCACTTGTTAATCTATCTTTCAGACAATGGTTCTCAAAGACTGCTCACTTTCCTCAATTCAAATCAGTGAGGTCATATACTGTTCATCCTTCAATGTCTGGCTTGCAAAACTCAACATAAGGTCTTCAAGATTCATCCATCTTATTCCGTGTGTTAGCACTTTATTCCTTCTTACAGCTGAGTAATATTCCACTGTATGCATGTACCACATTTTGCTTATCCATTCATCTGTTGATGGGCACCAGGGCTGATTCCAACTTTTGACAATTGTGAACAATGCCACTATGAACATTGGTGTGCATATATTTGTTCGTGTCTTTGCTTTCAATTCTTCTGGGTATATACCCAGCAGTGGAATTGCTGGATCATATGAAAGATCTATTGTTAGTTTTCTGAGGAACTGCCAAACTGTCCTCCACAGTGGCTGGACCATTCTACAATCCCACCAGCAGTAGATGTGG
This sequence comes from Tolypeutes matacus, assembly GCA_026826555.1. NCBI lineage: Eukaryota > Metazoa > Chordata > Mammalia > Cingulata > Chlamyphoridae > Tolypeutes > Tolypeutes matacus. Next base: position 13,459 of record JAKSZT010001154.1, on the reverse strand, counting down.
GTTCCTATTCCTCCACATCCACTCCAACACTTAAAGTGTGCTGTTTTTTCAATAGCTGCCATTCTGATGGGTATGATATCTCATTGTAGTTTTGATTTGCATTTCCCTAATAGCTAGCAATGTCAAGCATTTTTTCATGTGCTTTTTAGCCATTTGTATTTCTTCCTTGGAGAAGTGTCTTTTCAGGTCACTTACCCAGTTTTTACTGGGTTGTTTGTCTTTTTATTTTTGAGGTGTAGGATTTCTTTATATTTGCAGGATATTAGGCTCCTATCAGATATATGGTTGCCAAATATTTTCTCCCATTGGGTAGGCTGCCTCTTTATTTTCTTAATAGCGTCCTTTGAGGTGCAGAAGTTTTTAATTTTGAGGAGATCCCATTTATCTATGTTTTCTTTTTGCTGCTCGTGCTTTGGGTGTGAAGTCATGAAACCATTTCCTATTACAAGGTCCTGTAGATGCTTTCTTACATTATCTTCCAAGGTCTTTATGGTTTTGGCTCTTAAATTTATATCTTTGATCTATCTTGAGTTGATTTTTGTATAAGGTGTGAGATGGTATCATTCTCTCATTCTTTTGGATATGGATATCCAGTTCTCCAAGCACCACTTGTTAAAGAGGCCATTCTCTCCCAATTGAGTGGGTTTGGTGGCCTTGTCGAATATCAGATAATTGTATATGCAAGGATCTATATCAGAACTCTCAGTTTGGTTCCATTGGTCAGTAGGTCTATCCTTGTGCCAATACCATTCAGATTTGAGCACTGTAGCTTTGTAGTATGCTTTAAAGTCATGGGATGTGATACCTCCAACTTCAATTTTCTTTTTCAATATGTCTTTGGCAATTCAGGGCCTCTTACTTTTCCAAATAAATTTTGTAGTTAGTTCTTCCAGTTCCTTAAAAAATACAGTGTTGACTTTTATTGGGATTGCATTAAATCTGTAGATTAGTTTGGGTAGGATAGACATCTTGATGATGTTTAGTCTTCCTATCCATGAACAGGGAATATTTTTCCACTTATTTAAGTCTTCTTTGATTTCCTTTAACACTGTTGTGTAGTTTTCTGTATATAAGTCCTTTACATCTTTAGTTAAATTTATTCCTAGGTATCTGATTCTTTTAGTTACTATTGTAAATGGTATTTTTTTTTCTTGATTTCCTCCTCAGATTGCTCATTATTGGTGTAAAGAAATGCTACTGATTTTTGAGCATTGATCTTATAGCCTGCGACATTACTGAACTCTTTTATAAGTTCTAGAAGCTTTGCTGTAGATTTTTCAGGGCTTTCTAAGTATAGGATCATGTTGTCTGCAAATAATGAAATTTTTACTTCTTCTTTTCCAATATGGATGCTTTTATATCCTTTTCTTGCCTCAGTGCTCAAGCAAGTACTTCTAAGACAATGTTAAATAGGAGTGGTGATAGTGGGCATCCTTGTCTTGTTCCCGATCTCAGAGGGAAGGCTTTCAGGATTTGACCACTGAAGATGATGTAAGCTTTGGGTTTTTCATATATACCCTTTATCGTGTTCAGAAAATTTCCTTCTATTCCTATCTTTTGTAGTGTTTTTATCAGGAAAGAGTGCCGTATTTTGTCGAATGCTTTTCTGCATCTATAGAGGTGATCATGTAATTTTTTTCTTTCAATCTATTTATGTGGTGTATTACATTGATTTATTTTCTTATATTGAACCACCCTGCATACCCGGGATGAAACCCACTTGGTCATGGTGTATAATCCTTTTGATATGTTGTTTAATGAGATTAGCAAGTATTTTGTTGAGTATTTTAGCATCTGGGTTAATTAGAGAAATTGGTCTGTAATTTTTCTTTCTTGTGGCATCTTTGTTTGGTTTTGGTATTAGGGTAATATTTGCATCATAGAATGAATTAGGCAATATTCCTTCTACTTCTATTTTTTGGAAAAGCTTAAGCAAGATTGGTGTTAGCTCTTTCCAGACTGTTTGGTAGAATTCAGCTGTGAGGCCATCTGGTCCTGGACTCTTCTTACTTGGGAGGTTTTTGATGACTGTGTCTATCTCTTTACTTGTAATTTGACTATTGAGTTCATCAATTTCTTCTTCCATCAATGTAGGCTGTTTATGAGTTTCTAGAAACTTGACTATTTCCTCTAAATTATCATTCTTGTTGGCATATAATTTTTCAAAGTATCCTCTTATGATACTCTTTATTTCTGTGGGATCAGAAGTTACAGCATCTTGCTCATTCCTTATTTTGTGTATTTGCATCTGTTCTCTCTTTTTCTTTGTTAGTCTCGCTAACGGTTGGTCAATTTTATTGATCTTGAAGAACCAGCTTTTGGTTTTGTTTATTTTTCCTAGTGCTTTCTTATTTTCTCTTTCATTTAGTTCTGCTCTAATCCTTGTTATTTCCTTCTTTCTTCTTCCTTTAGATTTAGTTTGTTGTTGTTTTTCCAGATCCTCCAAGTGTGCAGTTAGGTCTTCAATTTTAGCTCTTTCTTCTTTTTTAATATATGTGTTTATGGCTATGAACTTCCCTCTCATGATAGCTTTCACTGCATCCCATAGGTTTTGATGTGTTTTCATTTTCATTAGTTTCAAGGTAGTTACTGATTTCCTTTGAGATTTCCTCCTTGACACACTGTTTTTCTAAGAGTGTGTTGTTTAACTTCCATATCTTTGTACCTAACCTGTTTCTCTGGCCCTTAGTGATTTCAAATTTCATTCCATTGTTGTCAGAGAAATTACTTTGTATAATCTCAGTCTTTCTGAATTCATTGAGAGTTGTTCTGTGGCCTAGCATGTGGTCTTTCTTGGAATATGGTCCATGTGCACTTGAGAAGAATGTAAATCCTGCTGTATTTGGGTGTAGTGTTCTGTATATGTCTATTAAGTCCAGGTCCTCTAATATATTGTTCAGAGTCTTTGTTTCTTTATTGATTCTCTGTCTAGATGTTCTGTCTAATGATGATAATGGTGTATTAGTGTCCCCCGTTATAATTGTAGAGGGATTTATTTCTCCACTTAGTTTTTCCAGAGCTTGCCTCATGTATTTTGAGGCACCCCGATTAGGTGCATAAATGTTTATGATTGTTCTCTCTTCTGGAGAGATTACTCCTTTTACTAATATATAGTGTCCATATTTGTCTCTTACAACAGTTTTGCATTTAAAGTCTATTTTGTCTGATATTAGAATAGCTACTCTTGCTCTTTTTGGGCTATTGTTAGATTGTAAGATTGTCTTCCAGCCATTCACTTTCAGCCTTCTTGAATCCCTGGGCTGAAGATGGGTTTCTTGTAAACAGCATATAGTTGGATTATATTCCCTTATCCATTCTGCCAATCTGTGTCTCTTGAGTGGTGAATTTAATCCATTAACATTCAATGTTATTACTCGCAACGAATTTCTTACTTCAGCCTTATTTTCTTTAGGTTAATGCATGTCATATATTGTTTTGTTTCTGTTTTTGTCTTTTCAGTTGTTTTTAAACTCTCTTCCTACTCTCTCTCCCTTGTTTTTTCCTTTCAACTTGTAGAACTTCCTTCAGTATTTCTTGAAGTGCAGGTTTCTTATTGACATACTCTCTTAATTGCTGTTTATCTGTGAATATTTTGAACTCTCCATCATTTTTGAATACCAGTTTTGCTGGATAGAGAATTCGTGGCTGGAAGTTTTTTTCTTTTATTACTTTGACTATGTCATACCACTGTCTTCTTGCCTCCCTGGTTTCAGATGAGAAATCAGCACTTAATCTTATTGTGCTTCCCTTGTTTGTGATGGTTCTCTTTTCTCTTGCTGCCTTGAGTATTACCTCTTTGTATTGAGCATTGGACATTTTGACAAGTATATGTCTTGGAGTTGGCCTGTTGGAATTTATACTGTTTGGGGTGTGCTGTGCTTCCTGGATCTGCACATCCATCTCTCTCAATAGGGTTGGGAAGTTTTCAGCCATTATTTCCTTCAACACTCCTTCTGTTCCCTTTCCCTTCTCTTCTTCTTCTGGGTTGCCCATAATGCCTATGTTTGTGTGATTTGTGTTTTTGGTCAAATCCCTGAGTCCCTGCTGGATTTTTTCTATCTTTTTGTCTATCTGTTCTACTATCTGTTTGATTTCAGATGTATTGTCTTCTATATCACTAATTCTTTCTTCTGCCTGTTCAAATTTGCTGTTATGTGAATCCAGCGTCTTTTTAATTTCTTAGATTGTGCCATTGATCCCCATCATATCCATTATGGGAAGTGAAGAAAGGGCGGAAAGGAAAAGTTAATATTAATTTTTAAAAAAAAGAAAACAGAATATATAGAATAGAAATTGATACCCTTAAGTTTTGGGATAATGAAAAACCATGGTGTGTAAGAACTACAACAGAAAGCAGAATGCAGAAAGATGAAGGAAGGGGAATAAATAGTTTGGGAGGCAAAATCAATATAGATAGAGAACGGGAAATCACTGAAGGAGAAGCACATCAAAGGAGAGACAAGCTAGCAGCACCTAATTAAAAAGAAAAAAAAAAGAAGTTGGAGGGCAGGAAAGAGGAAAGAAAAGCAAGAGACAACAAATAAACAGAGAAAAACCAAACAGCCACACAAGCAAGCAGTCAAACAAAGCTAAGGAGGAACAGTGTTCCCTCTAGGGTCATTGTGGAACTTCTCAGCCTGCTTGTGTTAATCAATTTCTCTGCAGGGTTCTATCTGCAGGTTTTGAAATAGATTTTAGCTATTAAACTAAATTAAAAAGAAAATTTCATTTTTTAAAGTGACTGTCTTCTTTTCATTTTTATTTTTTTGGCAAAATAAGGGTCCCAAAATTAGTCCTCTTCTAAACCACCCCTTCCATCAAGGGGACCCTAACTAGGCTCGTGGAAACTAATCAAGTCTTCCCACTTCCTGGCCTCCCCAGGGGAGCTGAAGCTCTGATGTTTGTCAGTGTAGAATGATAAAATTGGCTGACTCTGCCCCCTCTGGAGCCAAGCCTCAGTGTCACTGGGCTGCTGGGTAAATCAGGCTTCCTCAGTAGATTCACTTCTCCCCTCAGCCTGGCACTGCTACAAACCAGCTTATCTGCTTCCCAAAGCTATGAGGGAGTCCAGGCAGCTGAATCCACAGAAGGTAAACCCCTCTCTGCCTTCTGACAGAACCCTCCTTCTCTCGGAGAATGCTCCCTCACACCAGGTTGCCGTGCGGGAGTGGTGGCTCAAACCAGTCTTTTTCCCTGTGGGTGGGGCTCAGCCATCTGTGTTAACCACCACAGGCAGGCTTAAAACTCACAAATCTCTACCGATCAGTCCATGCCATCAATCTGCCTGCAGATAGATGTCCCAAGGTTCTCACTCCACACGCTCACAGCACAGACCCCCAGGCAGGACTCTGTCCACAATCAGCCATCCTCAGAGAGTTAGTCAGCTAGTGCCCTCCTAAATGGATGCCATCTTGCCTCCCCTGGCATACTCTCTTAATTTCTGTTTATCTGTGAATATTTTGAACTGTCCATCATTTTTGAATGCCAGCTTTGCTGGATAGAGAATTCTTGGCTGGATTTTTTTTCTCTTTTAGTATCTTAACTATGTCATACCACTGCCTTCTTTCTTCCATGGTTTAAGAGAGAAATCAGCCCTTAGTCTTATTAAGCTTCTTCTGTATGTGATGGTTCTCTTTTCTCTTCTTGCCTTCAGTATTTTTCTCTTTTTCTTGAGCATTGGGCAGTTTGACAATTATATGTCTTGGAGTAGGTCTCTTGGGACTTATATTGTTTGGGGTGTGCTATGCTTTTGGATATGTACATCCATCTCCGACAATAGGTTTGGGAAGTTTTCAGCCACTATTTACTCCAACACTCCTGTCCCCTTTCCTTTCTCTTCTGCCTCTGGGATGCCTATAATACAAACGTTTGCACATTTTTGTTGTTGTTCAAATCCATAAGTTCTTGCTGTTTTTTTCCTTTTCATCTATCTGTTCTACTATCTCACTGATTTCCAATGTAATCTCTTCCACATCACTAATTCTTTCCTCTGCCAGTTCAAATCTACTGTTATGTGCTTCCAGTGTCTTTTTTATTTCTTGGATTGTGCCATTCATTACCATCATATATTACTTTTTTATGTATGTTTACAATTTCTTCAGTATGTTCTCCCAGTGTATTCTTAATATCCTTAATCTCTTCCTTCAATTCATTAATTTGGTACGTGGTAGTTGTTTAGACAGCTTTGATTAATTTTTCAATGTTCTGCATCTCTTCCTGGTTTTTGTCTTCTTCATTGGACTGAGGCCATGTCTTCCTGTTTTTTAGTATGGCTTGTAACATTGTTGCTGCCTGGTCATCTTCTTTATCTTGATGGGTTTAATCAGTTGATTAGCTTCTCTCTCTACTCTAGGGTTTTATTTAGCTGCTGTTTCTATGTGTGTGTTAACTTTTCTCTTTGAAACCTTCTTTTTCTTGTTCTATTTCCTTGAAGTTTTCTATGTTCCTTTGAAGGAAAAAGATTAGGACCAGAGAAAGCAAGAAAGGTAAGAAAAGAAAAATGGTAATAGTAGAAATAATAGTAAAAGTTAGAAGAGGAACCATATGCAACCTAGGAAAATGAATATTTCTCTCATGTAAGCAGTGTAGAGTTATAGGAATAAAAAAGTGGAGTACCTACAATGAAATGGGAAACTGAATAGAGAAAAATATGTAGAATGAATTAAAAAGCCAGAATGATTAAGAAAAAGAGAAAGAAAATGAAAGTACAAAAAGATAAAAAGTTAATAAAAGAAAGAAAACAGAATTGATGAGATAGAAATAAAAACCAGAAAAATTGAGGACTAAACAAAGAGAGGTGGACTATAAGAACAACAACAGAAAGGAGAAAATAGAAAAGAGATGTCTTTGGTAGATAAAATTGGTATACACAGAAAAGGGGAAATCAAGGAAGAGGAAACACAGTAAACAAGGAACAAGTCAGTAGCACCTAATTAAAGAAGGAAAAATAAAGTGGGGGTGGGGAACAAAGAGGAAAGAAAACAAGAAAACAATAAAAACAAACACACAAGCAAGCAGTCAAACAAAAACGAAGGAAGGACAGCTTTCACTCTTATACCCCTGTGGAGCTTCTCATGCGGCTGGTGTTCATCAATCAATTACTCTGCAGCCTTCCCTCTGCAGGTTTTGAACCAAATTTTAGGAAAAAATAAGATACCCAATAGAAGGCAATACAAAAATAATGTCTATGTTTTCCCTGTCCTAAAGTAGCAGCTGTATGTTTGATATCCTGATGGACCACTACTCTATGAGGAGATGGGAATCAAACTAAGGAACTTGAATATTCAAGGCAGAAACTCCTCCACTAGCTAAACTTTCTTCTTTGGTCAGTTAGCTCTTCAGGAAGCAATCCAGTCACTTTCCCTTGGGCAGGTTGACTCTGAGTTGGATAAATTCTTGCTGATTAAGAGTCTGTCCCTTTCACCTTTCTATTCTTATTGCTTTCTCTTCCAGGGAGCAGGATGCAATAGCCTGTGTGAGGGGATTCCTCCTTCTCCCAGTCAGGTTTAATTCCCTTTTGAAATTCAAATGGGATCCTGGTGACTGTACTCACTGCAAAGAAATGATTCTCAATCCCCTTCCAGATCACCCTTTCCTCCCAGGCAACATTAAATAGGCTCTTGGAAGCTTATTAAGTGCTTCCTACTGCTCACCTCCCTTAAGGGGGTTGAAATTTTGATAGTTCTCAGCACAGGACTAGTCAAATGCCTGTCTCTGCCCTCTTCAGGCCAAATTTCTCTATGCCCAGGTGGTTAGGTAAGTCAGGCTGCCTCAGCAGATTTTCCTCTCCCCTCTTCCTGGTGCCACATGGAGCCAGCTAGTATGCCCTCAAAGCTCAAATGGGGTCCAGACAATCAAACCCACAGAATGGAAACTCCTCTCCACCCTTCACCACAAACCTCCCACTTTTGGAGTATGTTCCCTCCCACTGAGTGACAGGCAGGAATCAGGGCTAGGGGCTCACAGTGGCTTTGCCTTGAGAGTGGGGTTTATGCATCCTGCAGTTTTCAGCCTCAGAGGCAAGAACCTCAGGGTTTTACCTTGAGCAATTTATCTCTTTGTCCAGCTCTCTCAAGATTGATTTCCTAAAGCCTCCTATTCTGTGAGCTCCCCCAACAACTCACTCAGGCAAGATCTGCCCCCACTCAGCCTTTTTTGTGTGTGAGAGAGATAGTGAGTCCATACTTAAACCAATGCCTTCTTGCCAGGATCCCAGTGTATAATTATTTTAATTTGCTTTAATGTGCTCTGATTTTTAATAAATGGGTAAAATATGTGAATAAATATTTCTCCAAAGTAGATATGCAAATATCCAGTCAGCACATGAAAAGATGATCAAGATTTTAGTTATTCCATATCTGTAAATCAAAACTACAATGAGATACCAACTTACACACAGTAGACTGACTCCTAGTGAAAAAAAAATGGAAAAAAAGTTGAAGCAGGTTAGTAAAGAGAAAAGGGATGCCAAGTTAAGGTTAGAATCTGGCAAAGAACATGACTGCGAGTTCCTTCCTGGAAACCCCTGCTAATAAGAAAGCAGGAAAAACCCTGCTGAGACCCTGTCTATGAGGTCCCATTTAGAACTCTTCAAGGTTTAATGGGAAGGCCCAGATAATTCCAAACAAAAGTCCTCACCATTATCCCCCTGAGAGCTAACTGATGGGGCAACAAAAGAGAAAAGAAACAGCTGGAACACCTCCTCAGTATTAGGAAAGGGGAGGAGGAGAGGCCTTAAAAGCCCTAACCCAGGGCTCCACACGAGCATCTTACCCTGTAGCTTGCCCGCAAACCAAGTTTTGGGCTATGTACTTATCTCATTCTAGTTTTCTCATTTCTTAATAAACACCGTATTCCCTTGACTACCCTATAGAATGTCCTCAAATTCCTTTATGTGACATAGTCAAGAACCTAGAAGCCCAGAACCCAAAGCATTCCACCAACAATATGAAGTATGGGAGATGACATGGAGAAAAAGGATCTTTAGGAAATGCTTGTTGGGAAAGTAAAATTGAGTGACCACTGTGAAAAACAATTTGGCATTTCCTCAGAAAGTTAAGTATAGAATTACCATATGACCCAGAAATCTCACTTCAAGGCACATATCCCAAAGAATTAGAAGCAGGAATAAGAACAGCTTTCTGCACACCAATATTCATAGTAGGATTATTCACTATTGGCAAAAGATGGAAGAAAAACAAATGTCCATCAACCAATGAACGGATAAACAATATGTGGTATACATCTAATGAAATATAAAGGAATAAAGGACTGATACGTGCTGCAACATGGATGAACACTAAAGACATGTTTAGTGGAAAAAGCCAGAAATGAAAGTATAAATATTGTATGAACTCACAGTTATGAAATAATGAGAATGTGAAAACTTATAAAGTAATAAAATAGAATAAAAGTTAACAGTGACCAGGTAGGCAATGGGGAGTTAATGCTCATTTGGTGCAGAGATTCTGTTTAGGGTGATGGAAAATTTTGGTATTGGATTGTGGTGATCTAACACATTCTGAATGTAATTAAACCCCTGAAAAATACACCTGAAAGGTTTTAAAATGGGAAATTTTAATCCCTGTAAATGTTACCAGAATCTGAAAAAACACACAGAACTGTACATTACAAAGAGTGAACAGTAAGGACATTTATGGACTATATGTCATAGTATGATTATAGTAATATTGTTTCATCAATTGTAACAGAGGGACCACATTAATACTGAATGTTAATAATAGGGAAAAGTGTATTGGTTGGGAGTACAAATAGGAACACCATATTTTCTGCATGATTTTCTAACAAACCTATGACTGTTTAATAATATAATGAATATAGTGAAAAGGACTATCAAAATTATTTCCTAATGATAAAATTTGAATTTCAAGTGAAAATTAGAAATTAAGAAAAATTTCACTTTTCCAGATAAATTTACATTTTCTCAATTCTTAAAAGTCCTGACTGTTAGGTATGTTGATGATATTAACAAATATGTTTTATCATGCTAAAATGATACATGTCACATTTGTAAGTTCTGTGAACCAATATTTTCAAGATGAACAGTACTTAGTATACAAAAGCATTACAGTTTGAAACTAATCAAATTGCTAAATAAATAGTGGATGGAAATCAAAGAAATAATAATATTTGAGATTCCAGACTGGAATTATTTTTCAAGAAATCAAAACTTGTTGAGTTTTGGTGTAGAATATTTGTATTAAAGAAGTATGTGGCCAATTATATAAATTAATTATCAAATACCCCTAAAGTTTTCTACCCATAGAAAAGTGTTAGGTCATAGTTTCTTCACACTTATCTGCTGAAAAAACATATTGCAAAAGAATAAATGAATCATCCCTTCAGTAAGCCATGATTAAAGAGATTTTCAAAAGGGTAAAATAATGTCTCTCTGAAATAAATCTATTTGGCTTTGGGAAATTACATCTAAAAATTCATTATTTCATTAAAATATAATGGCTTTATTACTTTTAATACCTTAAATAATTTTTTATAATTCTATAAATTATAATTCATAATATAGCATAGAGAATTATAAATTAGAGTTTTCTATAATTAGACCATAAAATTTTCTTGAAACCAAAAAACGAGATGAGTTGATTTATTAAATTGCATTAAATTGTGCTTTGCACTGTATCAAAGAATATAAAGCAGCATACTTTTGTATGAATTTTGTCTACCATTACCCTCTTTTGGGTGCAAAATTTACATGAAAATATTATAGTATGATATTATTAGATGCCTGATCATCATTTTCCCACTTATTCATCTTCAGATGCAAACCTGACTGTTTCATCTAAGTATTTTGTTTCATTCTACATTATCTTCCCATATCAGGAATCTTTATAGACTCTCTAAATGCTGAACAAATCATCAGAGTTTTGCTTTTTTGACAAAAAAAAAAAAAAAAAACATACAGAATTTTTAGTGATTATAAATGTAGGTAAAAATCTGCTGGTGTTTTATGAAGCCCTAAGTGTCCCCATTTGTAGTGAAGTATAAAAGTCCAGGGATATTCTGCTATCATAGGTTAAATATTCATTCTCTCCTGACCAAATGCTCCATGTTAAATTATGCAACTGTATTGATAACCTGTGAGCATTAGTAGAGATTTCTATTTTTGAGTATTTATTTCCAAGTTTTTCCTTGGAGCTTCTTAACCTCTCTCACATTCTGATGCACTCTTTTTTTTTTTTTTTAAGATTTTATTTATTTATTCATTTATCCCCCCTTGCTGCTTGTGCTCGCTGGGTCAGCCAACCACGCCGTGCGGGCGGGCCTGCCTTCACCAGGAGGCCCCGGGTACTGAACCCGGGGCCTCCCATATGGTAAATGGGAGCCCTACTGATTGAGCCACAGCCGCTTCCCTCTGATGCACCCTTGATTGTCAACTATTAATAGTAATTTTCAGAAAATAACAAATAGACTAGAATGCTCAGAACTGCCTTTTTAAGAGTAATTTAATATCTGAATGATAACTTTCATTGTCATACTTTATATGTTAATCTCTTCAAGGCACTTTTTAATATATATATTTTCTAATAGCGACATTGTGAGCTTAAAAAACAATCATACACTACCTTGAATTTAAAGCATATTTAGGGAATTTTAGTCACCATATGACCCAGGTGGGCCATATATTTGGGCGATGAGAAGTGAGGTTAAAGGGTATCATGAGATTAGCAGGAAGTTTCGTTTACATGAGGATCTCACATCCATTTGCATATGGAACTCAGCATAGCCCAAATCACCTCTACCATAGCTTCTATTCCTATCCAGGGTTAAGGAGGAAGGGCTGTTGAAGATCTTTCTCCTGTTAAAAGAGAATTATATTCCCTAGAGCTGCTCCAGCACCCGTGGTTTCTGATTTTTAAAAATATATATATTGAATATGGATTTAGAAGAATAAAATCAGATGACACTTGACTGCAAAAACATTTATAAGCAAATAGCTTAGCCTTCTTACATTTTGGAATAAAGCTGTGAACTTCATAACTTTGTAAAGCAAGATATAAAGCAAATACAAGAGAAAAATAAAGTAAAGTAAAAAAAAAAAAAAAATCATACATAATGTGCAGAATTCCCATACATCACTCTCCACTAATTCCACTAATACCTTGCATTGTTCTGGAACATTTATTACAGATTATGAAAGAATATCATCAAAATTTTACTACTATGGTCCATAGCTTACATTTGGCATATTTTGCCATAAACCTTTCTGTTATTAAAATGATATATTAGTTTTGTACATTTGCAATAGTTCATGAGAGAATATTCTCATATTTATACTGTTAACCACAGCCCATCATTCACCGTAGGGTACACAGTATTATATAGTCCCATGCCTTGTACAATCCATCCAAAGTGTACACTCTGTGGCTCTAACTTTCATCACAAAGTTGTGCAGTCATCCCCTTAGTAAATTTTTTACTGTTTTCCTTAGGTCAATAGAAAAAATCCCATACACACCTATTATTTACACTTATCATTGATATAGGACCTTCTTTGACATTGATGCTATTAACTGTTGTCCATAAATTATATTAATTGTATTTTTCCCATGCATCTCCAAATTCTTACCATCTTGAAATTGTGATGTACATTTGTTCTATTTCATAGTAGACCATTCTTGTATTTGCATTATTAACCACAATCCTTGTCCACTGCTTGGGTTCACTGTTATTCAGTCCCTAAATAATCCTCTATTATTCTTTCAATTGATGTTTATGTCTTAGACCACCCCTTTCAGACACAGTCACATTTATAAACCACACTATAAAGTGTTACCTTCAGCTCTACACTTTTCCACAGTTTTACAGTCAAGGTAATTAAAAATTCTACATACATTAAGCATCACTATCCCTTCTCAGTCCTCATCCTATCTCCTAGTAACCTATACTCTAATTTTAAACCCATGTATTTATTATTCATCTTTAGTTCATGTTAGAGAGACCATACAATATTTGTCTTTTTTTGTCTGGCTTACTTCACTCAGTAAAATGTCCTCAAGTTTCATCCATATTGACATATGTGTCACAATTTCATTTATTCTTATAACAGCATAGTATTCCTTCATGTCTATACCATATTTTGTTTATCCTTTCATTATTGGATGGACACTTGGGCAGTTTCCTATTCTGAGTACTTTTGACTAGAGTCCCATGTTGTGTCAAACCTAATTTACTTGCTTTTATTTTAAAATTAATTCTAAAATGTATGCCATTTTTCTTTAATTTAGTAGCTACTGGGCATTTTTTGCCTGTTCTAGTTGTTGGTAATTATAATTAGTGTCTGGTTTTCCTTCTTTCCATAATGTTAGTTCAAAGACTTAAAAATATTTTTTCTGGGTTTGCATAAGTGTGTGGATATATTGTACTGTAAATAAGTTATTTTTTTTATGTGACATAAAATTTAAACTGCATTGATTCACCAGTGA
>JAKSZT010001153.1:0-11307 GCA_026826555.1 Tolypeutes matacus | reverse complement strand
TTCTCCCCAGAAACAGAACCAAGATGTATGTACATGTGTGTGTGTAAATATGCTGTAGAGCAGGCTGCAAGTCATGAACTCCACTGAAGGTTTTGATGAATTCCCCAAGAGAAGTAGGATGATTGAAGTAGAGAAATTCTTCTTTGGAACTGCTGAAATCATCAGCTCATGCTTTGAGGACATCAATGATTTGATGAGACTTCCCAAATTGCTAAAAACCATCTCCTTTATGGCTTAAAATCAGCCATAGATGTAATCAAATGACAGGTGATTTGAATCCATAAAATATCCTGATAGGAACCATGAGAACAAGATTTACTTGCACAAACACTGGACATCATAAGCAGGCCCAGATGATACATGAACATAGCCATATCAATTAGAATAATAGCAACATGAGAAAGAGAAAAGAGAACAGGAAGAAGAGAAGAAAGAAGAAAGGAAGGGAGGAGGGAGAAAAAAAAGGAAGGGGAAAAGAAAGAGGTGATGAAGTAAAACAGATAGAAGTCATAAATTTAATGAAAATTCTTTTGCATAAATATATTAAGAGATTTAAATATCAGGGAAAATTACTTATATTTTCCTGAAGAGGAAAATAAAGAAGGTCATGTTTGGGGAGGAGAGCAACTTAAGTAACTACTACAATATTAACTATCATCAATGGATATTTCTCATAACCTGGATATGGTATATTACTCATATGAGTTCTAAAAATCATGAAACCATTAGACATATATCTTATGCTACTTATATTACAGATGAAGAGAGCACATATTTTCAGCCATTTAAAAATGCTATTCAATAGCAAATTCTTCCTAAAAATATTTATATGCAGCATCAGTTTGGCTTAGAGAGAGGCCACATTTGAGCAACAAGGAGGCTCTCAGGTGGCAACCCTTAGGCACCCCATAACAGTAGGCTGAATTTCAATTACAAGAGCAAAGACTCCTAAGGCTAGTCATGAATAACAAGAACCCATCAGTGGACCCTCCTCCTTTGCCAGACACTGCCCCTTCACTTGGGAGACTGTTGCTGCTCCCTTGGAGAATGTGGCAGAGCTCTCCCGGCTGGGAATTCATTATTCCCTCATTTATTGAGTGATTGTCTACCCACTGTGACCATGGCCCACCCTTTGATCATTTGAACAATTTTGTATATCTTTCATGTATATTCAGGTGAACTTCCTCCCATGAAACCCCCATCCCAGACAACCCCCACAAATGATCCTCTCCTGTTCCCTCTGAAACCCTTCTGTGATCCAAACCTTCCTTGAAGATGAAGCCCATATAATAGCCAAATACAATTAATATGAAAATGAAATAATAAAGATAAGTTTAAAAATAAGAGAGAAATAAATGGTAACTTTAAATAAAAACACCAGAAACAAAATAAAATTAAAGGATTGTGATATTCAATAAATGGGAAAAGGCAATATATATATATATATTACCTTTTTCCTCATATCACTGCATTATCAGGTGTCTAGTCTATACTGTGGAACCTGACCCCTCTCACTCCCCAGGGTCTCCTGAATTTTCATTCATTTTTTAGGTCACAGCAAAGTCACATACAGAATACTAGGGACTCCCATATACCCAACCTCCTTCCCCTTTCATCACCCCATATTAAAACCTGTTTATGTGAATGGTAGCATTGTTATAACTGTTATACAGATAGTGAAGCATAGCTACTAAACATTATCATTGGTTTACAGTATAGTTTACAATTTAGATGGCACAGTTTAATAATTTTTGATGATATTTACCAAGTCCTGTGTTCATTCCTGTAAGGTAATGAAAAACATTTCCCATGACCACTAAATACCCCGTTTGATCTTTTCTGTTCCTTCCTCCCCAACCCCTGGGGCTCTTGTCACTCCCCTTTCTTGACTCATTGGATGACAAGATTTATAGTAACAGGCAACAAGAGGTATTGACATGATGATTATCTTCTCCTATTAGGATCCATATTTGTGCCTATGACACACCCACCTGTCTGTTTCTGGGTGAATCAGTCCTCCCAAAGATGGGGGGTTCATCTTCTTCCCACTCACCATGTGGGTCTCCACTCCCCGACACAACACTTATGATGGGATGAACACTCACATATTCCCCAGAAGCCTACTCCAGATGCACCCCTACCTGAAAGTGCCCCCAACTTACACCCTAAACCAGTGGACACTACTATGTCATACTGCCATAAAAGCATTCCCATTCCTGCACTTTCAACATCATACCCACAAATCCCATGTTCACCTAGTCCCCCTTCCAACTGTCCCCCCAGTATTCTTGGTATTATAACCCGCCCTTCCTAATCTACCTACCTGTCAACCCTGCACAACCAAAACCAGTAATGTCTCTACACCTCTGTCCTATACTTCAATATGCAACTATACTCTATCAATTTACCATAGGTTATGTCCATATGCGTGATGGCTCACAACCTTCTCTTCTCTTTCTCTCCCTTGTTAACCTATCTTTCAGACAATGGTTCTCAGAGACTGCTCACTTTCTACAATTCAAATCAGTGAGGTCATATACTGTTCATCCTTCAATGCCTGGCTTGCTTCACTCAACATAAGGTCTTCAAGATTCATCCATGTTATTCCATGTGTTAGCACTTTGGTCCTTCTTACAGCTAAGTAATATTCCATTGTATATATGTACCATATATTGTTTATCCATTCATCTGTTGATGGGCACCGGGGCTGATTCCAAATTTTGGCAATTGTGAATGATGCCGCTATGAATATTGGTATGTATATATCTGTTCATGTCTTTGCTTTCAATTCTTCTGGGTATATACCCAGCAGTGGAATTGCTGTATCATAGGGAAGATCTATTATTAGATTTCTGAGGAACGGCCAATCTGTCCTCCACTGTGGCTGGATCATTCCACAATCCCCCTAGAAGTGGATTAGGGTTCCTATTCCTCCACATCCTCTCCAAAACTTATAGTCTGCTGTTGTTGTTTTTTTTTTTTTAATAGCTGCCGTTCTGATAGGTGTAAGATGATATCTCATTGTAGTTTTGATTTGTATCTCCCTAATAGCTAGTGATGTTGAGCATGTTTTCATGTACTTTTTAGCTATTTATATTTCATACTTGGTGAAGTATCTTTTCAGGTCACTTGCCCATTTTTTAAAGGGTTGTTTGTCTTTTTATTTTCGAAGTGTAAGATTTCTTTATATTTGCAGGATATTAGGCTCCTATCAGATATATGGCTGCCAAATATTTTCTCCCATTGTATAGGCTGCCTTTTTATTTTCTTAATAATGTCCTTTGAGGTGCAGAAGTTTTTGATTTTAAGGAGATCCCATTTATCTATTTTTTCTCTTGTTGCTCAAGCTTTGAGTGTGAAGTTCATGAAACCATTTCCTATTATAAGGTCCTGTAGATGCTTCCCTACATTATCTTCCAAGGTTTTTATGGTTTTGGCTCTTATATTTAGATCTTTGATCCATCTTGAGTTGATTTTTTATAAGGTGTGAGATGGTATTCCTTTCTCATTCTTTTGGATATGGATATCCAGTTCTCCAAGCACCACTTGTTAAAGAGGCCCTTCTCTCCCAACTGAGTGGTCTTGCTGGCCCTGTCGAATATCAGATGACTGTATATGTGAGGATCTATATCAGAACTCTCAATCTGGTTCCATTGGTCAGTATGTCTATCCTTGTGCCAATACCATGCATTTTGAGCACTGTAGCTTTGAAGTATGTTTTAAAGTCAGGTAGTGTGACACCGCCAACTTCATTTTTATTTTTCAATATGTCTTTGCAATTTGGGCCTCTTACCTTTCCAAATTTGTTTTGTAGCTAGTTTTTCCAGTTCCTTAAAAAAATACAGTGTTGATTTTTATTGGGATTGCATTATATCTGTAGATTAGTTTGGGTAGGATAGCTATCTTGATGATGTTTAGTCTTCCTGTCCATGAACAGGAAATATTGTCCCATTTATTTAAGTCTTCTTTGATTTCCTTTAACAGTGTTCTGTACTTTTCTTTATACAAGTCCTTTACATCTTTAGTTAAATTTATTCCTAGGTATTTGATTCTTTTAGTTACTATTATAAATGGTATTTTTTTCTTGATTTCCTTCTCATATTGTTCATTATTGGTGTACAGAAATGCTACTGATTTTTGAGCATTGATCTTATAGCCTACAACATTACTGAACTCCTTTATAAGTTCTAGAAGCTTTGTTGTAGATTTTTCAGAGCTTTCTACGTATAGGATCATGTCTTCTGCATATAATGAAATTTTTACTTCTTCTTTTCCAATTTGGATGCCTTTTATATCTTTTTCTTGACTCAGTGCTCAAGCAAGTACTTCTAAGACAATGTTAAATAGGAGTGGTGATAGTGGGCATCCTTGTCTTGTTCCTATTCTCAGAGGGAAGGCTTTTAGGATTTCACCATTGAAGATGATGTTAGCTTTGGGTTTTTCCTATATACCCTTTATCATATTCAGAAAGTTTCCTTCTATTCCAATCTTGCAGTGTTTTTATCAGAAAAACATGCTGTATTTTGTCAAATGCTTTTTCTGCATCTATAGAGATGATCATGTGATTTTTTTCTTTCAATCTGTTTATGTGGCCTATTACATTGATTGATTTGCTTACATTGAACCATCCTTGCATACCTGGTATTACACCTACTTGTCATGGTGTATAATTCTGTTGATATGTTGTTGAATGTGATTACCAAGTATTTTTTGAGGATTTTAGCATATAGGTTCATTAGAGAAATTAGTCTGTAATTTTCCTTTCTTGTGGTATCTTTGTTTGGTTTTGGTATTAGGGTAATGCTGGCTTCGTAGAATGAGTTAGACAACATTCCCTCTACCTCTATTTTTTGGAAGATCTTAAGCAGAATTGATGTTAGCTCTTTCCGGAATGTTTGGTAGAATTCAGCTGTGAAGCCATCTGGTCCTGGGCTCTTCTTAGTTGGGAAGTTTTTGATGACAGATTCTATCTCTTTACTTTTAATTGGACTGTTGAATCCATCAATTTCTTCTTTCATCAATGTAGGCTGTTTGTGAGTTTCTAGAAACTTGTCCATTTCTTCTAAATTATCGTTATTGTTGGCATATAGTTTTTCTAAGTATGCTGTTATGATACTCTTTATTTCCGTGGGGTCAATAGATACATCCCTTTGCTCATTCCTTATTTTGTTTATTTGCATCTGTTCTCTCTTTTTATTTGTCAGTCTGGCTAAGGGTTTGTCAATTTTATTGATCTTCTCGAAGAACCAGCTTTTGGTTTTGTTTATTTTTTTCTAGGGCTTTCTTATTCTCTATTCCATTTAATTCTGCTCTAATCTTGTTATTTCCTTCTTTCTACCTCTTTTAGATTTCGTTTGTTTTTGTTTTTCAAATTCCTCCAAGTGTGCAGTTAGTTCTTCAATTTTAGCTCTTTCTTCTTTTTTAATATATGTATTTATGGCTATGAACGTCCCTCTCAGGAGAGCTTTCACTACATCCCATAGGTTTTGATATGTTGTGTTGTCATTTTCATTCATTTCAAAGTAGTTACTGATTACTTTTGAGATTTCCTCTTTGACCCACTGTTTGTCTAAGAGTGTGTTGTTTAACTTCCATATCTGAATGCCTAATCTGATTCTCTGGCCCTTATTGATTTCCAATTTCCACTGTGGTCAGAGAAATTTCTTTGTATAATCTCAATCTTTCTGAATTCGTTGAGAGTTGTTCTGTGGCCTAGCGTGTGGTCTATCTTGGAGTATGTTCCATGTGCACTCGAGAAGAATGTAAATACTGCTGTATTTGGGTGTAGTGTTCTGTATATGTCTATTTAGTCCAGGTCCTCTAATGGATTGTTTGGAGTCTTTGTTTCTTTATTGATTCTCTGTCTAGATGATTATAATGGTGTTTTAAAGTCCCCTACTATAGTTGTAATGACGTATATTTCTCCACTTAGCTTTTCCAGAGTTTGCCTCATGTATTTTGAGGCACAACGATTAGGTGCCTAAATGTTTATGATAGTTCTCTCTTCTTGAGAGATTACCCCTTTTACTAATATATAGTGTCCATCTTTGTCTCTTACATTAGTTTTGCATTTAAAGTCTACTTTGTCTGATATTAGAAGAGCTACACCTGCCCAGTTTTGGCTATTGTTAGCTAGTAAAATTGTTTTCCTGCCATACACTTTCAGCCTCCTTGATCCCTGGGTCAAAGGTGAGTTTCTTGTAGACAGCATATAGATGGATCATATTTCCTTATTCATTCTGCTAATCTGTGTCACTTTACTGGTGAATTTAATCCATTAAAGTTCAGTGTTATTACTCGCAATGAATTTCTTACTTCAGCCATATTTTCTTTAGGTAAATGTATGTCATATGTTGTTTTGTTTCTGTTTATGTACTTTTAGTTGTTTTTAAACTCTCCTCCAACTCTCTCTCCCCTGTTTTTTCCTTTCAACTTGTAGAACTTTAGTATTTCTTGAAGTGCAGGTTTCTTATTGACATACTCTCTTAATTTCTGTTTATCTGTGAATACTTTGAACTCTCCATCATTTTTGAATGCCAGTTTTGCTGGATAGAGAATTCATGGCTGGAAGTTTTTTTCTTTTAGTACTTTGACTATATCATACCACTGTCTTCTTGCCTCCATGGTTTAAGCTGAGAAATCAGCATTTAATCATATTGTGCTTCCCTTGTATGTAATGGTTCTCTTTTCTCTTGCTTCCTTGAGTATTTTCTCTTTGTCCTGAGCATTGGACATTTTGACAAGTATATGTCTTGGAGTTGGCCTGTTGGGATTTATACTGTTTAGGGTGCACTGTTATTCCTGGATCTGCACATCCATCTCTCTCAATAGGATTGGGAAGTTTTCAGCTATTATTTCTTTCAACACTCTTTCTGTTCTCTTTCCCTTCTCTTTTCCTTCTGGGATGCCCAAAATACATATGTTTGTGCGTTTTGTATTGTTGGTTAAATCCCTGAGTCCCTGCTGGATTTTTTCTACCTTTTTGTCTATCTGTTCTACTATCTGTTTGATTTCATATGTATTGTCTTCCACATCACTAATTCTTTCTTCTGCCTGTTCAAATCTGCTGTTATGTGAATACAGCATCTTATGATTTCTTGGGTTGTGCCATTGATCACCATCATATCTGTTATCTTTTTATGTATGCTTACAATTTCTTCAGTATGTTCTCTCAGTGTCTTCTTAATATCCTTAATATCTTCCTTCATTTCATTAAGTTGGTCCATGATATTTGTTTGGAAAGCTTTGATTAGTTGTTTGATGTTCTGCATCACTTCCTGGTTTTTTAATTTGCTCATTAGACTTATCCATGTCGTCCTGTTTCTCAGTGTGGTTTGTAATTTTTTGTTGTGCTCTAGTCATCATTTTATCTTGTTGGGTTTAGTCAGTTGATTTGCTTCTCTCTCTTCTCTAGAGTTTTATTTAGATGGTGGTTCTGTGTGTGTGTTCAGTTTTCTCTTTGTCACTTTTTCTTCTTATTTTATTTGCTTGCTTTTTTCTATGTTCCCTTGAAGGTAAAAGATTAGGGCCAGAGGAATTGAAAGATGTGAGAAAGGAAGAAGGATAATAGTAATATTAATAAAAGTTAGAAGAGGGGCTGTATAAGACTTAGTGAAATGAATATTTAGCTAATGTAAGCAGTGCAGAGTTGTAGGGAAAAATGTGGTATACCTACCGTGGACTGGGAAACCAATTAGAGGAATATATATATATATACATACACATAATGATTTAGAAGGCTAGAATGATGAGGAGGGAGAGAAAGAGTAAAGAATGGGTTGAAAGGAAAAAGTTAATATTAATTAAAAAAAGAAGAAAACAGAATAGATAGTATAGAGATTGACATCCTTAAGTTGTGGGCTAATGAAAAAACATGGTATGTAAGAACCACAACAGAAAGCAGGAGGCAGAAAGATGAAGGAAGCAAAAGAGATAGCTTAGGATACAAAATCAATATATACAGAAAATGGGAAATCACTGAAATAGAAGCACAGCAAAGAAGAGACAAGCTAGCAGCAACTAATTTAAAAAGAAAGAAAAAGAAAAAGAAAGAAAGAAAGAAAGAAAGAAAGAAAGAAAGAAAGAAAGAAAGGAAAGAAAGAAGGAAAGAAAGAAAGAAAGGAAGAAAGAAGGGGGGAGGAAAGAGAAAGAAAAGCAAGATAAAACAAATAAACACAGAAAAACAAAACAACCACACAAGCAAGCATTCAAACAAATCTAGGAAGAACAGCGTTCCTTCTTGGGCCCTTGTGGAACCTTTCAGCCTGCTTGTATTTATCAATCAATTGCCCTGCAAGGTTCTATCTGCAGGTTTTGAGGATGATTTTAGCTATTAAACTAAATTAAAAAGAAAAATTCATTTTTTTTTTATCTTTTAAAGTGACTTTTTTTTTTTTTGGTGAAATAAGGAAGCCAAAATATGTCCTCTTCTAGACTGCTCCCTTCAACGAGGGGACCCTAACTAGCCTCGAGGACACTAATCAAGCACTTCCCACCCACTTCCTGGCCTCCCCAGGGGAGCTGAAGCACTGATGCTAGTCAGTGCAGATGATAAAAATGGCTGACTTTGCCCATTCTGGAGCCAAACCTGAGTATCACTGGGCTGTTGGGTAAAACAGGCTTCCTCAGATTTGCCTCTCCCCTCAGCCACATGCCGTTTCCAGCCAGCTTATCTGTTCCCCAAAGCTATGAGGGGTCCAGGCAGCCAAATTGAAAGAAAGGAAACCCCTTTCCACCTTCTGTCATAAGCCTCCCACTCTCTGAGAATGCTCCCTCTCATGGGAGTGCCGGCCGGTGTTTGTGGCATTTCACAGGGCAGCTCGGTAAGTCAACTTCCTCTGCAGATTTGCCACTCCCTTCAGGCTGGTCCTGCTTCAAGCCAGCTACTTTGCTCCCCAAAGCTTCAAGGGGTTCCAGGCAGCAAAATCCACAGAAAGGAAAGCCTTCTCAACCCTCCATGAGAATCCTCCCACTCTCTGAGAACACTCCCTCTCACCGGTTTGCAGACGGGAGTCACGGGTCAAACCCCAAAATTATTCTTCACTTCAAAGACTTAGTATGAAAAAAAAAAAAGAATGCAGCATGCAGATTAAATTATTCATATTGATTCCATGTAAAAATAATATTTTGAATTAAATAAAATTGTATTAAATAAATAGATATTAAATTTGGTTACTAAAAAAGATTTTTAAAATCAATTTCACCTGTTCCTTTTTTACTTTTTGTAACATGGCTACAAGAAAATATAATTACCTCTGTGACTTCCATCACATTTCTACTTAACAGCTCTGTTTTAGGGGTCTCCATTTCCCAGAATGAAAGAGCTCCAAATACCTCTGTCCAACAAAATAACCAAGAGCTTAATTGTCATAATACACCAAATTAGAAAGAAGTGGACAAAAATTCAGATGCATAAGCAACTAAGAATAGTAATGTCACCTTTTAATGTATCTACCTGCAAATCATAGAACACAATAATAACAGATTGTTTATTGCTTAATGATGAAAAAGTGTTATCTTATTTACTTTTCCCAACAAATCTATGAGATACTACACAATTATTTAATCTATTCTACAGATGAAAGTAAAATCAGGATTAAGAGACTTCATTGGCATGTGACTCAACCTAGCCAGTGACAGTGTAATTGTCTTTTGTTGTTTTCCAGTAAGGCAAAGTAGATATAAACTCAATCATTCCATAAATATTTCCTGAAGCATCCCAAGTAAGTCAAAGTTTAATCTCTGAAATGAATGTACATGGCATGGTCCCTGCCTTCAAGAATTGAGCAGATTTTGAGCCCTCATAGTATGAACAGTTGCTGGACCTCTGGGGTCTTCACTTCTCTCCAGCTGAGGTATAATGGAGGACATGAAAAGGGTAGAACACCATAAAAAGAGGAAGATGGAAGCAAAAGAAACTGAAGTCCAAGGTCAGGTACATAAGAAATCCATCCTAAAACTCCTCTGTGCATTTCACGATAACTCTATCATGGCAGATGAATCTATAATAATGTAAAATTCATTCTCAGACAAACTTTACAGATGGGACCTACATTAAAGTTTTACAGATTTTTCAGCTTTCTCATTCTTAAAATATTACTAACTTTACATCAGTGTTTTTTACTGTTTGTTGTCCTGGTTTGTGCCTGTGTTCTGCTTCTGTCTTTGTTCCCACTGTGCTTAACCATTCAGAAAATTAAAAGCAAGCATTCAGCAATGGTACATGTTACATAGAGAGAAATGCTAGCCAGAATTGCCCTCACCAGTTTAATGACATCAAATTCCTCAAGGGGCTTGTATTAGCCAGACAAAAAGGATGCTGATGCAAAGTACCAGAAATCTTTTATAAAGGGTATTTATTTGAGGTAAAAACTTACAATTAGAAAGTGCTAAAGCGTTCAGCTCAAGGTTAATTTCTCACCCAAAGTCATTTGCCACATGTTGAAGCAAAATGGCAAGTGATGTCTGAGAGGATTCAGCTTTCCCCACAGCTCAAGCATCAAAATCAAGTTCTCTCGTCTACTGTGTCTTCTACTGTGTCTCTGTAGCTCTGTCTTTTCCTGTGTGTATTCTTCTCTGTGAATGTCCATTTATACAGCCCACCAAGGGGATGGGGACTTAACCCAGAGTCACCCTAATGATGTGGTTAAATCAAGGCCCTAATCTTGATTTAATCAAGTAAATGTAAAACCTTTGAATTTAATACAAACAAAAGGTATCATGAACAGAGGAAGAGCCAGGTCTATAACCATAATCTATATCTCTTTTTTGGAATTCATAAATAATATCAAACTGCTACAGGGATCTTTTCATTATTTTGTTTTACATTCAGAGGACAGTAAATGGTTAGCAGAGACCAAGCCCAGTAACTGGCATTGGCCTATGAGGTATATTAAAGCCCAAGAGAGATAAATAGACACCAAAATTTCCCTTTCAGGACATGAAAATCCCCATTCCTGACAAGAAATATTCTTGGCACTGACTCTCACTTAATGAGACCCTGGAGATTTCCCCAGCATTCCTCACAAAAGGGAATGGAGATTTGAATGGTAATTCCTCATATTTTAAGAGCATTTTCCTTCCATTCTGTCAATACTGACTCATGCCCCACATTAAAAATATTATAAAGCAGTATAACAATATTAAATAATATTTGGAAAATGAGAAAAGAGAATCAACAGGAAAACTCCAAGACCATGTAATAACTATTGTCATGCCTGTGGAAAGTTTTATGTTTTGGTAAATTTCAGGATCATATCATATGCAAAATTTTAAAATGACAAAGTTTAAAATATGGCTGTCTTTGAT
>JAKSZT010001152.1:0-27052 GCA_026826555.1 Tolypeutes matacus | reverse complement strand
CATGGGATATAAGCCCTCTCTCACTTGGAGTTGGAGTGGACATCACCATCCCAGTCGCCTCTGGATTGGGGGAAGTTCTATGGACTAGAGTGGACTTGATGGTATTCTCTTGCTCACATATGTTGATTCGTGCAATGCAAGAAATTATAACAATGAGGTGGAGCCAGTGGCCACTTGACAGTTTTTGGGTAGGGAGGGGATAAGCAGTTGAAATACAGGGGCTTCTTTGGGAGTTGGAGGTGGTCCTGAGTACTGATGTGGCAATGGATGTAGGCCATTTTAAATCAGCACACACCACTCAGAACTGAGTGGGAGAGAGTGTAGTCTACAGTGTGAACTGTGGTCTATGGTTGGTGGCAAGGCTCCAGGATGTGTAAGTTCATTGAGGTTGGTGGGCCACACTGTGGGAGATGTTTGTGTGGGATGTGGTGGGATGTGTGGGAGGTGGGCAAATGGGAATCCCAGTGGGTTCCGTGTAATATTTTAGGTAATCTAAGCACCTCTTAAAAAATATATATATATATAAATAACATTTTTGTAAGCAAATACACATATATGCATATATATTTATATATCATTTTACAAATGTTTGTATGTATTGTGAGAATTTTGATTTTTACCCATAATAAAAAAAAATACGCTTTATAGATTCCAGGAGATTTCTGATATTTTGCATAAGCACTCCTTTGTCTGACTAATATACGATATAAAATTTTTTAAAACACATTATTTGGCAAGTCAATAAAAAATAATAATGGCAGATTTGGGAAGGCAAGAAAAAGTGTTTTAATTTCTATGGTAAACTTTACAGAAAATTAAATAGTACATCTTATCTAAATAAATAGAAGGAAAAATATTGAATAAAAATAGTCAGTCCAAAGAAAGTATTCAGGATTTCCTGGGTTGCCATTTTGGCCTTTGTTCTGGGGCCACCTTTCTCGTTCATGTTTGGAACCTGTATCTTTCTTATCCTTCAGAACCCAGAATGTTCCATGGTTGATTTATGGGGTGTTGTTTTGTCCCCATCATTAATCAAGTACTGTATCACTTCCCCATTTCCTAGTTATGAAATCACCGAACTGGATGTGATGCTCATTAGAAGCAAGAGGAGCCATGAATGATAGAACAAATAAAATGAAATATTGTTGCACACCCCAAATTGGACCCTTAGATGATTGATATGGGATACTTCCTCTTTGCTAATGCATGCATTCAATGCTATAAATTTCCCTCTAAGCACTCTTTTTGGTGCACCCCACAAACTAGGAAGAAGCATAGGACTTTAAGAAGCAGAAAGATCCACGTACCAAAGGGCTTGAGAGTGAAGCTATATCCACTTCCACAACAGTACAGACTTAAGATGAAGGAATAGAATGTAAGAAAGTTGGGAAAATCTTTTCTGTGACCACAAGCATTCTTTCCTCAAAATGACACTTCTATGAATGTAATTTCACTTAGAAAGAATTTGCATCATTCTTACCTAAGCATGAGGGTATCTATGTAATGAAAAAGAATGAAGACAATGGGTTTTGCCAATTTGCCCCACACGGTAGTCCTCCCCTTTAAGTGTAATGAGTGTGAAATTTTCTAGGAAATCCAACCTCATGAGATACCTGAGAATTAATCCTTCAAAGAAACCATTTGGGATTTCATGAATTTGGGAAGGCTAGAGTCACATCAAATAAACATGCAAGAGTAAAACCCTGTATATGTAAGGACTATTGGAAATCCTTCAGCCCAGCATTAAAGCTCATTGAGCATGAAATATTCATACATTAGATAGTATTGACATGAACGTGGGAATGCTTCCATCTTAAACAAAACCTCCTGGAATATGAGAAAATTCAAACTAGAGAGAAACAATATGAGTTTCCTGGATGCAGGCTGTTTTTACAGTCATTTTTTACTCCTCATTTTAAAAGCCATACAAGGAAACAAAGATAGAAATGTCATACATGAGGCAAGGTTTTCAACCTGACAGAAAAGCTCATTATTCATCAGAAAATTCTTATTGAAAAGAAATCATATATATGTGGGAAAGCTATAATTCAAATGTCAAGTCTCAGATACAAGAGATTTCCTAATGCAAAGAAACCCTATGCATGTAAGGCATGTGAAAAAGCCTTTAGGTACAAATCATACCTCACAGAACATTAAAAAAGTCATATTGGAGAGAAACAAATGAATATAAAGAATGCAGAAAAGCCTTCAGGCAAAACAATAGTTCATTAAACATCAGAGCATTCATTCTGGAGAAAATCCCTATGTATTCAATGAATGTGGAAAAGACTTCAACCAGAAGGAAAACCTCATTCACCATCTGAGAATATATACTGAAGAGAAACCCAATGAATGTGATGGATGTGGGAAAGCTTTAATTCAGAAATCAAACCTCATTACACAATTCACAAGACAAACTGAAAAGAAAACCTATATATGTAAGGAATGTAGGAAAGCCTTCAGTAACAAATCAAATCTAACTGACCGTGAGATAATTCATACTGGAGAGAAACCCTATATATGTAAGGAATTTGGAATAGCCTTTAGCCAGGGAAAGTATCTCATTAAACACTATAACTTGCATACTGGAGAGAATCCCTGTGACTGGTTGTTTTCACTGGTTCTTCAATCCATTATATTCTGGGTAAGGATTTTTAAAATTACGATTTTATAAAGAATGCTGTCCATTATTGTTGCATTTTCTTTCTCTTTTTATTGTGGGTTAAAATCAAATTTTTCACAATACATATTAATATTTGTAAAGTAATATATAAATATATATGCACGTATGGGCATTTGCTTACATAAATGGTATTTATATATATAGTTTAAAGTTGCTTAGATTACCTAAATATTACACAGAAATTACAGGGATTCCCATGTTCCCAACCTTCATCACCTCCCACTTCATCCCACCCGAACATCATTCATCAGTGTGGCACATCACCCGCAATGGATATACACATCCTGGGGCCTTGTCACCAAGCATAGATCACAGTTCACATCGTAGACCACACTCTCTCCCACACAGTTCTGCATGGTATATGCTGATATAAAATGGCCTACATCTGTCACAGCAACACCACCCAGGACAACCCCCAAGTCCCAAAAAAGCTCCTGTATTTCAACTTCCCATTCCCTCACTGCCCCAAAAGTGTCCAGCAGTCACCGGCTCCTCCTCACTCTTATAATTTTTTCCATTTCTTGAATCATGATATGTCTACAACAGAATACCCTTAAGTCCATTCTAGTCCATTGCTCTTCCCCCAATCCTGAAGAGGACTAGGATGGTGATTTCCACTCCACCTCCAAGTGAGAGAGGGCTTATATCCCATGGATAAAGTGGATGGGATTATACTGCGTGCAGCTGCAGATCCTCTCCATTCCCTGGCATGTCCGTTGCCCATCGCCGTCTCCTCACCAGGTGACTTGGATGTGTCCTTTGAGCTGTAGAGTAGGAGTTGCAGCTCCACTGAGATTCCAGGCACAGCTGACACATAGGTAGGCCAGAGGCTCCACTCTCTGGAAGTATACCTCTAAATTCCATCGTCATATGTAGGTTTGAATAGAAGGGACTGATGGACCATGTGCAGGGTGGTCTTATTTGAGTCCATCTCTGTCACTCTCAGGAACACAGATTCCAAAGTAGAGCCCACTAATAAGGCATCAATCTCTGGGGCTATCCACTCTTAGGTAGGACCTGGGTGTCTCCAGAGCCCTCAGGAGCCCCTCTGTGTGGGGTAATATTCACTTTGGTGTACTATGAAATCCTACTGAGGTGTGCATAAGCATTACCACTGGGATGACCTCCTGACTCTCTTTGAAATCTCTTAGCCAGATGAACCCATTTCTCTTTACCTTTTCACCATTTATTCAAGGTATTCTTCCAATCACATTGCCAGTTGGCACTTGGTATTTATCCCTCATTGCCAGGGAAGCTCATCCCCACGGGTCATGTCCCATGTTGGGGGGAAGGTAATGCATTCATATCTGAGTTTGGCTTAGAGTGAGGCCATATTTGAGCAACAAAGAGCCTCTCAGTTCACAACCATTAGTCATCCCATAACAGTAGGCTAAGTTTCAACTACAAGAGCAAAGAATCAAAAGGCTAGTCATCAATAAGAATAACCCAGCAGTGGGCCATCCTCTTTTGCCAGACACTGCTCATGCACTCAGGGGACTGTTACTACTCCCTTGGAGAATGTGGCAGAGCTCTCCAGGCTGGGCATTCAGATTTCATCATTTATTGAGGGATTGTCTACCCACCGTGAACATTCCCCATCCCTTGATCATTTGAACAATTTTATATATCTTCCATGTATATTCAGATGAGCTTACTCCCATGAATCCCCCATCCCAGACACCCCCCAGCTATGATCCTCTGAAGCCCCCATCGTAACCCTTCTGTGATCTAAACCTTCCTTGGACACGAAGCCCATATAATAACCAAATACAATTAATAGGAAAAAGTACTAATAATGATAACCTTAAATGCAAGTGATAAGTACAAGGTAACTCAGAAGAAAAAAGCACTAAACTAAAAATAAAATATAATTAGCAGATTGGGTCATTCAAAAATTGGGAAAAAAATTCCTTTTTTAAAAATATTATTCTTTTTTCTTTTTATCATTGTATTATCAGATGTGTAGTGTAACATAACACATTCCCCCTCTCATTCCCCAGTGCCTCCCAAATTTTCATTTAATTTTCAAAGAAGTTTTAGGTCACAGAAAAGTCACACACGGAATGCTGTAGACTCCCACATACCCAACCTCCCTCCCCCTTCCTCACCGCATATTAAAAACATTTTTATGGATGTTAGAATTGTAGTAACTGTTATTCAGATAGTAAAATATAACAACTAAACATTGTCAGTGGTTTACAGTATAGTTTACAATTTAGACGGTACAGTTTAATAATTTTTGATGATATTTACCATGTCCTGTGTCCATTACTGTAAGGTAATGGAAACCCTTTCCCATGACCACTAAATACCCCATTTGATCTTAACTGTTCCTTTCTCCACATTCCTCTGGAGCAAATGACACTCCCCTGTCTTGACTCATGGAATGGCAAGATTCATTGTTATATGTCCTCGGTATTCCAACCTGCCCTTCCTAATCTAAACACCTCTCAACCCTGCAGGATGAAACCCAGTGATGTCACTACTCATCTGTCCTATCCTTCAATATGCAACTATACTCTCTCCTTTTACCATAGATTATGTCCATATAGGCGATGGTTCACAGCCTACTCTTCTCTTTCTCTCCCTTGTTAACCTATCTTTTAAACAATGGTTCTCAGAGACTGCTCACTTTCCTCAGTTCAAATCAGTGAAGGCATATACTGTTCATCATTCAATGCCTGGCTTGCTTCACTCAAAATATGGTCTTCAAGATTCATCCACGTTATTCCATGTGTTAGCACTTTATTCCTTCTTACATCTGAGCATAATTCCATTGTATATATGTACCAAATTTCGCTTATCCATTCATGTGTTGACGGGCATCAGGGCTGATTCCAACTTTTAGCAATGGTGAACAATGCCGCTATGAACATTGGTGTGCATGTTCGTGTCCTTGCTTTCAGTTCTTCTGGTTATATATCCTGCAGTGGAATTGCTGGATCATACAGAAGATCTATTGTTAGTTTTCTGAGGAACCGCCAAACCATCCTCCACAGTGGCTGGATCATTCCACAATCCCACCAATAGTGTGAGTGTTCCTATTCTTCCACATCCTCTCTGACACTTAGAGTCTGCTGTTTTTTTTAATAGCTGCCATTTTGATGGGTTTACGATGGTATCACATTGTAGTTTTGATTTGCATTTCCCTGAGAGCAAGCAATGTCGAGCATATTTTCATGTGCATTTTAGCCCTTAGTATTTATTCCCTGGATGTTGGAAAAGATGCTGAGAGCCAGAGCATAAAGGGTTAACATTTAAAATGCATGCTTGCTGGCAGAGAAACATTAGTAAATGTCTCCAAGGACACTGCATACTGCAGACATCAATGGGAGGAGGCAGATTGGAATGAACACACCACTAAGATGTTATTATCTGAATTCCCAAGATAGATTGTCTGGGAACACAGAAACAGGCAGCACTCTCATGTACCAGCTGAGGAACTAGTGAAGGATGCCCTACTTTTGTTATCAGCTTTGTAGTATAAAAAGCAGCTTCAGCTTAATAAACTTGCCTGCATTCCACATTGGGTGAGGTCAACTGATCCCAGTCTTTCTTTGGATAATTCTTGGCACCATCTACCTCAGATGGCCACCAACATGGGGCATGACTAGTTTTTTCTCTGGATCAGTGCCATGGAAACAGGGACTGCTTAGTCAGATGATCCTTGCATTCTGTTGGTGAGTCAAATAATCTTGATTGTCAGGGTAATGGGTAATCAGTCAACTCAGTTAGAGGCATATTCCAAGTATTTATGACCCTGTTAAAGAATACAGGTGTATCTGTGATGACCCTAGGGTTACTAAAACTCTTTTCTCTTGTACAGAAACGTTGTTATGTATGTTCCATGTATAGTCTTATTTTGGTTGCTCTTGAACAATTACAGTCAGATGAAAATGAAGATATTAAAATGGATACTGCTATTGCTAACACTGTTGCAGAACAAGCTAGTAATGATATTAATGAAAACGTATATGAACAGATAATGAACAGGCAAAAACAAATTAACCCATGTCTAATAAAAAGAAAGAAAAAGAAAAAGGGAGTTTATGAAACTTTTTCAGTGCTCGTTAAGCTCTCAGCTCCAAAAGATGATTTATGTCTTTTGAACCAGAGTCTGAGCCTCTGAAAGTATCTACTGATCAATTTTTTACAATATTTGATGACCTTCCAACAGTTTCTGTTTTTGTGCCAGCACCATCCTCTTCAATTATGAAAAGTATAGCACAGGGAAGTAGAGAAAGAAATTCAGAGTCTATGCAATTTTTTTTTACATATCCAGTTACAGTAACTCAAATTACAGTAGATGCTAATAATCCCCATGGGGATGTACAATATGAGCATGTTCCTATTCCTTCTAACTCTATCAAAGAATTTAAAAAAGCATGTACTCAATATGGTGCAAATTCTCCTTATACTCAAGAATTGGTGCAAAGAATAGCACATGCAAACAGATTAATATCCTGGGACTGGGATTTGTTAGCTCAAGCTGTTCTTAATTCAGCAGAACTTTTACAATTTAAAAGTTGGTAGGCTGATGAAGCTAATATTGTAGCATGATGAAATCAACAGCAAAATCCACCAGTGCCTATTACTGCTGAACAAATATTAGGAATAGGTCAATGGGCTGGGATTCCTCACCAAGCTCAATATGATTATATTGTGATTGTACAAGTCCAATTGTGCTGCCTAGCTCCCTGGTGATGAATCTCCACCCCTGGACAGGATGTACAATCATTTTCAAAAATTATTCAAGGAAATACTGAACCCTATGGTGAATTTGTAGCAAGGCTGGTAGATGTAGTCAACATCACAGTAACTCAATCTGATCTTAAAGAAATGCTTATTCTAATGTTGGCTTTTAATAATGCTAACAGTGAGTGTAAAAAGGCTTTATGTCTGATAAAAACAAATGGAAGTACTTTACAGGGTTATATAAAAATATGCCAAAACAGTGGGCCTAATACCTATACATGAACCTTCTTCAGCTGCTCTAAAGTGACATAGTCCTAGATTACTAATTTAAATTGCTTTAGGGAAGCGGCTGTGGCTCAATCAGTAGGGCTCCCGTTTACCATATGGGAGGCCCCGGGTTCGGTTCCCGGGGCCTCCTGGTGAAGGCAAGCCCGCCCGCACGGTGTGGTTAGCTGACTCAGCGAGCACAAGCAGCAAGGGGGGGATAAATGAATAAATAAATAAAATCTTTAAAAAATAAATAAATAAATAAATTGCTTTAAATGTGGGAAACCAGGTGATATGAAAAAATATTGCCACACCATAACTAGTGTGAGAGCACCATTTCATGGAAATAATAAATCAATACAAAGTCGTGTGTGTCTGAAATGCTCAAAAGGGTTACACAGTGCCAAGGAAAGCCATTCTAAATATCATAAAAATGGTAGTCTCATTAATAACTCAGGAATCTTCCAAGTGGTGTGTGCTGAAGGCCCTTAGACAAACAATATGAGCACATTTCCCAGCCTTGCTCAAATTTACCTAGTCAGCAACAGAGCAGTTCACTCCAGCCTGTAACCGAACTTAAGGTTGTTACCAAAAGTAGTACAGCTGTCGATCCTTCCTCAGCTGAAACTAAGTTTATTACTCCTTCACTGAGTATACGCAAAACTAAGAACAGGAATTAAAAGTCCTACCACAGTAATCTGAACTTTGAGCCTAAGTGTACTCCTAAAGAGTTGTAATCCAAAATATACATGTTAAATATCTGTATAAACTGCTAAATTACAGCTTAACTCTATTGAGACTGTTTAAGTTGTCCTGGCTGGTTGCTGATTACGAACAAAAGTGTTTCAAAGAACAAGCTTATATATTACAGGTAACAAAGATTCCAGAAAAGATCTTTAAAACAGTAAAATCAAAGATGTGAAATGATGGAGGTCTTCAAGATAGCCATACCAAAGGAGTGAAAATTATGGGTCAAATTAGTAAGCTTTATGTTTCTGTTAGTGTGTCATAATTCTTTTTGGATTTGTCTGTTTGTTCAGTGTCAGTGTATATTTTTATACCACTGGATGGGAATATGAAATTAATAAATGAAGATTATTATGAGAGCTCTATTCAAATGGCCAAAAATTAAATAAGCACTTTTATTAATAGATAAATATGGATATTATTTTAAAATAATAAAAATAGTTATACTCAAATTAAATCATTATTCTAACATGTTTGTTTAATGTTGATGGTAATAATATGTTGTTAGATGTTTGCTTGGAAGTAGTTTCCAAAATCAATGTGGTTAAAAGTATGGAAGGTATATAGAATGTGCTTTATTATTAAAGTAAAGAAAGTCATTTTATCCTAAGATAAAATAACTAGTTATTAAAACAAAGTAAAATGTGGGACAAAACCTGCATAAAAATAAAAGTGCAAAAGGCTTATGAAAAAGGAATTTTTGTGGTCAAAGATAAGTAAAATTTAAGCAGTCTATCTAAAAAAATTTAAAAGCTTTAATGTCAAACAACCTAATAATATAAAGTTAAAGTTTTATTCTTTCTCAAAGATTCTCAAGCCATTTGTCTGTTTTAGTAAAAGTTTGCAAAGTTTCTCCCCAAAAATCAGTATGCATACTTACCTGGCAGGGGAGATACCATGATCACGAAGGTGGTTTTCCCAGGGCAAGGCTTATCCATTGCACTCCGGATGTGCTGATCCCTGCGATTTCCCCAAATGTGGGAACTCGACTGCATAATTTGTGGTAGTGAGGGACTGGGTTCAAGCTCTCCCCTGCAAAAAAAAAAAAAAAATGACAAAAGAAAACAATTAAATAAAGAAATAAAATAAATCAGTTTGCAATAAAGCAAGTCTGTTTTATCAAAATAG
Source organism: Tolypeutes matacus (assembly GCA_026826555.1). Lineage (NCBI taxonomy): Eukaryota > Metazoa > Chordata > Mammalia > Cingulata > Chlamyphoridae > Tolypeutes > Tolypeutes matacus. The sequence continues at coordinate 17,532 of JAKSZT010001152.1, read as the reverse complement.
TTTCTTGTACTTTAATCTTATTGTTTCCAAGAAGAAACAGGTCTTATCACTTTAAAAGAGAACACAATGTTTGAACCTGCTTTCTCAAATTCAAATCCTGAAAGATAGCTTTTATTTCAAACTGTCACAAATAACTTGGTCTTTTACCTAAAAAAACAAGTAAAATACTAAAAATAGTTATGTTCATGTGATATCAGTTTAATGAAGTATTTAAAACTGTTGTATAATTAAAAGAATTTTTCTCATTTTTAACAATTACAGTTATGTGAATAAAAAGTTGATATGAATACTTTAAAAGTGTATAAAATTCCTGAATTTTTAATAATGTTTCAATTATATTTAATTTAATATTTCATTAAATAAAATATAATGTTATTAATAATAATTTTTAGTTATAACTACAGGAAGAAAGCAGCCATTAAAGGCTGACAGGGTAGTGTATAACAGTAAATTATAGTAAAATAAAATAACACTACTGCAGCATGCAGTGGACCCAAATATTGCTATTTTGTTGCAAAAAATTAATATCCAGTTATGTCACTCTCACTTTGTTTTAAAACTTGCTTAAAATTTCTTTTATATTTTCTTAAACAAGTCAAGCCAGCCCACATCCCCTTCCTGTAAAATAGCCAACAATAAATCAAGTTTATATTAATACTGTAAGCAACAGCCTCAATTCTAATTATAATGTTAACAGCAAAACCAATGCAAGTATTAAAATTACATGTTAATGTATTACCCCACAGCCCAAATAGGAAATACTAATTTCTTTTTACCTATGCATCAAAGTATACAAAATTAAAAAGATTGAGGTCATTCTAATAATGCTACTAAGAATCTTAAATGCTTAAGAAATGAAAGTTTATTCATTGGATGTCTGTTATTGTATAATCTACTGTAGTTATGAATTATGTATAATATACTTAAATATTACTCAAAACTTCAATACAATACATTGCATATATAAATAATTTAATAACCTGTTTGTTACACATAAAGGTCTTTTATTAAGTATATATATAAATCTTTTGATTTTAATTTGAACAGTCCTGAAACTAAATATCTTAAAAAAAAAAAAAAGGTTTAGTAATTATTGTTCAAGCCTAAAATCAAGCATCATGCAGAAATCTTTGTTAATCAACAAACCAATGCCTTGCTATTTAACACTTTTCACATTTCAGGAAAAATAATGGAAATTAAAATAGTAAGCACATCAAAGACGTTTTGTAACAAATTAAAAAAATAAAGTGCATTTCAACAAGGGTTGTATTCCTCCATTGGGGAGCTGGCCATTCTCCCAGGGATTGATGCATAAACATTAAAATGTACGGTCGAGGGAGTGATGTGTTCCTTCCTGAGGATACTAGCCCCTTCCTTGTGAAATAGCAAAATACTCACAAATTGGCCTCTATAATAGTTTCAAATTCATTAATCCTAAATGCAGTCAACCAAAACTCTACATTGTTGTAGAGTTTTGCTACTTGAAGAGTTTTGCTACTTCAACACTTCCCAGTTAAAAGCTAAATATTGGTATTTATATATATAAATATATATATAAATATATATATATATAAAACTGCTCTATTTATCTGTCATTCTGTAACTTTTCAATATTGACTTAAACTTTTAATTTGTTATGTTATTTGTCTCTCACCCTAATTGTCAAAAGTTTATTAAATTAAATATATATTAACATTTATCTTGGATCTATCCAGGACTCTAGCCAAAAATAAGCCAATAATATCAGTGTATCCCATGATTTAGTAAGCCTGTGAATGTATGCATACTTATCATTAAAAAAATTAACACTTAAATCTGTATAAATCCTGCCAAACAAAAAAGGTGGAAATGGTGAGGTGTGAGAACAATTATATTAAGCATTATTTACAATAAATTTTTTCAGCCAAAGTTCAGAATCATATACATCAGCAGCAGAGCATTTCTGGCAAAAATCAGGCAATAATACAGAAACAAATATTGTACAACTAGTTTACTGAAAGCATAAAAGTAATAATCGATGGGATAAGGCTGAAGTTAAGTTAGGATATACGGACGAGGTTTTGCTCTTATCATTACAGATAAAGGAGACCAGCTTTGGGTCCTGTCCAGACATCAGAAACCTAGACATAAACAAGCCGAAGAAGCTGACAGAAAAAGCAGAAAAGAAGCTAACTTCTTAAAGGCAGAATGTCACTCTAACACAGTTATTCCTTTCTATGCTTACCTTGAGAACCACAGTAGTAAGAAGTGTACTTTCACATAATTGTACATATTGGGCTTATATTGCTAATTCACCTCTTTTAGAATTGTTAACTTGGGGGGACAAATCGTACCCTGTTTATATTAATCAGTCTGCATTTTCCTGGGCCCGTTGATTCGTGCTTCCCCTAAAACCTGATAAGGAAGGGAAATTTATTGAAAATTTCCTTTTCTTGAATGACCTAAATGCATAGGATCCATTGATCCATGTATAGAGCCCCAAAATCATAGTACAAAGTGATAAGTGGCATACATACCATGTTTCATCTGAGGTTGTGCTCTTTAATAATTCCTATAGAATTTTAAAGAATCAGGCCCTTATGGGGATACCGAAACCTAATGTAAACACAACCATAAGTTGAAAAATTAGTAATTCAACAAAAACAACTAATGAGAGCTATCATAATTTTTAGAAATTTGGCGATGTCATAAGTATAAATACGTCACTAAATAGGACTCATCAGGGAAGATTTATCCCACAAGTGTGGGACACTAAACTTAACAAAACTAAAATTATTTCTGGAATGTATTTTTGGGAACTAGCCCAATTTTTGAACAGCAAGGCAATAAAACTTATATTAGCAGTTTAAAAAGAAAATCCACTTAATTTCTTAAAGTATTTGTACAGGATCCCATTGTTTTTATAGTAGGAACAGCAAGCATTAATCAAACATGATTTTTCTGAGGCAATTGCTCCCTTTACACTTGTGTATCAAAGTCTGTTTTATAGGAAAGTTCTTCTGTGGTACAAATAGGACATCCATGTCATCAATTCACATGAATCACTGCTGGCACTCTTCCCCTGAGAATGAAATCCTTTGGAACTTTCTAAATCATTATTTGAATAGAACCAAATGTTTAATTGGATTAATTATAGCTGCTTTATTAGGGCTTATAGGTATTATTACAGCTGCTGATGTGGCAAGAACTGCCCTACATGAGAATATCCAAACACGACAATATGTTAGAAATTGCCATCATAATGCTAGTGTGTTATGGCTTAGTCAGGCATATATTGGGAGCAGATTAACAATAGGCTTAATGACTTAGAGATGGCTGTTACACAAATGGGAGATCAGGTATATAATCTAAATTTAAAACAAGGTTCAAAGTGTGATTGGAATGAAACTGTTTTTTCTATCACTCCTCTCCCAAGCAATGATTCCCATTATGAAGTAGAAAAAAAATTAAAAACCACTTAATAGGTCATCACATAAATTTATCTATAGAAATTACAGATTTGCAAGAGATTTTGAGCATGTCTCAGAATCAACTTACTTCACTTTCAGGTAGCAAATCATGGCAAGCATTGACAGATCAATTAAATAAAAGAAAACCCCTACATTAGTGGAAATCAACCTCTGTACTTGCTAACTTCAGTGTGATGATCATTGGTGCTCTGCTACTCTTAACTGTATTAGGAGGCATTCACAAACCCCTGCCATCCTGCATTAATTGGGCTGAAAAGGACAGTCATGCCAATAACTTGAATCTGCTTAAAACACTTAACTCTTCAACTACTGTCCATGGTGCTTGGCTGGTGGCCAGTGATGGGCATGACCTTCAGAGGAGGGCAATGTAACACAGGCACAGTCACCTTTTACCAAAAACAAAAACGGTTGAATTGTTGGAAAAGATGCTGACAGCCAGAGCATAAAGGGTTAAGCATTTAAAAAGCATGCTTTCTGGTGGAGAAACATTAGTAAATGTCTCCCAGGACAGTGTAAACTGCAAACATCAGTAGGAGGAGGCAGAGCAGAATGAACACACCACAAAGATGTTATTGTCTGAATTCCCAAGAAAGATTGTCTGGGAACACAGAAACAGGCAGCACTCTCACCTACTAAGCAGAGGAACGAGTGAAGGATGCCCTAATTTTATTATCAGCTATGTAGTATAAAAAGCAGCTTCAGCCCAAATAAACTTGCCTGCATTCCACATGGAGTGAGGTTCCCCTGGTCCCTAACATTCTTTGGATCATTCCAGGCACCGTCTACCTCCACATTGAATTACAACAGACTGCTTTCTAATTCACTCCAATTTTTCTTAGTATATTAAATCAGAAATGACCCTTTCATCATTAGATGATATACTTCTAATCTCAAGGATTTTAAGAAGTTAGAAAATTTATTCATATTTTTAAGTTTTACTCAAAAATTTTTCTCATATGTGATAGGGTGTGGGTTGGGATGAAACTAGAGAATGCATGTATTTACAAACAGAAATGTGTTTGTAATGAAAGGCTTGTGAGTGAAACTATATCCACTTCAACAACAGGACAGACTTAAGATGAAGACAGAGAATGTAAGGAGTTGGGAAAATAGGTTCTCTGACGGCAAGCATTGTTTCCACAAAATAAAACTCACTTGGAAGGAATTTGCATCATGCTTCCCTAAGCATGAGGGAATCTATGTAAGGTAAAAGAATGAAGACAATGTGTTTTGCCAGTTTGACCCACATGGTGGTCCTCCCCGTTAATTGTAATGAGTGTGAAGTTTTCTTGGAAATTCAAACTCATGAGATACCAAAGAATGAATCCTTCTAAGAAACAATTTGGGATTTCATGAATTTGGGAAAGCTAGAGTCACATGAAAGAAACATGCAGGAGTGAAACCTTGTGTATATAAAGAATATTGGAAATCTTTCATCCAGGCATTAAATCTCACTCAGCATGAAATATTCATACATTAGTTAGTATTGTAATGAACATGTGAATCTTTCCATCTGAAACAAAACCTCATGCAATATGAGAAAATTCAAACTAGAGAGAAACCATATGAGTGTCCTGAATGTAGCCTGCTCTTTACAGTCATATTTTACTCCTCATTTAAAAGCCATACAGGGGAACAAGCATAGAAATGTTATATATGTGGGAAACTTTTCAACCTAAGAGAAATACTCTTTATTCATCAGAAAATTATTACTGAAGAGAACTGATATATATGTGGGAAAGCTTTAATTCAAATGTCAAATCTCAGGTTCAAAAGGTTTCCTAGTGCAAAGAAACTCTATAAATGTAAGACATGTAAAAAAGCCTTTCAGTACAAATCATATCTCTCAGAACATGAAAAATCTCATAGTGGACAAAAACAAAATGAATGTAAAGAATGCAGAAAAGCCTTCAGCCTTTTGGCTGGCAATTGTTCATTATGCATGAGAGTATTAATTCTGGAGAAAAACCCTATATATGTAATGACTGTGGAAAAGCCTTCAACCAGAAGGAAAACCTCATTAGCCATTCGAGAATACATACTGGAGAGAAACCCTATGACTGTGATGGATGTGGGAAAGCTTTCATTCAGAAATCATGCCTCATCACACACCAGAGAAGACAAACTGGAGGGAAACCCCAAATATGTAAGGAATGTAGGAAAGCCATCAATAGCAAATCTTATCTCATTGACCATGAGAAAATTCATAGTGGAAGGAAACACTCTATATGTAAGAAATGTGGAATAGCCTTCAGCCAGAGGCAGTATCTCATTAAACATTACAACATTCATACTGGAGAGAAACCCTGTGAATGTAATGAATGTGAATCTCCAAATAATCTCCACCTCCAGTCTTTGCAACTTGTTGCCAATCTTTTAAGGAAGCGGCTGTGAATTTGCAATTCAGGATGTCTTTCTCATCTTGGAAAAGTGCACTTGCAATTTGTTCTGTGATCTCCTACCCCCACTTCTTCTTCCACACTCATCTGTGTTCAATTTGTTACCAATAATTTATGCATCACAACTGGAGATTTCCCTTAGTTTATGTAAAGAAGGGTTTTCCATTTCTTTAAAATTATCCTGGTTGTTTTCATTGGTTCTTCAATCCATTACATTCTTGGTAATCATTAAAGAAATGACCAGTTTTAAAATAATGCTGCCCATTATTGTAGCATTTTCTTACAAAGCACCCCAACCATTGACATTTTTCCAGTTTCTTCACCTCATTCTGATGAGGATTCAAGTTTAACAGCCACTGGACTACAGTGGCCTGCTTTTTACTTAACTGCAATTTTCTTTGCTATTTTAAACCAGAAATGAATCTTTAATAATTAAATGATATACTCCTAATCTCAAGTATTTTAAGAAGTTAGAAAGCTTATTAATATTCTTAAGTTGTACTACAATATTTTTTCTCAAATGAGATAGGGTGTGGGATAGATGAAACTAGAGAATGCATGTATTTTCAAACAGAAATGTGTACGCAAATGAATCTGCCAGTGCAGATAATTCTGAGGAAGGAAGAATGGAAATTGAGACTAGAGAAGGAATTTGGCTGTTTGCCATAACAGGCATAAATTATTTTTATACTCTTTGCAAGGATAATTTGGTTATACTTTAAAAGAAATTATGGAAATAGTGTACAATAAAATCATACATAGTGGTTCATTTGAAGATATTAATTTGTATCTGCAATATTACTGGGGGGGCACTTTCCTCATCCTTTGCAAATACAGCCGCCCATATAGGAAAATTGTTCACCCACCTAACTCCCTCCCCAGCTGCCTGGATGGGTGGAGGTCTCCCTCAGCAAGAGTGGGCATGGACCATGAGGAGCATGGATGTGACCATGTGAAGGCAACACTGCTCTCTACACGTGTCTAGTTAGAGAGCTGTTCACACCACAGGAGAAGGTGGACTTCCTGTGGCTTACTCCACAGTGAATACCTGCTAGAGTGACTCACATCACTAACTGAGGCTGTGAGTTCTGAGCAGAGCTTCCACCTGGTCCTCCTTTGCACATGCACAACCTATGATGATGGTTTTCATTGGGGCTCTAAGAGTTTGGTTTCCAAACATAACAGTCCTTCTCTGGCTTGGAGAACTGCAGTGAACACTTGTTATATTCCTGCTTCTTCAGCTCTTCATCAGCTTCTTCCCATCCAAATCCTCCATTCTCTTTTGGGATTGAAGAGATCTGCATCATTTTCAACACTGCTCAAAATGTTTTGAAATTTTATATTTAATTAGTCTGAGAAATATCTGGTATCTCCATCATCTGAAGTTTTCTGCAAACATGGCACTATCTCACAACATTACTTCTATTCTTGTCTGTGCTAGGTCCCAGGATTTTCTGGGATTTCCCTTACTATTTATTAAGGTCACTGGCCTAACCTTGCTCATTCTGGTGATGTCATTGCTGTACCCAATGCTCTAATGTAAATTTTGACATTTTCTTCCTGGCACCAACAGTTTTCATCTTGGTATTGCTCTTTCTTTAGCTGCCCCAAGATTGGAGAAGGTGAATGTGCAACTGGAAGCAGGAGATCTGAGTCTGTGCCTGAGACCCAGGAGGGGTACAGTAAGAGCAGTCTCCTCAGAGGGTCAATGCTGGAGCCCAAGGGAAGGAGGTAAGGGCAAAAGGAGCAGGAGCAGAAAGTTAAGTGTCTGTGCCCTGACTCATCTGCTGCACCTGATTCCAGGTCCCCTGCTTTTCTTGGCCCCAGTCCACCTGGACAACCACAATCTGAGGCAGGTACATCATACTCAGGCATCTGTGACTTTAGACTAGTCCCCAAACCATGTGACTCCCCTGCCTGACTCCCTGTCTTGTAGAGTTTGCTGGTAAAGACCACTTCCTCCTCCATTTTAGCAGTACTCCTTCCTGCCTAGTCTCGAGACACCCACAGTTTATAGGTAAATACATTGTGCAGCAGCATCACACTGCCATTTTGGAACAGGGCAGCTCTCCAACACTGTGTCCCTAACTGTGTGAGTTAGCCAAGTGCTGCCAATGCAAAATACCAGAAATAAGTTGGCTTTTATTGGAATTCATTAGGTTTAAAACTTATAGTTCTGAGGCTGTCAAAATGTCCAAATCAAGGCATCATCAAAAATGCTGTCTTAGCAAGGATCAGTTGCTCCTGCGTGCCTGCCAAGGCAAATGTTGGGCCTGACATTTTCCTCTGCCTTCTCTTCCAAACTCACTTTCTCTCTGAGCTCAGCAGAGGCCCATAAGATACAATTGCGCACACCTCTCCCTTCTCTTCTGGCCTGGATGCATTCAGCTTCAAGCTGCCCCATGACTCTAGCCTCTGGCCTCTCCCTCAGCCACTCAAGTTTCCTCTGTCTGAGATCCTGGAGCTCTGAGATCGTGGAGCTCTCTCCTACATGACAGGGTAAATATGGCAGCAATATTTCTCTTTGGGTTCCGTGTATTTAAGACTTCAACCCCATGATTGGGTCCATTCTGGTGCCTGAAATCTAATCAGAGGCCCTTAACTAAACTAAAGCAATCTAACAAAAATGACCTAATCAAAAGTTCCCTTATCTGAATCTAACCAAAATGTCCTACATATAAAAGGCTTACACACACAGCAATCAGTCTGTAAGGACATACATTTCTGGGGTCCACACAAGACTCAAATGAGGGCATTAACCCAGGGCACAGGGATCAGGAGGGGTCTCCTAAGTCCAGGAGAAATGGGAACTCATGAAGCAGTGACTTTACATTGGCTGTGGCCATCATTGAGCAAAAAGGGGTACTGAACACCAATACACTGGTCCCTAGAATGGTCCCAAGATGAACACAATATACAGAGCTTTTGCCACCAAATCTTAGCTCCAAAATCAGGTGTGTAACTTGAGAAGTTTGCCATTATTCCCATCCTCAGATTCAGAGTGCACAGATTTTGCCTGGGTTGTGGATGGCAGGATGGAGGTGTTAAAACTGAAAGCCCCTAATTTCTACTCTAAAGAACTGATTACATTACAATAAAATGGAGAAATTCAGCCCTCAGGGTGCTCTCAAAAGCAGTGGAAATCATCGAGGGCCTGAGATTTAATTCATCTCAATCCATCAGGAAGAAGTGTAATACATACAGTTACAGATGAGTAAAATCAAATAAAGTCGCTACTTCTGGGAAGATGGCAGTCTAGTAAGACACAGTAATCTCTGCTCCAGAAAAATAGCTAGAAAACAGGGTGACACCTCCCCGAAATAGATCTTCTAGTGTTTATGATAGCAGGTGCAGTCTGGACACCATCCAGAGGAGAGTGGGGCAAAACAGGGAACTCATAACAACAGAACCGGAACCATGAGTTGGAACCAGCAGTGGCTGCTCCTGTGGCCAGCACCCTACGCCACAGTCTTTAGAATTCTTGGGCTTCTGGGCCTGAAACTGCAGACAAAGGGGGCTCCAGGGATCTACCATTCCCGGAAAGGGGAAAGAGAGGGACACGGTCTTAGGCTGACTCAGGTTCTGACCTGCAAATTTGGACTGTGGAGCCCCATGGAGCCTTACACACAGTGGTTTGCCTTGGGACCCCAGTAAGGACTGGAGAAATCCTACCCTTGCAACCTCCCTCTCTTCTAGCCTGTACTAATTGTTGAGGACTCCACAGGAGAAGGGAGAGAGAGCCTGGGGCTGACCCTGCTTTTGACTCATAGGTTTGGTCTGCCCTGTCCTGCGAGCCCTTCCAGGCTGGGTGGGGCTGCACCATTGTTTGACTTGGATCCTTCAAGGGACTAAAAATGTACAAACCTCCCAATCTCCTCTTCTACTAACAGGGATTGATTGTTGAGGATTCAGATGGGAGAGTAAATATTTCCTAGCTGGGAAAATGGAGGGGGCTACCAGAGAAGACTGGAGAACTGTCTCATAAAATTTGAATTACAAGGCTCTTAGCCTCCCAACAGGAAGCTCTACCACATTGATCTGATCTGTGTCACAATGATTACACTCCGACCAGGCATTGAATTGAGAGCTGCCAATGAGCGCCGTCACCTGACAGACTAAGGAAGTGCACATAAGAAAATTAATAAGTATGAGAGGATTTTCCTGGCCTCTATAGCCTCCCTGCCCAAGGACCTAGGAAATGAACCTACAACCAATAACTGCGTCCAGTACCCAGTTTTGAGCAACCAGTAGGACAATCCTAACAATCAAGGTTTAGACAAAAATCAAAGAGCTGTGGTAACTCTCAGCCTCCTCCCACTAAAACCCTATTAAAGGAAAAGAGATATAGCATCTAAGTAAAATACAACCTAACCAGATGCCTAAATAGCAGTAAAAATTATGAACCATAGTAAGAAAATAGAAGACAAGGCTCAAGAAAAGGAACACATCAAAGTACCAGAAGAGCTGCAGAATTTGAGAGAACTAATCAATGAGATGAGCACAAATTTCCAAAATCAAATTAATGAGATGAAAGAAAATAAAGTTAAAGAGATAAATGACATCAAGAAGACACTGAGCGAATGCAAAGAAGAATTTGAAATCCTGAAGAGAAAAGTAACAGAGTTCATAGGAATGAAAGACACAATAGGTGAAGTCAAAAACACATTTGAGGCATACAACAGCAGACTCAAAATGATAGAAGAAAGAATAAGTGATACTGAAGACAGATCACCTAAAATTGAAGAGAGACTAGAACAGAGAGAGAAAAGAATGGAAAAAATTGAGCATGGGCTCAGAGAGTTGAATGACAACACAAAACACAACAACATACATGTCATGGGAGTTCCAGAAGGGGAAGACAAAGGGAAATGGGCAGAAAGTGTATTGGAGGAAATAATAGCTGAAAATTCCCAACTCTCACAAAAGAGAGGAAGTTACATATCCAAAGAGCACACCGTACCCCAATGAGAATAAATCCAAATAGACCTATGCCAAGATGTATACTATTCAGAATGTCAAATGTAAAAGATAAAGAGAAAATTCTTAGAGCAGCAAGACAGAAGCAAACAATCATGTACGAAGGATGTCCAGTAAAATTTAGTGCATATTTTTCTTCAGAAATCATGGACACGAGAAGACAGTGTTATGACACAATAAGGAAACTGAAAGAGAAAAACTGCCAGATGAGAATCTTTATCCTGTAAAGCTGTCCTTCAAATATGAAGGTGAGTATAAAGCATTCAAAAAGAAACAGAAACTAAGAGAGTTTGTAAAGAAGAATCCAACTTTGCAGGAAATATTAAAGGAAGCCTTAGAACCTGCAAGAAAAAGGCAGGAGAGAGAGGTTTGGAGGAGAGTGTAGAAGAAAGTAAAGCAGAAAGGATAACCAAAAGAGTAAAAAGAGAGACAAAAACAAAATGGCATATGAAAACCAAACAATACAATGGAGGAAATAAATAGTGCATTTTCAGTCATATCATATCACTGAATGTGAATGGATTAAATTCCCCAATCAAAAGATACACGCTGACAGAATGGATAAAAAAAACACAAGCCATCCATATGCTGCTTACAATAATACAAACCGGCTGTATTAGTCAGCCAAAGGGGTGCTAATGTAAAATACCAAAAATGGGTTGGTCTTTATAAAGGGTATTTATTTGGGGTAGAGGTCCACAGATACCAGGCCATAAAGCATTAAGTTTCTTCTCTCACCACAGTCCATTGCCATGTGTTAGAGCAAGACAGCTGCTGGCGTTTGCCAGGGTTCAGGCTTCTGGGTTCCTCTCTTCCCGGGGCTGCGTTTCTCTCCGGGCTTAGCTCCTGTTTCCTCCACAAGGTCAGCTGTAGATGATTAGGCGAACGGCTTGCTTTTCTTCCCCTGGGGCCTTCTTTTCAACATCAAAACTGCTTCTCAAAAGACTGCTTCAACTTTCCTTTGCCTTGCTTTTTATATTCAATTCCCCACCCACCAAGGGGTGGGGCTCAATGCCCTAATCCTAACCTAATCATGCCCAGATTAACAGATCAGTTTACAAGCATGATTCAATTATATTTTTGGAATTCATTATTACATCAAAATGACACACCGGCTGAAAATAAAAGGTTGGAAAATGATATTCCATGCAAATAATAAACAGAAAAGTGCTGGGGTATATATAATAGTATCAGACAAAACAGACTTTAGATGCAAAAAGGTGATAAGAGATATAGAAGGCCATTATATATTAATAAAAGGGATGATCCTCCAGGAAGATAAAACAGTCATAAATATATATGCACCTAACCAGGGTATCCCAAAATATGTGAGCCAAACTCTGGCAAAACAGAAGGGAGAAATAGACATTTCTACAATATTTGTCGGAGACTTCAACACCCCTCTCACATCATTAGATAGAACAACTAGACAGAAGATCAAAAAGGAAACAGTGAACTTGAAAAATATCATAAACATGTTAGACCTAACAGAACACTGCATCCAAACTCAGCAGGTTACACATTCTTCAGAAGTGCCCATGGATCTTTCTCCAGGATAGACCACATGTGAGGTCACAATTCAGCTCTCAATAAATATAAAAACATGGAAATTATACAAAACACCTTCTCAGATCATAATGGAATGAAACTAGAAATCAATAACAGGCAAGAAAGAAGTAAAATTGCAAATCTGTTGACACGGAGCAACACACTCCAAAATATTCAGTAGGTCAAAGAAGAAATTGCAAGTGAAATCAATAAATATATTGAGACAAATGAAAAGGAAAATACAACATATCAAAACTTATGGGATACAGTGAAGGCAGTCTTGAGAGGGAATTTATAGCCCTAAAAGCCTATTTTAAAAAACAAGAAAGTGCTAAACTCAAAGATTTAACTGAACAACTAAAGAAACTAGAAAAAGAACAGCAGATGAATCCCAAAGCAAACAGAAGGAAAGAAATAATAAAGATGAGAGCAGAAATAAATGCAATTGAGAACAGAAAAACGATAGAGAAAATCAACGAAACCAAAAGCTGGTTCTTTGAATAGATCAATACAATTGACAACCCCCTCGATAGACTAACAAAGAAAAAAAGAGAGAAGATTCAAATAAACACAATCAGAAATGAAAGGGGGGGGTTACAAATGACCTCACAGAAATAAAAAGAATCATAAGAGGATATTATGAGAAATTATATGCCAACAAACTAGACAACATAGATGAAATGGACAAATTTCTAGAAACACATAACTAACCAACACTGACGCTACAAGAAATACAATAACTTAACAAATCAATCACAATTTAGGACATAGAATCAGTCATAAAGTATCTCCCAGCAAAGAAAAGTCCAGAACAAGATGGCTTCACAGGTGAATTCTACAAAGCATTTCAAAAGAATCAACACCAATCCTGTTTAAACTCTTCCAAAAAATTGAAGAGGAGGGAAAATTACCCAACACATTTTATGAAGCCAACATCACCCTAATACCAAAGCCAGATAATCATTCTACAAGAAAAGAAAATTACAGACCAATCTCTCTAATGTACATAGATACAAAAATTCCCAACAAAATACTTGCAAATTGAATCCAACAGCATGTCAAAAGACTTATACATCACGACCAAGTGGGATTTATTCCTGGTATGCAAAGGTAGTTTGACATAAGAATATCAATCAATGTATTACACCACATTGATGAATTGTAGGAATAAAATCACATGATTATTTCAATAGATGCAAAAACTCATTTGACAAAATCCAACATCCTTTTTGGATAAAAATACTTCAAAAGTAGGAATAAAAGGAGAAATCCTCAATATGATAAAAGGCATAAATGAAAAATCCACAGCCAACATCATACTCAATGGGGAAAGGTTGAAAGCTTTCCCTCTAAGATCGGGAACAAGACAAGGATGCCCACTGTCACCATTTTTAATCAACATTGTACTAGAAGTTCTGGCCAGAGCAATTAGACAACTCAAAAATATTGAAGGCATCCAAATAGGAAAAGAGGAAGTAAAACTCTCACTGTTTGCAGATGACATGATCCTGTACTTAGAAAATCCTGAAGTATCTACAACAAAGCTATTTGCACTAATAAATGAGTTCAGCAAAGTGGCAGGATACAAGATCAACACGCAAAAATCAGTAATGCTTTTGTACACTAGTGCTGAACAACTGAGGAAGAAATCAGGAGGGAAATTCCATTTTCAATAGCAACAAAAAGACTCAAATACCTAGGAGTAAATTTAACCAAAGAAGTACAGGATCTATATGCAAAAACCTACAAAACAGTGCTGAAAGAAATGAAAAACACCTAAACAAATGGAAAGGTATTCCGTGTTCATGGATTGGAAGAATAAATATTGTGAAGAATTCAATCTTGCCCAAACTGATTTACATTTTCCATGCAATACCAATTAAAATCCCAAGAGCTTACATACAGAATTAGAGAAGGCAATTATCAAATTCATCTTGAAGGTTAAGTGCACCCGAATAGACAAAAGCACTCTAAAAAGAAGAGCTGTGGGAGGAATTTCACTGCCTGACCTTGAAACATATTACAAATCTACAGTAGTCAAAACAGCATGGTACAGGCATAAAGATAGACACATCGATCAGTGGAATAGAATTGAGAACTCAGAAATATACCCTCACCTATACAGTCAGCTGGATTTTGACAAACCTATGAAGCCCACGCTAATGAGAAAAAAACAGTCTCTTCAACAAATGGTGTTGGGAGAACTGGTTATCTATAACCAAAAGAATGAAAGAGCACCTCTATCTCTGCCCCTATAAAAGAATCAAGTCAAACTGGATCAAAGATCTAAATATAAAAGCCAGGACCATAAAACTACTAGAAGAATATGCAGGATAACATCTTCAAGACCTTGTAGTAGGTGGTGGTTTCTTGGACCTTACACCCAAAGCACATGCAATAAAAGAAAAAACAGATAAATGGGACCTCCACAAAATTATGCACTTTTGCACCTCACAGGAGTTTATCAGAAAGGTGAAAAGGCAGCCAACTCAATGGGAAAAATATTTGGAAATCACATATCTGAAAAGGGTTTAATATCCAGGATATATGAAGAGATGTTACAACTCAACAATAAAAAGACAAATGACCCAATTAAAAACTGGCAAAACCTTGAATAGACATTTCTCCAAAGAAGAAATACAAATGGCAAAAAAACATAGGAAGAAATGCTCAACACACTCATGATTAGGGAAATGCAAATCAAAACAACAATGAGATGTCATTTTTCACCTATCAGAATGGCCACTATTAGAAAAGAGAACTACAAGTGTTGGAGAGGATGTGGAGAGATAGGAACACTTCTTCATTGTTGGTGGGAATGCAGAATGTTACAACCACTGTGGAGGACTGTTTGGCAGTTCCTAAAGAAGTTGAATATAGACTTGCCAAATGACCCTGCAATACCACTACTGGGTATATAACCAGAAGAACTGAGAGCAGTGACACGAACAGACATCTGCACACCGATGTTCATAGCAACATTATTCACCATTGCCAAAAGTTGGAAACAACCCAAGTGTCCATCAACAGATGAATGCATAAACAAAATTTGGTCTGTTCACACAATGGAATATTATGCAGCTGTAAGAAGAAATGAAAGCGTAAATCATGTGGCAACATGGATGAAACTGGGGGACATTATGTTGAGGGAAGCAAGTCAGACACAAAAGGACAAATACTGTACAAATGCACTACTATGAACCAAATATATTGTGTAACATATGGTTTGATCCAAAAAAATTTTATATGCAACCATTACATTTAATTGAGAAATGCATATATTTATTTATCTCTGTTTAAGTTGTAGTATTTAAAGTTTATATTTTCAATTATTAAATGTACAAATAGTTTCAAAAAAATAAAAATAGAAAAACATGCAGATCAACAACAACAACCAAAAAAACTAAGTTTGCTAGCAGCAACTGACTTTAAAAGAAATGTAAAAGAATATTCTTCAGGCAGAAAGAAAATAATCTTAGAAGGTTCAAGGTTCAGGATGGATTGAAGAACAATATCTGTTAATCAAATTCATATATCTTAAGGACAATTGAATGGATACAGTAATAGTGATATCCGTGGCCTAGGTCATCAATAAAGTGTTAAAATACACCATGGAATAATATGTAGCATAAAATGGGTAAATGGATATGTAGCAGTTTGATATTGTTATGTATTCCATAAATAGATATTGGATTATGCTTGTAAACTGGTTTCTTAATCTGGGAATGAATAAGTTATGATAAGGGCGTAGACTGGGCCACAGTCAGTAGGGTGTTGAGCCCTCCCCTTGGTGGTTGGGGTCTCAAACATAAAAAGACATGGCAAAAGACAGAACTGGAGTAGTTTTGATGTTGTTTTTCTGATGAGCAAGGACAGAAGGCCCCAGGGAAAAGAGACAAGCATTCAGAGATGGCCTTGTAGCGAGAGGCAAAGTTTAGAGAGCTTCATACTCTACAGCTGACCTGGAGGAGGAAACAGAGGAGCTGAGCCCAGGGAGAAATGCAGCTGTGGGGAGAGAGGAACCCAAGAAACCTGAACCCTGGCAAATGTCGGCAGCTGTCATGCTCCAAGTTGGGGTAACAGATTTTGGGGAAGGAAGAAATTTATGCTTTATGGCCTGGTAACTGTAAGTTTCTACCCCAAATAAACACCCTTTATAAAGACCCAGAGATTTCTGGTATTTTGCATTAGCACATCTTTGGCTGACTAATACAGGATATAAAATATTTTAAAATACGTTATTTGGCCAGTCAATAATAAATTAAAAGTGCAGATTTGGAAAGGAAAGCAAAAATGATATAATTTCAGTGGAAATCTTTAAAGAATATTAAATAATGTACCTAATCCAAATAAATAGAAGAAAAAAATTGAACAAAAATAGTCAGTCCAACCCAAAATATTCAGGATTTACTGGGTTGCCATGATGGCCTTTGACCTGGGGCCACCTTACTCATGCATCTTTGGAAGCTGCACCTTTCTTATCCTTCAGAAGCCTGAAGGTTCCAGGGTTGATTTGTGTGCTGTTGTTTCATCCCCATGATAAATCAAGTGCTGTATCACTTCCCCATTTCCTACTTATGAAGTCACCAAACTGGATGTGATGCTCATTTGAAGCAAGAAGAACCATGAATGAAAGAACAACTATAAAGGAGATATCGTTGCGCTTCCCAAATTGGACACTTAGATGATTGATATTGGATCTTTTCTCTTTTCTATTGAATACATTCAATGCTATAAATTTCCCTCTAAGCCCTACTTTTCCTGCACCCAACAAACTATGAAGAAGCATAGGAAACTAAGAAGCATAAAGAACCACATAACAAAAGGCTTTTGAGTGAAGCTATATCCACTTCCACAACAGTACAGACTTAAGATGAAGGCAGAGAATGTAAAAAAGTTGGGAAAATATTTTCTCAGACTGCAAGCATTGTTTCCTTAATATAACACTTCTAAGAGTGTAACTTCATCTTAAATGAATTTCCATTAGGCTTACCTAAGTATGAGGGAAGGTATGTAAGGAGAAAAGTATGAAGGCAATGAATTTTACCAGTTTGCACCACATGGTAATCCTCCCCTTTAAGGTAATGAGTGTTATACCTCATTACACAGTGGGATTTATCCCAGGAATGCAAAATTGG
>JAKSZT010001151.1:0-27156 GCA_026826555.1 Tolypeutes matacus | reverse complement strand
CACCTGAAAATTGTAGGGCTATAAATATAGCATTTGTATCACAATCTGCTCCTGACATGCAAAAGATATTGTAAAGGCTAGAGGGGTTTGCATGGAAGCTATTACCTGAACTGATGGAGATGGCACAGAAAGTGTATAACAATAGAGAATATGGTGATACTCCCAAAAACCAAGAAGGTGACAAAGGTCCTGCTAAGCACAATGGCGACAGAGTGCACTAGGGCCTCTTCCTCCTGTTTTCTCTGGGAACCAGAGAAAGCCAAGGCAAGGAAGACCAGGACTGCAAAAGTACCAGTGCATTTACTGCAAAGAAAAGGTCACTGGAAAAATAAATGCCCCTGACAGCAGGCAGACCCCAGGCCTGCCCAGCAGTTGCTAGGCTGATGGGACCAGGGCTCACCATGCCCCTGGGAGCCCATGGTGGAACTAACAGTTGAGGGCAGCCCTGTTAACTTCGTGGTCAATACAGGGGCTACAACTCTGCCCTAAAATTGGACCCTGGTCCCTTTAAAGCTGAACATACTTGAGATAAGGGGCCACCGGGAAGACACAGTCTTATCCCTGGACCACCACCAAGACCATTAATTTTGGATCTGGGACTGTCACCACTCTTTCCTCCTTATGCCCAAATGTCCCTACCCCTGCTGGGATGAGACTTGCTACAAAAATTGAAAGCCACCATCTCCTTCTGGGATGGTGAGGCAAAACTAATGTTTGGCGCTCAGCCCCAGACCCTCCCAGCAACCTGCCCTATCTTGGTAGAATATCTCTTAACAGGCCTTGAGACACCTCCAGCGGCTAATCAGTTGGTACCAGAATTCCAGAACCTGGCTCTGGAAGTGTGGGTTGAGAAAAAACCCCTAGGCTGTCTCAGCATCTGGCCCCCATGGTGGTGAAAGTACTCAGCACATCGCTCCTCATCTGAGTATGGCAATATGCAATCAGCCACAAAGCCAGGAGTGGAATTCAAAAACACATCAACCATCTACTCGATGCAGGTATTCTTGTTTCTTGCCAGTCCCCATGGAACACCCCCTTACTTCCTGTGCAAAAGCTGGGGAGCACAGATTATCGGCCAGTACAGGATCTTAGAGAAGCAAATAAGAGGGTTGAAAGAATACACTCTGCTGTCCCTAACTCATACACGCTTCTGAGCCAGGCCCCTCTAAAACATACTACCTACACTGTCCTACATTTAAAAGATGCATTCTTTACTATACCTTTGGCACTGGTTAGCCAGCCCATATTTTCCTCTGAAGACCCTCGGCCTGAGGGATGTGGGCAACTGACGTGGACCATGTTTCCCCAAGGATTCAAAAACTCCCCCATCTTGTTTAGAGAGGCTCTGGGGTGAGATTTTTTCCCCTTCAGAGAGCAGCATCCAGGTGTTACCCTACTTCAGTATGTAGATGACTTCCTTCTAGCTGCACCGGACTCAGACACTTGCAAGGCAGAAACTCTCAGCCCACTCAAAGCCTTAGCAGAAATGGGATAACATGTATCCACCAAAAAGGCTCAGCTCTGCTCCCACTCCATAACATTACTTGGATACATCTTAGAAAAAAGGTAGCGGTGACTTTCGCACAACAGGATACAAGCTGTATTGGGCATCCCTAAGCCAAGCTTGAAATGACAGGTACATGAATTTCTTAGCATGGTGGGATGTTGCAGACTGTGGATCCCCAGATTTGTAGAAATTGCTAAGCCTCTTTATGCCACAATGTTGGGCATGGGAAGTGACTTGTGAACCAACAAGCAGCAGGAAGCTTTTACCAGCCTGAAGACAGCTCTGGTGAGTGCCCACACCTTTGGGTTACCTGACTTGTCCAAACCCTTTCATCTATTTGTTGATGAAAGTCAGGGGGTTGGCAATGGAGTCTTAACATAGTCCATTGGGCATTGGCACTGACCAGTTGCGTACCTCTCAAAAAAACTGGACTATGTAGTCGCCGGATGGCCCAACTGCCTAAGAGCTGTCGTGGCCACTGCCCTTTTAGTTAAGGAAGCCCCTAAGTTAACCTTTGGCCAAAATCTAGTGATAATGGCCCGACATTCAGTAGAATCCCTCCTCCACATTCCCACAGACTGCTGGATATCTAATGCTAGAATCACACAATATCAAGTATTAATGTTGAACCCACCCTGTGTGTTATTCTCAAAAACGGAGGCATTAAATCAGGCCACCCTGCTCCCTGACTCTAGTGCACCCCAGTGGTCCACGACTGCTTACCCTTGCTGGAAACCATGATGAGGCTAGGCCCAGACCTCACCAATGTGCCTTTGCTGGAGGCTTCCAATAATTTCTACATACATGGCAGCAATTTTCATAAGGACAGAATCTGATACACGGGAGCAACTGTAGTAGAGCCACCCAAAACTGTCTGGGCTCAATCTTTAAGCCATGGCACCTCCAGCCAATGGGCTGAACTAATAGCCTTTACACAGGCTTTATGATGGGCAAAAGACCAAATGGCCAATATTTACACAGACAGTGGCTATGCCTTTTCTACAGCCCATGTACACAGTGTACTGTACCAAGAGTGAGGATTCCTAACATCTGGAGGAAAAGAGATTAAAAATGGAGTTGAAGCCCTAGCATTATTAGAAGCCATTTGGTTCCCTGACCGAGTAGTCATTGTTCACTGCAAGGGATACCAGAAGGGAACTCCCCACAGGCTGAAGGCAACACACTAGCAGAGAAAGTCACGCAAGCCACCACCTTCCTATTTCTCACCCCTGTCCAAATGCTCCCAACAGTCCCTAGCCAGGAACTCCCAATACTACACTACTCCTCAAAAGATGTCAAGCAGGGGGAAGGTCTAGTAGCTAAAATTTCCCCAGAAGGTGGGTTAGTCCTGCCCAATGGCAGGACATATCTACCTGAAGCAGTGGGAAGGCAATTAGTCAAAAGGCTGCATGACAATACACATATGGGTGGCACTAAAGTAATAGAACTGATAAAAAGATACTTTTATTTCCCAGGTTTGTCTAAAATCAGCAAAAGCATCACATCAAGATGCGAATTCTGTGCCAGAGTAAATCAAAGAGAGGGTGCCCAAGCTCCAGTGGGAACTAGGCTCCAAGGGATTGGACAAGGGGAGCACTGGGAGATAGACTTTATTGAAATAAACTTGGGAAAATATGGGTATAGGTATCTCCTGGTGCTGGGAGATACGTTTTTGGGATGGGTGGAATCCTACCCGACTAAAAATGAAACAACCACAGGAGTAGTTAAGAAGCTGATAGCAGAAATCATTCCAAGAATTGGGCTTCCTCTTAGAATAGGGTCAGATAATGGTCCAGCCTTCATAGCACAGGTGACTCTAAAATTTACTAAAGCCCTGGGTATAAATTGGAAACTGAACTGTGTATTTCAGGCCCAAAGTTCAGGATAGGTTGAAAGGATGAACCTCACCTTGAAACAAACCCTAGTCAAATTCGCTCTGGAGTCTGGCCAAAACTTGGTGAGTCTCTTACCATTTGCCCTCCTTAAGGCCAGATGTACCCCCTATGTGCTGGGCATTGTGCCCTTTGAAATAATATTTGTACATAAAGGCTTTTTCATATGACTTTCATGCATAGGGTTTCTTTTGCAGTAGGAAATTTCCTGTATCTGAGATTTGATATTTGAATTAAAGCTTTCCCACATATATATGGTTTCTCTTCAGTAAGAATTTTCTGATAAATAAAGAGGTTTTCTGTCAGGTTGAAAACTTTCTCACATGTATTACATTTCTATGCTTGTTCCCCTGTATAGCTTTTAAAATGAGTAGTAAAACATGACTGTAAAGAGCAGATTACATTCAGGACACTCATATGGTTTCTCTCTAGTTTGAATTTTCTCATATTCCATGAGGATTTGTTTCGGGTGGAAGCATTCCCATGTTCATTATGATACTATCTAATGTGTGAATATTTCATGCTCCGTGAGATTTAATGCCTGGATGAAGGATTTCCAATTTTCCTTACATTCACAGGGTATTACTCCTGCATGTTTCTTTGATGTGACTCTAGCTTTCCCAAATTCATGAAATCCTAAATGGTTTCTCTGAATGATTCATTCTTTGGTATCTCATGAGGTTGAATTTCCAAGAAAACTTCACACTCATTTCACTTAAAGGGGAGGAGCACCATGTGGGTCAAACTGGCAAAACATATTGTCTTCATTCTTCTACCTTACATAGATTCCCTCATTCTTAGGTGAGCATGATGCAAATTCCTTCAAAGTTAAGATACATTCATATAAGTTTTATTTTGCAGAAACAATGCTGGCAGTGAGAGAACATATATTCCTAACTTCTTACATTCTCTGCCTTCATCTTAAGTCTGTACTCTTGTGGAAGTGCATATAGCTTCACTCACAGGCCTTTTGTTACAAATACATTTCTGTTTGTAAATTCATGCACTCTAGTTTCATCCATCCCACAACCTATCACATATGAGAAAAATTTTGGAGTACAACTTAAGAATATGAATAAATTTTCTAACTTCTTAAAATACTTGACATTAGAAGTATATCATCTAATTATGAAAGGACCATTTCTGATTTAAAATACTAAGAAAAATTGGAGTGAAGTAGAAAGCAGGCAGTTGTAATTCAATGTGGAGGTAGACAGTGCCTGGAATGATCCAAAGATAGTTAGGTATCATTCCACATTCACTCCACGTGGAATGCAGGCAAGTTATTTTGGCTGAATTAGGGCGTCCTTCACTAGTTCCTCTGCTTGGTAGGTGAGAGCGCTGCCTGTTTCTGAGTTCTGTATTTCCAGACAATCTTTCTTGGGAATTCAGACAATAACATTTTTGTGGTATGCTCATTCTGCTCTGCCTCTTCCTACTGATGTTTGCAGTATAGTGTCCTGGGAGACATTTACTAATGTTTTTCTGCCAGCAAGCATGCTTTTAAAATGCTTAACCCTTTATGCTCTGCCTGTCAGCATCTTTTCCAACAATTCCCCCTTTTTTGTTTTTGGTAAAGGGTGACTGTTCCTGTGTTAGGTTGCCCTCCTCTGAAGGTCTTATCCATCAAAGGCACCAGCCAAGCTCCATGGAGAGGGTTTGAGAGTTAAGGGTTTTAAGCCAAATCAAGTTACTGGCATGGCTGGCCTTTTCAGCCTTATTAGTGCAGGAGAGCAGGGTTTTGCGAAAGCCTCCTAATACAGTTAAGAGTAGCAGAGCACCAATGATCATCACACTGAATTTAACAAGTACAGAGGTTGATTTCCACCAATGTAGGCACGTTATTTTATTTAATTGATCTTTCACTGATTGCCAAAATTTGCTACCTGGTAGTGTAGTAAGTTGATACTGAGATATGCTCAAAATCTTCTTTTGCAAATCTGTAATTTCCAAAGATAAATTTGTGTGATAACCTATTAAGTGATTTTTAACTTTTTCTCATTCATAATGGGAATCATTACATGGGAGAGGAGTGATACAAAAAGCACTTTCATTCCAATCACACTTTGAACCTTGTTTTAAATTTAGATTATATACCTGATCTCCCATTTGTGTAACAGCCATCTCTAAGTCATTAAGCCTATTGTCAATCTGCTCTCAATATATGCCTGACTATGCCATAACTCACTAGCATTATGATGCCAATTTCTAACATATTGTCATGTTTGCATATTCTCATGTAGGGCACTTCCTGCCACAGCAGCAGCTGTAATAATACCTATAAGCCCTAATACAGCAGCTCTAATTAATCCAATTAAACCTTTGGTACATTTCATATCATGATTTAGAAAGTGCCAAAGGTTTTCGTTCTCAGAGGAAGATTGCCAGCAGTGATTCATGCAAATCAGGAGCCATATTCCATGATGCTGACGTCCTATTTGAACTACAGTAGAGCTGTCCTGTAAAAGAGACTTTGATACACAAGTGTAAAGGGCACAATTACTGCAGAAAAAACATGTTTGATTAATGATCACTGTTCCCACTATAAAAACAATGGGATCTTGTACACATACTTTAAGAAATTAAGTGGAATTTCTTTTTAAACTGGTAGTATTAGTTTTATTGCCTTGTCATTCAAAAATTGGGCTAGTACCAAAAAATAATTTCCACAAATAATTTTTACTTTTGTTAAGTTAATGTCCCATAGTTGTGGGTTAAATCTTCCCTGATGAGTCCAATTTAGTGACGTATTTATACTTATGACATCCCCAAGATTCTGAAAATAATGATAGCTTTCATTAGTTGTTTTAATTAAATTACAATTTTTCAACTTATGGTTGTGTTTACCTTAGGTTTAGGTATCCCTATAAGGGTCCTATTCTTTACAATTCTATAGGAATTATTAAAGAGCACAACGTCAGATGAAACATGGTATGTATGCAATTTATCCCTTTGTACTATGATTTTGGGGCTCTATACATGGATCAATGGATCCTATGTATTTAGTTCTTTCAAGAAAAGGAAATTTTCAATAAATTTCCCTTCCTTATCAGGTTTTAGAGGAAGCAAGAATCAACAGGCCCAGGAAAATAAAAAGACTGATTAATATAAACAGGGTAGGATTTGTCCCCCCAAGTCAACAATTCTAGAAGAGCTGAATTAGTAATATAACCCCAATATGTATAATTATGTGAAAGTGCACTTCTTACTGCTGTGGTTCTCAAGGTAAGCATAGTAAAGAATAACTCTGTTAGAGTGACATTCTGCCTTTTAGAAGTTACCTTCTTTTCTGATTTTTGTGTCCGCTTCATTGGTTTTTTTATGTCTAGGTTTCAGGCGTCTGGACAGGACCCGAAGCTGGTCTCCTTTATCTGTAATGATAAGAGCAAAACCTCGTCCATATATTCTAACTTAACTTCGGCCTTATCCCATTGATTATTACTTTGATGCTTTCAGTAATCTAGTGGTACAATATTTGTTTCTGTATTATTGCCTGATTTTTGCCAGAAATACTCTGATGCTGATGTATAATATTCTGACCTTTGTCTGAAAAAATTTATTGTAAATAATGCTTGATATAATTGTTCTCACACTTCACCATTTCCACCATTTTTGTTTTTGCAGCATTAATATATATTTAACTCTTAATTTTTAAGGATAAGTATACATACATTCACAGGCCTACTAAATCAGGGGATACACTGATATACTTGGCATATTTTTGGTTAGATTCCTGGATAGATACAAGATAAATGTTAATATATATTTAATTTAATAAGCTTATATTGACAATTAGGGGGAGAAACAAATAATATAACTAAATAAAAGATTAAGTCAATATTGAAAAAAGTTACACATTGAAAGATAAATAGAGCAGTTTTATATATATACATTTACCAATATTTAGCTTTTAACTGGGAAGTGTTGAAGTAGCAACTGTTACCAGAGTTTTGGTTGACTGCGTTTAGGATTAATGAATTTGATAGTACTATAGAGGCCAACTTGTGAGTATTTTGCTAATCCCGAGGAAGGGGCCAGACTCCTCAGGAAGGAAAACAACACTCCCTGGGCAGTAAATTTTAAGGTTTATGTATCAATCCCTGGGAGAGGGGCCAGCTCCCTGAGGGAGGAATAAAACACCTGTTGAAATGCACTTTATTTTTTTTTCCAATTTGTTACAAAACGTCCTTGATGTGCTTACTACTTTAATTTCCAATATTTTTACTGAAATGTGAAAAGTGTTAACTAGCAAGGCATTTTTTTTAAGATTTTTTTTTTTAAGATTTTCTTTATTTATTCATTTATCCCCCCCTTGCTGCTTGTGCTCGCTGGGTCAGCTAACCACACCGTGCGGCCTCCCATATGGTAAACGGGAGCCCTACTGATTGAGTCACAGCTGCTTCCTGACATTGGTTTTTGATTAGCAAAGATTTCTGCATGATGCTTTACTTTTAGGATTGAACAATACTTTCTAAACCGTTTTTAATAAAGATATTTAGTTTCAGGACTGTTCAAACTTAAAACAAAAGATTTATATATATACTTAATAAAAGAACTATGTGTAACAAGCAAGTTATTAAATTGTATATATATATGCAATGTATTGTATTGAAGTTTTGATTAGTATTTAAGTATATTATACATAATTCATAACTACAGTAGATTATACAACAGACATCCAATGAATAAATTTTTATTTCTTAAGCATTTAAGATTCTTAGTTGCATGATTAGAATGAAGTCAAATTTTTTTTATTTTCTATAGTTTGAGGCATAGGTAAAAACAAATTAGTATTTCCTTTTTGGGCTGTGGGGTAATATATTAACTTGTAAATTTAATCCTTGCATTGGTTTTTGTTGTTAACATTATAATTAGAATTGATGCTGTTGTTTACAGAGTTGAATATAAACTTGATTTACTGTTGGCTATTTTACAGGAAGTGGAATGTGGGCTGGCTTGATTTGTTTAAGAAAATATTAAAGAAAGCTTAAGCAAGTTTTAAAACAAAGTGATAGTGACATAACTGGATATTATTTTTTTTGCAACAAACTAGCAATATTTGGGACCACTGCATGCTGCAGTGGTATTATTTTATTTTACTAAAATTTACTGTTATGCACTACCCTGTCAGCCTTTAATGGCTGATTTCTTCCTGTAGTTAACTAAAAATTATGATTAATAACATTATATTTTATTTACAGTTTTATTGAAACATTATTATATTTTCAGGAATTTTATACACTTTTAAAGTATTCATATGAACTTTTTGTTCATACAACTTTAATTGTTATAAAAATAGAAAATTTCTTTTAATTATACAACAGTTTTAAATACTTCATTTAACTGATATCACACGAATTTAACTATTTTTAGTATTTTACTTGTTTTTTAGGTAAAAGACCAAGTTATTCATGACATTTTGAAATAAAAGCTATCTTTCAGGATTTGACATTGAGAAAGCAGGTTCAAACATTGTGTTCTTTTTAAAAGTGATAAGACATGTTTCTTCATGGACATAAGGTTAAAGTACAAGAAGCTATTTTGATAAAACAGACTTCCTTTATTGTATACTGATTTTGAGGAGAAAAAGTTTGTAAACTTTTACTAAAAGAGACTACTAACTTGGCAAACTTTGAGAAAGAATAAAATATTAACATTATATTATTACATTGTTTGACATTAAAGCTTTTAAATTTTTATAGATTGCGTAAATTTTACTTAGCTTTGACAACAAAAATTCCTTTTTCACAAGCCTTTTGCAATTTTATATTTATTCAGGTTTTGTCCCACATTTTACTTTGTTTTAATAACTAGTTATTTTATCTTAGGATAAAATGACTTTCTTTTCTTTAATAATGAAAGCACATTCTATATACCTTCCATACTTAAGTTACCACAATGATTTTAGAAACTACTTCCAAGCAAATTTCTGAAAACATATAATTACCATCAACATTAAACAAACTTGTTAGAAAAATGATTTAATTTGAGTATAACTATTTTTATTATTTTAAACTAATATTCATTTTTATTTATTAATATAAGCACTTATTTAATTGTTGGCCATTTGAATAGAGCTCTCATAATAATTTTCATTTATCAATTTAATATTACCATCCAGAGGTATCAAAATATACACTGAAACTGAACAAACAGACAAATACAAAAAGAATTATGACACACTAACAGAAACATAAAGCTTACTAATTTGACCCATAATTTTCACTCCTTTGGTATGGCTGTCTTCAAGACCTCTGTCATTTCACATCTTTGATTTTATTATTTTAAGGTTTTTTCTGGAATATTTGTTAACTGTAATATATAAGCTTGTTCTTTGAAACAATTTTGTTCATAATCAGCAACCAGCCAGGACAACTTAAACAGCCTAAATACAGTTAAGTGCTAATTTAGCAGTTTATATAGATATTTAACATGTATATTTTGGATTACTACTCATTAGGAGTACACTTAGGCTCAAAGTTCAGATTACTGCGGTAGGCCTTTTAATTCCTGTTCTTAATTTTGGGTATACTCAGTGAAGGACTAATAAACTTAGATTCAGCTGAGGAAGGATTGCCAGCTGTACCGCTTTTGGTAACTGCCTTAAGTTCTGTTACAGGCTGGAGTGAACTGCTCTGTTGCTGACTAGGTAAATTTGAGCAAGGCTGGGAAATGTGCTCATATTGTTTGACTGAGGGCCTTGAGCAAGGCCCGCTTGGAAGTTTCCCGACTTATTAATGAGACTACCATTTTTCTGATATTTAGAATGGCATTCCTTGGCACAGTGTAACACTTTTTGGCATTTCAGACACATACGACTTGGTATTGACTTATTGTTGCTGCAAAATGGAGCTCTTACACTAGTTTTGGTTTGGCAATCTTTTTCTCATATCACCTGATTTCCCACATTCAAAGCAATTGAATTAGTAATCATAGGACTATCTCCCTTTAGAGCAGCTGCAAGAAGGTTCATGTTATACGTATTAGGCCCACTGTTTTGGCATAGTTTTATGTAATCCTGAAAAGTTCTTCCATTTGCCTTGATCAGACATAAAGCCTTCTTACAGTCACCGTTAGCATAATCAAAAACCAACATCAGAATAAGCATTACTTAAGATCAGATTGAGTTACTGCCTTGTTGACTACATCTGCCAGCATTGCTACACATTCAGCATAGGGTTCAGTATTTCATTGAACAATTTTTGAAAATGATTTTACAGCCTGTCCAGGGGTGGAGATTCATCACAAGGGAGCTAGGTAGCAAAATCGCACTTCTAAAATGGCATATCATCATGGGAATCCCAGCCTATTGAATTGTGCCTAATATTTTTTCAGCACTAATAGGCACTGTTGAATTTTGCTGTTGATTTTGTCATGCTACAATATTAGCTTCATCAGCCCACCAAGTTTTAATTGTAAAAATTCTGCTGAATTAAGAACAGCTTGAGCTCACAAATCCAAGTCCCAGAGTATTAATCTGTTTGCTTGTGCTATTCCTTGCACCAATTCTTGAGTATAAGGAGAATTTCATCATATTGAATGCATGCTTGTTTTAATTCTTTGATAGTGTTAGAAGAAATAGGAGCATGCTCATATGGTACACCTCCTTGGGGATTGTTAGCATCTACTGGAATTTGAGTTACTGTAACTGGAAAAGTAAAAAAAAAAATTGCATAGATTCTGAATTTCTCTCTCTACCTCCCTGTGCTATACTTTTCATAATTGAAGAGGATGGTGCTGGCAAAAAAACAGAAACCGTTGGAGCATCATCAAATGTAAAAAATGGATCAGTAGTTACATTTGGAGGTGCAGACACTGGTACAAAAGACAATAAATCAGCTTAAGGATCAC
Organism: Tolypeutes matacus; assembly: GCA_026826555.1. NCBI lineage: Eukaryota > Metazoa > Chordata > Mammalia > Cingulata > Chlamyphoridae > Tolypeutes > Tolypeutes matacus. The sequence continues at coordinate 15,906 of JAKSZT010001151.1, read as the reverse complement.
TGGAATACTTTCATAAACTCCCCTTTCCTTTTTATTAGACATGAGTTAATCTGTTTTTGCCTGCTCATTAACTTTCCATATATTTTTATATTAATACATCATTAGCTTGTTCTGCTACAGTGTTAGCAATAGCATTATCCATTTTAATATCTTCATTTTCATTTGGCTGTAATGGTTCAAGAGCAACAGAAATAAGACTATACAAAGACCATACATAACAATGTTTTTGTACAAGAGAAAAGAGTTTTAGTAACTCTACGGTGGTCACAGATACCCCTGTATTCTTTAACAGAGTCTTCAATACTTGGGAATGTTCCTGTCACCGAGTTGACTGATTACACATTACCCTGACAATCAAGATTATTTGACTCACCAACAGAATGCAAAGGCTGTCCGACCCAACAGTCCTTGCTTCCACAGCATTGATCCAAAGAAAAGCTTAGTGGTGCCCCATGTAGGTGGCCATCTGAGGTAGACGGTGCAGAGAATGATCAAAAGAAAGACTGGGATCAGTTGACCACACTCCATGTGGAATTCAGGAAGTTTATTTAGGCTGAAGCTGCATTTTGTACTACAAAGTTGATAACAAAAGTGGGGCATACTTCACTAGTTCCTCAGCCTGGTACGTAAGAGCGCTGCCTGTTTCTGTGTTCCCAGACAATCTTTCTTGTGAATTCAGACAATAACATCCTAGTGGTGTGTTCATTCCAATCTGCCTCCACCCACCGATATCTGCAGTATGCAGTGTCTTTGGAGACATTTACTAATGTTTCTCTGCCAGCAAGGAAGAATTATAAATGTTTAACCCTTTATGCTATGGTTCTCAGCATCTTTTCCAACATCCAAGGAAGAAATACAAAGGGCTAAAATACACATGAATATATGCTCGATATCACTTGCTATCAGGGAAATGCAAATCAAAACTACAATGAAACTGCATCGTACTTCCATCAGAATGGCAGCTATTAAAAAAACAGCAGACTGTAAGTGTCGGAGAGGATGTGGAGGAATAGGAACTCTTATCCACTGCTGGTGGGATTGTGGAATGACCCAGCCAATGTGGAAGACAGTTTGGTGGTTCCTCAGAAAACTAACAATAGATCTTCTGTATGATCCAGCAATTCCTCTGCTGGGTATATACCCAGAATAACTGAATGCAAGCACACGAACAGATATATGCACTCCAATATTCATAGCAGCATTGTTCACCATTGCCAATAGTTGGAATCAGCCTCATTGCCCATCTACAGATGAATGAATAAGCAAAAGTGGTACATACATACAATGGAATATTACTCAGATGTAAAAAGGAATAAAGTGCTAAAACATGGAAGAACGTGGATGAATCTTGAAGACCATTTGTTGAGTGAAGGAAGCCAGGCATTGAAAGCTGAACAGTATATGTCCTAAATGATTTGAACTGTGAAAAGTGAGCAGTCTCTGAGAACCACAGGTTAACAAGAGAGAAAAAGGGAAGAGTTGGCTGTGAGCCATCATCCATATGGACATAATCTATGATAAACTGATAGAGTATAGTTGCATAATGAAGGATAGGACAGATGGGTAGTGTGACATTACTGCTTTTGGTGATACAGGTTTCACAGGTGGGTAGATTAGGAAGTGCCAGTTGGAATACCCATGGCATGTAATTATGAATATTGTCATTCCATGAGTCAAGACAGGGGAGTGTCATATGTTCCAGGGGGATGGGGTGGAAGGAACATTTAAGATCAAATTGGGTATTTAGTGGTCATGGGAAACGTTTTTCATTATCTCACAGTAATGGATGGCGGACATGGTAAATATCATCAAAAATTATTAAACTGTACCATCAAAATTGTAAACTATCGTATAAACCACTGACAATGTTTAGTTGCTATGTTTTACTATCTGTATAAGAGTTATAACAATGTTAACATATATTTTTTAAAAAGGATTAATATGGGGTGGAGAAGCAGGAGGGAGTTAAGGTATGTGAGAGGCTCTAGTATTCCGTGTGTGACTTTGCTGTGACTTAAGACATCTTTGAAAACTAAATGAAAATTTGGGAGACACTGGGGAATGAGAAGAGGAAGATGTTACTTTACACTAGACATACGATAGTACAGTGATAAAAGGAAAAAATACTTTTTTAAAAAGGAATTTGTTTTGTTTTTTTTTCCCCAATTTTTGAATACCCCAATCTGCTAATTATATTTTATTTTTAGTTTAGTGTTTTTTCTTCTGAGATTCCTTGTACATATCCATTGCATTTAAGCTTATCACTATTATTACTTTGTCTTAGTAATTGTATTTTGGCTTCATGCCCAAGGAAGGTTTAGATCACAGAAGGGTTACAATGGGGGCTGCAGATGATCATTGGTGGGGGGTGTCTGGGAAGGGGGATTCATGGGAGTACGTTCATCACAATATACATGAAAGGTATATAAAATTGTTCAAATGATCAAGGGATGGGTCATGTTCACGGTGAGTAGAAAATCACTAACTAAATGAGGGAATCTGAATTCCCAGCCTGGAGAGCTCTGCCACATTCTCCTAGGGAGCAGCAAAAAGCTCCTCAGTGCAGGAACAGTGTCTGTCAAAAGAGGTTGGCCCATTGATTGTTTCTTCTTATTGATGACTAACCTCATGGGTCTTTGCTCTTGTAATTGAAACTTAGCCTACTATTATGGGGTGCCTAAGTGTTGCATCCTGAGAGGCCCTTTGTTGCACAAATATGACCTCTCTCTAAGCCAAACTCAGCATATGAATGCATTACCTTCCCCCCAACATGGGACATGACTCCCAGGGATGAGCCTCCTTGGCAACTAGTAATAAATACCAAGTGACAACTGGTAACAGGATTGGAAAAAGATCTTGAAAAAATGGGGAAAATGTAAAGAGAAATGGGTTCATGTGGCTAAGAGACTTCAAAGAGAGTCAGGAGGTCATCCCAGAGGTAACTGTTATGCACACCTCAGTAAGATCTCAAGAATACCAAAGTGGATATCACCCCACACAGAGGGGCTCCTGAGGTCTCTGGAGACACCCAGGTCCTACCTAAGTGGAGTAGCCCCAGAGATTGATGCCTTATTAGTGGGCTCTACTTTGGAATCTGTGCTTCTGAGAGTGACAGAGTTGGAGTCAAATAAGCCCTCCCTGCACATGGTCCATCAGTACCCTCTATTCAAACCTATATATGATGCTGGAGATTTCAGGTGTACGCCCAGAGACTGGAGCCTCTGGCCTAGCTATGTGCCAGCTGTGCCTGGAATCTCGGTGGAGCTGCAACTTGTAGCCTACAGCTCAAAGGACAAATTCAAGTCACCTGGCAAGGAGACAATGATGGGCAATGGCCATCCCAAGGAATGGAGAGGGCATGAAGCTGCAGGCAGGATAATCCCATCCATTGTATCCATGGGATATAAGCCCTCTCTCATTTGGTGGTTGAGTGAAAATCACCATCCCAGTCCCCTCAGGATTGGGGTAAGAGCAATGGACTAGAGTGGACTTAAGGGTAATCTGTTATAGACATATCATGATTCAAGGAATGGAAGAAATTATAAGAGTGAGTTGGAGCCAGTGGCTGCTGGACACTTTTGGGGCAGGGAGGGAAAGTGCAGTTGAAATCCTGAGTGGCATTGCGGTGACAGATGTAGGCCATTATACATCAGCTTATACCATGCAGAACTGTGTGGGAGAGAGCATGGTCTACAATGTGAACTGTGATCTATGCTTGGTGACAAGGCCCCAGGATGTGTATATCCATTGCGGTTGATGTACCATACTGATGAAGGATGTTGGGTGGGATGAAGTGGGAGGTGATGAAGGTGGGGAACATGGGATTTGCTATAATTTCTGTGTAATATTTAGGTAATCTAAGCAACATATATATATATATATATACACACACACCATTTATGTAAGCAAATGCACATATGTGCATATATATTAATATATCTCTTTACAAATATTAATATGTATTGTGAAAATTTTGATTTTTACCAACAATTTAAAAAAGAAAGAAAATGCTGCAATAAAGGGCAGCATTATTTTTAAAATGGTAAGTTTTTAAATGCTTGCCCAGAATGTAATGGATTGAAGAACCAGTGAAAATGACCAGGATAATTTTAAATAAGTGGAAAGCCCATCTTTACATAAATTAAGAGAAATAGCGAGTTCTGATGCATAAATTAGTGGTAACGAATTGAACAAAGATGAGTGTGGAAGAAGATGTGGGAGGAGCAGATCAAAGAAAAAAACTGCAAGTGCACTTTTCCAAGAGAAGAAATACATCCTGGATTGCACAGTCACAACGTCTTCCTTAAAGGATTGGCAACAATTTGCACAGACTGGAGGTGGATATACTTTGTTGATTCACATTGATTATATTCACAGGGTTTCTCTGCAGTATGAAAGTTGTAATGTTTAATGAGATACTTTCTCTGGCTTAAGGCTATTCCAAATTCCTTACATACATAGGACTTTCCTACACTATGAATTTTATCATGTCAGTGAGATTTGATTTGCTCCTAAAGGCTTTCCTACATTCCTTACATATATAGGGTTTCTCTCCAGTTTGTCTTGTCTGTTGTGTAATGAGGTTAGATTTCTGAATGAAAGCTTTCCCACATCCATGACATTCATTGGGTTTCTCTTCAGAATATATTCTCAGATGGTGAACGAGGTTTTCTTTCTGGTTGAAGTCATTTCCACATTCACTGCATACGTAGTGTTTTTCTCCAGAATGAATGCTCTGATGTTTAATGAAATATTGCTTTTGCCCGAAGGCTTTTGTGCAAACTTTACATTTTTTTGTTTCTTTCCAATATGAGTTTTTTCATGTTCTGTGAGGTTTGATTTGTACCTAACGGCTTTTTCACGTGCCTTACATGCATAGGGTTTTTTGCAGTAGGAAATCTCTTGTATCTGAAATTTGACATTTGAATTAAAGCTTTCCCACATATATATGATTTCACTTCAGTAAGAATTTTCTGATGAATAAAGAGCTTCCCCGTCAGGTTGAAAACATTCCCACATGTATGACATTTCTATCATTGTTCCCTTGTATGGCTTTTAAAATGAGGAGTAAAAAATGACTGTAAAGAGCAGCCTACATTCAGGATACTCTTATGGTTCCTCTCTAGTTTGAATTTTCTCATATTCCATGAGGTTTTGTTTCAGATGGAAGCATTCCCATCTTCATTACAATAGTATCTAATGTATGAATGTTTCATGCTCAATGAGATTTAATGCCTGGTGAAGGATTTCCAATATTCCTTAAATATACAGGGTTTTACTCCTGAATGTTTATTTGATGTGACTCTGGCCTTCTCAAATTCATGAAATACCAAATGGTTTCTCTGATGGATTAATTCTCAGTTATCTCATGAGGTTGAATTTCCAAGGAAACTTCACACTCATTACAGTTAAAGGGAGGACTTCCATGTGGGGAAAACTGGCAAAACTCATTATCTTAATCCTTTTTCCTTACATGGATTCCCTCATGCTTAGGTAAGCATGATGCAAATTCCTTCCAAGTGATGTTACATTCATAGAAGTGCAATTTTGAGGACATAATGCTTGTTGTCAGAGAAAAGTTTTTCCCAACTTTCTTACATTCTCTTCCTTCATATTAAGTCTGTACTGTTGTGGAAGTGGATATAGCTTCACTCACAAGCCTTTTGTTATGTGGTTCTTTCTGCTTCTTAAAGTCCTATGCTTCTTCATAGTTTGTGTGGTGCACCAAAAACAGTGCTTAGAGGGATATTTATAGCATTGAATGCATTCATTAGAAAAGAGGAAATACCCAATATCAATCAACTAAGTGTCCAATTTGGAAAATGCAACCATATCTCATTTTTATTTGTTCTATCATTCATGGCTCTTGCTTCAAATGAGCATCACATCCAGTTTGGTGACTTCATATCTAGGAAATTGGGAATTGATACAGTACTTTATTAATGATGGGGACAAAACAACACTCCATAAATCAATCCTGGAACATTCAGGCTTCTGAAGGATAAGAAAGCTACAGCTTCCAAAGATGCACAAGTAAGGTGGCCCCAGAACAAAGGTGAAAATGGCAAACCAGGAAACCCTTTACACTTTGTTTAGGACTGACTATTTTAATTCAAAATTTTCCTCCTATTTATTTAGATGAGAAGTACTATTTAATTTTCTGTAAAGTTTACCATGGAAATTAAAACACTTTTGCTTGCGTTCCCAAATCTGCACTTATTATTTGTTATTGACTTGCCAAATAATGGTTTTTTGTTTTTTTTTTTTAATTATGGGTAAAAATCAAAATTCTCACAATACATACGAACATTTGCAAAATGATATATAAATATATATGCATATATGTGTATTTGCTTACAAAAATGTTGTTTATATATATAATGGGTTTTAAAACATTTTATATCCGGTATTAGTCAGACAAAGGGGTGCTGATGCACAATGCCAGAAATCTCTTGGACTTTATAAAGCCTATTTATTTGGAGTTGAAGCTTCCAGTTACCAGTCCATAAAGCATGTTTCTACCTTAACCAAAGTCTGTTACACGGTCTTGGATCAAGACAGCTGCTGACATTTGCCAGTGTTCAGGGTTATTGGGTTCCTCTCTTCCCAGGGCTGCCTTTCTCCCTGTGCTCAGCTCCACTGTTTCCTCCTCAAGTTCAGCTGTATACTATGAGGCTCTCTAAGCTTTTCCTGTCTCCACAAGGCCAAATGTGAACTGTCAGGTGAATGGCTTGTGTCTTTTCCATTGAGCCTCCTGTCATTGTTAATCAGAACTCCAACATCAAAAACTACTCCAATTCTGTCCATTGCCATGTCTTTTTATGTTTGAGACCCCACCCACCAATGGGCGGGGCTCAAATGCCCTAACACCTGTGGCCCAGTCAATGTCCTAATCAGAATTTAATCATGCCCAGATTAACAGACATCATCCCATATACATTTTTGGAACTCATAACGACATCAAACTGCTACATATCCATTTAACCAACTCATGATATATATTATTTTATGGTGTATTGGAACGCTTTATTGATATCCTATGCCACAGATATCATTATTACTTTATCATTTCAATAGTCATTTTGGTACATGAATTTAATTAACAGATATTGTTCTTCAATCCATCCTGAATCTTGAACCTTCTGAGAATAATTTTTTCTGTCTGAAGATTATTCTTTTACATTTCTTTTAAACTGAGTTGCTGATAGCTAACTTTATTTTTTCTTATCTCTAAAAATATTTATTTCACTTCTTCCTGAAGGTTTGAGATGAATTAAATCTCAGGCCCTCTACAATCTTCACTGCTTTTGAGAGCACCCTTAGTGTTGAATTTCTCCATTCTGTTGTAAATGTAATCAGTTATTTAGAGAAAAAATTAGGGGCTTTCAGTTATACCGCCTGCTTCTGTCCCCCCCAAGCATAATCTGTGGGCTCTGGCTCTGGCAATCAGAATGATCACACATCCCTCTGAGTTACACACCTGATTCTGGAGCTAAGATTTGGTGGAGAAAGCACAGTATATTGAGTTCTTCTTGAGACATTTCTGAGACCAGTGCAATGGTGATCAGCACCCCATTTTGCTCAACGATTGCCACACCCAAAGTACAGCCACTGCTTCTTGAGTTCCCATTTCTCCCAGACTTAGGAGACCCGTCCTGCTCCCTAAGCCCTGTTAATGCCATCATTTGCATCTTGTGTAGATGCCAGAGAAGTATGTTCTTACTAACCTATTGCTGTTTGTGTAAGCCTTTTTTATTTAGGACATTTTGCTTAGATTCAGATAAGGGAACTTTCAATTAGGGCACTTTTTGTTAGAATGCTTTAGTTTAGTTAAGGACCTCTGATTAGTTTTCAGGCACCAGGATGGACCCCAATCATTGTGCTGAAGTCCTACATAAATGGAACAGAGAAAGAGTGCTGCCATGTTTACCCTGCCATGTTGGAGAGGGCTTCAGGATCCCCTACAGCTGTGGAGAGACACAGAAACCCTGGAAGTCTGAGGGAGCAGCCAGGGGCTGTTGTCATGGATCAACCTGAAACTATAGATATAGAGGTCAAAGGAGAAGGGTTAGGTGTGAGCAATTGTGTCTGATGGCCCATTGCTGAACACAGGGAGAAAGTGAATTGGGAAGAGAAGGCAGAGAGAGACAAGAAGGTGCAATATGTTGCCTTGGCAGGATTGTAGCAGCCACTGACCATTATTAATTTTTGATGATTCTTTGATTTGGACATTTTCACAGCCTAAGAACTGTAAGCTTTTACATTTCTTTAAAAGTGAGTTGGTGCTAGCACAGTTTATGAGTTTTTACTCATCTTTAAAAGTGTTTATTTCACTTCTTCTTGAAGGTTTGAGATGAATTTAATATCAGACCCCCAAAGATCCCCACTGCTTTTGAGAGCAACTTTATGGTTGAAATTCTCCATTCTGTCATAGGGTATTCAGTTCTTTGGGGAAGAAATTAGGAGCTTTCATTTGTACACCCTCCTTCCTGCCCCCCATCCACCAGGCAAAATCTGTGCACTCTGGCACTGGGAAAAGGAATAATGGCACACATCTCTGAGTTACACACGTGATTTTGGAGATAAGATTTGGTGGAGAATGCACAGTATATTGAGTTCTTCGTGGGACCATACTAGGGACCAGTGCAATGGTGGTCAGCACACCATTTTGCTCAGTGATGGCCACACTCAAAGTACAGCCACTGCTTCATGAGTTACCATTTCTACCAGACTTAGGAGAACCCTCCTTAACCCTGTGCACTGGGTTAATCCACTTGTTTGAGTCTTGAGTTAACATAAGAAATGTATGTTCTTAATATCCCATTGCTGTGTGTGTCAGCCTTTTGTATGTAGGACATTTTGGTTAATTTCAGATAAGGGACCTTTTGATTAGGTCACTTTTTGTTAGATTGCTTTAGTTTAGTTAAGGTCCTCTGATTAGATTTCAGGCACCAGGATAGACCCCCGTAATTGTGCTGAAATATTAGATACATGGAACACACAGAGAAAAAGTCCAGCCATGTTTACCCTGCCATGTGGGAGAGGGCTCCAGGATCTCCTACATCTGCAGAGAGACACAGAAACCCTGAGAGGCTGAGGGAGAGGACAGAGGCTGGAGTCATGGAGCAGATTGAACCTGAAGACATCAAGGCCAGAGGAGAAGGGAGAGGTGTGAGCAATTGTGTCTGATGGCCCACTGCTGAGCTCAGTGATAAAGTGAGTTCAGAAGAGAAGGCAGAGGGAGACAAGCAGGCCAACATTTTGTCTTGGCAAGAGTCCAGTGGCAGCTGACCCTTGCTAAGAGCACTTTTGATGATGCCCTGATTTAGACATTTTGATAACCTCAGAACTGTAAGCTTTATCCCCAATAAATTCCAATAAAAGCCAACCTATTTCTGGTAATTTGCATTGGCAGCACTTGGCAAACTCAAACAGTTAGGGACACAGTTTTGGAGAAATGTCCTGTTCCCGAATGGCAGTGGGATGCTGTTGCCCAGTGAATTCACCTGTAAACTGTGGGTGTCTCAAGACTAGGCTGGAATGAGAACTGGTAAGATGGAGGAGGAAATGGTATTGGCCAGCAAGTCCTACAAGACTGGGAGACAGGCAGGGGAGCCACATGGTTTGAGGAGTAATCTAAAATCACAGATGCCTCAGTATGATGCAACTGCCTCAGATAGTGGTTGGCTAGGTGGGCAGGGGCAGATGAAAGCATGGGTCCTGGGATATGGTGCAGAGAGGAGTCAGGGCACAGACGGCATACTTCCTGCTCCTGCTCCATTTGCCCTTCCCTCCTTCCCTTGGTCTCCAGTATTGGCCCTCATAGGATGCTGCTTTTACTGTACCCCTCCTGGGTCTCAGGCACAGACTCAGGTCTCCTGCTTCCAGTTCTACATTCACCTTCTCCAATCTTGGGGCAGCTAAAGAAAGAGCAATACCAAGATGAAAACTGTTGGTGTCAGGAATTAAATGTCAAAATTCACATTACAACATTGGGTAGAGCAATAATATCACCAGAATCAGAAACATTAGACCAGTGACCCTAATAAATGGTAACATAATCCCAGAAAGCCCTCGGAACTAGGGCAGACAAGTTTAGAAGTAAGGTTGTGGGATAGTTTCATGGTTGTAGAAAACCTCAGAGGTTGTAGATGCTAGATGTTTCTCAGACTAATTAAATATAAAATTTTCAATACATTTTGAAAAGAGTTGAAAATGATGCAGACCTCTTCAATCCCAGAAAAGAACGGATGGTTTGGATAGGGAGAAGCTGATGAACAGTTGAAGAAGTAAGAAAGTAACAAGTGTTCACTGCAGTCCCCAAGCCAGAGAAGGGCTGTTCTGTTTGGGAACCAAACTCTTAGAGCCCCAGTGAAAACCATCATCATAAGTTGTGGATGCACAAAGGAGTTTCAGGAGAAAGCCCTGCTCAGAACTCACAGCTTCAGTTAGTGATGTGAGTCATTCTAGCAGGTCTTCACTGTGGCATAAGCCACAGGAAGTCCGTCTTCTCCTGTGGTGCTAAAAGCCCTCTATCTGGACACATGTAGAGAGCAGTGTCACCTTCACATGGTCACACACATGCTCCTTGTGGTCCGTGCTCACTCCTGCTGCTGGAGGCCTCCACCCATCCAGGCAGATGGGGAGGGGGGCAAGGTGATTGAGCACTTTTACTTTATGGGCAACTGTATTTGCAAATGGTGAGGGAAAGTGCCTCCCCAGTACTGTTGCAGATACAAATCAATATCTTCATATGAAACACTATATATGATTTCATTGTGTACTATTTTCATAATTTCTTTTAAATTATAGCCAAATTATCCATGCAAAGAGTAAAAAAATAATTTATATCTGTCAGGACAATAATTTATATCTGTCAGTCAAATTCCTTCTCTAGGCTCAATCCCCATTCTTCCTTCCTCAGAATTATCTGCATTGGCAGATTCCTTTGTGTACACATTTCTGTTTGAAAATACATGCATTCTCTAGTTTCATCTATCCCACACCCTATCTCATTTGAGAAAAATATTGGAGTACAACTTAAGAATATAAATAAGATTTCTAACTTTTTAAAATACTTGAGATTAGGACTATATCAACTAATTATGAAAGGATCATTTCTGCTTTAATATAACAGAGAAAATTGGAATTAAGTAAAACAGGCCAGTGTAGTTCAGTGGCTGTTAAACTTGAATCCTCATCAGAATGAGGGGAAGAAACTGGAAAAATATCAATGATTGGGGTGCTTTTAAGAAAAGGCTAAAATAATGGACAGCATTATTTTTAAAATGGTAATTTCTTAAATGCTTACCAAGAATGTAATGGATCGAAGAACCCATGAAAACAACCAGGATAATTTGGAATAAGTGGAAATCCCATCTTTACATAAACTAAGAGAAATATCAAGTTCTGATGCATAAGTTATTGGTAACAAATTGAACACAGATGAGTGTGGAAGAAGATGTGGGAGTAGCAGATCTCAGAACAAACTGCAAGTGCACTTTTCCAAGCGGAGAAAGACATCCTGAATTGCACAGTCACAGTCGCTTCCTTAAAAGATTGGCAAAATGTAGCACAAACTGGAGGTGGAGACTTTTGGGATTCACATTCATTACATTCAGAGGGTTTCTCTCCAGTATGAATGTTGGAATGTTTAATGAGTTACTGCCTCTGGCTGAAGGTTATTCCACATTCCTTACATATATAGTGTTTCCCTTCACTATGAATTTTCTCATGACCAGTGAGATAAGATTTGCTACTTGAAGGCTTTCCTACATTCTGTACATATATAGGGTTTCTCTATAGTTTGTCTTCTCTGGCATGTAATGAGGCTTGATTTCTGAATGAAAGCTTTCCCACATCCATCACATTCAGAGTTTTTCTCTCCAACATGTATTCTTGGATGATTAATGAGGGTTTCCTTCTGGTTGAAGACTTTTCCACATTCATTGCATATATAGGGTTTTTCTCCAGAATGAATACTCTGATGTTTCATGAACAATTGCTTTTGGCTGAAGGCTTTTCTGCATTCTTTATATTCATTTTTTTTCTGTCACTGTGAGTTTTTTCATGTTCTCTGAGATATGATTTGTACCTAAAGTCTTTTTCACATGCCTTACATGCATATGTTTTCTTTGCACTAGGAAACCTCTCAGACCTGAGATTTAACATTTGAATTAAAGCTTTCCCATATATATATATCATTTCTCTTCAGTAAGAATTTTCTGATGAATAAAGAGATTTTCTGTTAGGTTGAAAATTTTCCCACATAACATTTCTATGCTTGTTCCCTGGTATGGCTTTTAAAATGAGGAGTAAAAATGATGGTAAAGAGCAGACTACATTCAGGACACATATTGTTTCTCTCTAGTTTGAATTTTCTCATATTCCATGAGGTTTTGTTTCAGATGGAAACCTTCCCATGTTCATTACAATACTAACTAATGTATGAATATTTTATGCTCAGTGAGATTTAATGCCCGGAAGAAAGATTTCTAATATTTCTTACATACACGCGGTTTTACTCCTGCATGTTTCTTTCATGTGAATCTAGCATTGCCAAATTAATGAAATCCTTAATGGCTTCTGTGAAGGATTCATTTTTTGGTATCTCATGAGGTTGTATTTCCAAGATAACCTCACACTCATTACACTTAAAAGGCAGGACTACCATATGGTTCAAACTAGTAAAACACATTGTCTTCATTCTTTTACCATACATAGATTCCCTCATGTTTAGGTAAGCATGATGCAAATTCCTTCAAAGTTAAGCTACATTCATATAAGTTTTATTTTGAGGAAACAATGCTTGCAGTCAGAGAACATATTTCCCCAACTTCTTACATTCTCTGCCTTCATCTTAAGTCTGTACTGTTGTGGAAGTGGATATAGCTTCACTCACAAGCCTTTTGTTACAAACACATTTCTGTTTGTAAATACATGCATTCTCTAGTTTCATCCATCACACGCCCTATCACGTATGAGAAAAGTTTTGTAGTACAACTTAAGAATATGAATAAATTTTCTAACTTCCTAAATTACTTGAGATTAGAAGTATATCATATAATTATGAAAGGAATATTTCTAATTTAAAATACTAAAAAAAATTGGAGTGAATTAGAAAGCAGGCTGTTGTAATTTCACGTGGAGGTAGACAGTGCCTGGAATGATACAAAGAAAGTTAGGTACCAGGGGAACTTCACTCCAGGTTGAATGCAGGCATTTTTATTTAGGCTGAAGCTTCTTTTTATACTACAAAGGTGATAATAAAATATGGCGTTGTTCACTAGTTCCTCTGCTTGGTACGTGAGAGCGCTGCCTCTTTTTGTGTTCCCAATCTTTCTTGGGAATTCAGAGAATAACATTTTTGTAGTGTATTCATTCTACTCTCCCTTCTCCTACTGATGTTTGCAGTATATAGTGTCCTTGGAGACATTTCCTAATGTTTATCTGCCCCAAGAATGCTTTTAAAATGCTTAAACTTTTATGCTCTTGATCTCAGCATCTTTTTCAATGATTCCCCCTTTTTTGTTTTTGGTCCAGGGTGACTGTGCCTGTGTTAGGTTGCCCTCCTCTGAAGGTCTTACCCATCACTGGCGACCAGCCAAGCTTCATGCACCGGGATTTGAGAGTTAAGTGTTTTAAGGAGAATCAAGTTATTGGCATGGCTGGCCTTTTCAGCCCTATTAATGCAGGACAGCAGCATTTTGTGAATGCCTCCTAATACAGTTAAGAGTAGCAGACACCAATGGTCATCACAATGATGTTAGCAAATACAGAGGTTGTTTTCCACCAATGTCGTGGGTATATTTTATTTAATTGATTTGACACTAATTGCTAAATTTTGCTACTTGGAAGTGTAGTAAGTTGATTCTCAGACATGCTCAAAATCTTCTTTTGCAAATCTGTAATTTCTATAGATAAATTTATGTGATGACCTATTAAATGATTTTTAATTTTTTCTCATTCATAATGGGAATCATTGCAATGGAGAGGAGTGATACAAAAACCACTTTCATTCCAATCACACTATGAACCTAGTTTTAAATTTAGATTACATACCTGATCTCCCATTTGTGTAACAGCCATCTCTAAGTCATTAAGCCTATTGTTGATCTGCTCTCAATATATGCCTGACTATGCCATAGCTCACTAGCATTTTGATGCCAATTTCTAAATTATTGTCATGTTTGGATATTCTCATGTAGGGCAGCTCCTACCACAACAGCAGCTGTAATAAGCCCTATAAGCCCTAATACAGCAGCTATAGTTAATGCAATTAAACGTTTGGTTCTTTTCAAGTAATGATTTAGAAAGTGCCAAAGGATAAGGTTCTCAGGGGAAGACTGCCAGCAGTGATTCAAGCAAATCCAAACCCATATTCCATGACACTGATATCCTATTTGAACTGCAGTAGAACTCTCCTGTAAAACAGAATTTGATACACAAGTGTAAAGGGAGCAATTACTGCAGAAAACCATTGTTGTTTAATGCTTGCTGTTCCTACTATCAAAACAATGGCATCCTGTACACATACTTTAAGAAATTAAGTGGATTTGCTTTTTGAACTAGTAATATTAGTTTTATTGCCTTGCCATTCAAAAATTGGCTAGTTCCCAAAAATAATTTCCAGAAATAATTTTAGTTTTGTTTAGCATCCCATAGTTATGGGATAAATCTTCCCTGATGAGCCCAATTTAGTGACATATTTATACTTATGACATCCCCAAAATTATAAAAATAATGATAGCCTTCTTTTGTTGTTTTTGTTTAATTACTAATTTTTCAACTTATGGTTGTGTTTACATTAGGTTTCATTATCCCTATAATGGCCTTATTCTTTACAATTCTATAGGAATTCTTAAAGAGCACAACCTCAGATGAAACATGGTATGTATGCCATTTATCATTTTGTACTATGATTTTGGGGCTGTGTACATGGATCAATGGATCCTATGCAGTTAGGTCATTCAAGAAAAGGAAATTAACAATAAATTTCCCTTCCTAATCAGGTTTTAGATGAAGCAAGAGAAAATGAAAAGACTGATGAATATAAACAGGGTAGGGTTTGTCCCCTCAAGTCAACAATTCTAAGAGAGGTGAATTAGTAATATAAGCCCAATATGTATAATTATGTGAAAGTACATTTCTTACTGCTGTGGTTCTCATGGTAAGCATAGCAAGGAATAACTGTGTTAGTGTGAGATTCTGCCTTTTAGAAGTTACCTTCTTTTCTGCTTTTTGTGTTAGCTCCTTTTGCTTGTTTTTGTCTAGGTTTTAGATGTCTGGACAGGAACCAAAGCTGGTCTCTTTTATCTGTAATCATAAGAGCATAACCTTGACCGTATATCCTAACTTAACTTTGGCCTTATCCCATTGATTATTATTTTTATGCTTTCAGTGAACTAGTTGTACAATATTTGTTTCTGTATTATTGCCTGATTTTTGCCAGAAATGCTCTGCTGCTGATGTATATGATTCTGACCATTAGCTTAAAATATTTATTGTAAATAGTTCTTGATATAATTGTTTTCTCACCTCACCATTTCCACCTTTTTTGTTTTTGCAGCATTTATAGAGATTTAACTTTTAATTTTTTATGATAATTATCCATACATTCACAGGCTTATGAAATCAGGGGATACACTGATATACTTGGCTTATTTTTGCCTAGAGTCCTGGATAAATACAAGGTAAATGTTAATAGATATTTAATTTTATAAACTTATATTGACAATTAGGGTGAGAAACAAATAACATAACTAATTAAAAGATTAAGTCAATATTGAACAAAGTTACAGAATGACAGATAAATACAGCAGTTATATATATATATATATTTACCAATATTTAGCTTTTAGCTGGGATGTGTTGAAGTAGCATCTGATACTAAAGTTTTGGTTGACT
>JAKSZT010001150.1:0-12765 GCA_026826555.1 Tolypeutes matacus | reverse complement strand
GTGGAGGTTATAAAGGTATCTCCTTTGAAAATTTTTTCACTTTTCTACATGTATTATATTTATTAATTTAAAGGGGTAAAAAATAGCTATACAGAATTCTAAAGCCATAATCCAAAGCCCTGAAGCTACCCAGGATATGACATATGATTTGCCTCCAAAGACAAAAAATGAAAGCAATTCTAGGTATTTTATGATTTTCTAATCTAAACCCTAAACTCTTAAAACATTTTTTCAGAGATTGTTATACTTTCCTTCTAAATTCCTCTTCCAATCTAAATCGTGCTTTCACATTTGTTCCTTCTTTTAACAGAGAAGAGTTTCCTCCTTGGATTCCCTCCTAGCTTTCCTTCTACATCCTTGCAGATATTACTGAGCTCTGGCTTGTGAGCCCTGCTTCTGGATCCTTCTAACCTTAGCTCCTCATCCAGGAACAACATTTGTTCCCATGGATTCTCCTCTCCCCAAGGTGGAAATTTCCCCAAATGTTTTTTCATCCTGGCTTCTAAAAAATATCAATTTATAAAGTACATATTAAAATGAACTATCCCTCCATGGATCTGTAAACATATTCATGAATATAATATCTACACACATTGATAAAACAAAATTGGATATACGTATTTATTCAAATTACATTTTTAGTCATCTTTGTGTCATTAAATCTTGAGAAAGAAAACAAAGAAGAAAAAAGCAATTGCACTCAACTTATCAGTGATAAAATAATATTTTATAACATTTTAATATGGTCTCTGTATATTTGAGCTATGTATGTATTTTTTAACTTTATGGCATGAATATCTCAATTTTACCAATTTTATACTTTCCTTTGTGTATTAAATTATTAATGGAAATTATCTTTCCCTCCCCAGCATAAATTTCTTTATGGATTTCATAAAAAATTAAATGAAAAATGCTCTATCAGTACTAAATTGACATCAATGACAAATCTAATTGTACGATAAACATTCCTGTTTTCTTGTTCATACCATTAGTTGAAAGGGAATCACTTTAGCTGGACTGGTTTCATTAACAAAATCTCTCAATATGTGTAGTAGAATTTGAGGAGTCAATATAAATATAAAGAAGTTATATAAACATTAATCAATATTTGTTCACATGAAATCTCAATTTTTATCTCATATTTAAGAGATATTCATAATTTTTCTTCTCAGTTTATATTAACAATTGAAATATTTAAGACAGAAATTTATTGATTTGGTCACAGTCATATAGTAAACAAACGGTAGAGTAGAATTCAAATAAAAGTTTACTGATTCTGGCTTTGATATTCATTTTTATTTTCCCCAGTGTGGCCTTTGATAATGAAAATAAATAACAACAATCATTTATATTCTGAATTCCCCTTAAGTAAAAAAAAAATTAATCTATAGGTAAAAAAATATTATGAAGCCAGTAAATGTGAAGGTGTCTTTACTTCCCTGCATACTCGAAAGGCAACTGGACTTGGAATAACATTTACATTCACAATATTTTTCTCCTCAAACTTGTAGAGTTGCTGCATTGCCAACTAATATATGATAAATAAGAGAAATGCTCTAACCCAGTATAATATTCATTTATTTGTTAGTAACTAACTGAAATGGCAGTTTATGTAATTCCTCTTTTAATATAAATCTGCTATAATTTGCCTTCCATATTCTTATCTCTCCCTTTAATTTTCCTACATTTTCTATTGCTGATGAAATTATTTTAAAAATAATCTTTATATTTTCCAAATGCCTCTCTTATTAATATTGCATAGTTTCCCACCATCTTATGTTGTCTATTCCTTTTCATAGAGATCTTATTTATTTTCATCCTCATTATTTTCTTATGTTTACTTCTGGTTCTTCTAGAAAAAACCTAGAGATATATGCTTCACAATACCAACAAATATACCACAATTTAAAAAATATTTTAATACTACATATAAATGTGTTTCTTTTCTTCCAAAAAGAAAGAGAATACATACAAAAACATATGCTAAAGGAAACATTGGTTTTTAGCATCATTTCCCTTGGTCATATTCCTTGCCCATTTGAAGGTGATTGAACTAATTTTTCGTATTAATATATCAGGATAACAAATAACAAAATAACATGTTTGTTTGTTTTTCTCCCAAATGCAGTGTCTTACAGCCATTCACCTAATGGTGTTCCACTAGAAAGGGTTAAAATTGATTAATTTTTCTCATCCTAACTTTCCACATTCTGAATAAATGTAATATAATTAACCCTATAACCAAAATATCAACTACCAACAGGCCATTCATATACATATTACCTCCTACCTATAACACTTTGTGCTAGGGGGTGGGGTGGGGCATGGTGCTCTGGAGGCCTCAGAGGAGAGTACGGCAATTCCTTTATCTTTGCACTTTAAATAATATTCTATTATTCAGACTTCTTCATTAAATATTTATTTCAGAGAGTCTTCATATGAAATTTAGTTGAATATTTTTTCAGCAAATAAACCACAATTATATATATAAAACCATCTTTTACTCCACTATTTCTACAGAATGTCTTTAAGTTGTCTGGTTGCCATCTATAACGAACACAAGCAAAGTATGATTAAAATTCACCTTCAGCCTCAGAAGTGACTACTCAACATAACAATGACCCTTTCTTTAGTTTAGAATATTTTTAATACAGAAATGCCCCTACGCAATCAAATTCCCACAAGTGAAGTTATCACTTGAACCATAACTCTCCACCTCAAGCTTTCTGACATTTATTTATTGAGGGAATTAATTACAATGATCTTAAAGCTAATAGAGCTTTCTAATTACAACTCTTCTTTTACTCTTGCATAAAGCTGTTTAGCAGAGTGAGTAGGGAAAATCAATTACATTTTTCCTCCGATAATAACTTTGACACCGTACCTTTTTCATGGTCTTTTAATCTCTCTATTTCTGAGTATAGATTATGGGATTGAAAATTGGTGCAATGATGGTGTAAAGTAGTGCAAATATTTTATCCTCAGGGAAACTGATAGGTGGTCTAAGGTAGGCAAAGATTGAAGGTCCAAATAATAAGACAACCACAGTGATGTGAGACCCACAGTTGGAAAGGGCTTTGCGTCTTCCCTCAGCTGAGTGATTCTTAAGGTGAATAAGGAGGACAAAATTTACCAAAGCAACCATTCCTGAACTAGCAACCACAAGAACACCAGTGATATAGTACAGGCAGTACTATCAGTACAGGCAACTTTAAGTAAAAGGAAAATATCACAATAGGAGTTATCAATTTCATTGGGGCCACTAAAGGGCAACCAGATTATTATAGAAAATTGGGAGAAAAAATCTACATCCCCACCAGCTCAAGAAACTGCATCTTGTCTTATTCATGATAACCGTGTAGTGGAGAGGTTTGCAAATGGCCACACAACAATCAAAGGTCATGGCTGGAAGGATCATGATTTCAATCATTACAAAGAAGTGCATGGAAAAGACCTGTAACATGCAATCACCATAGGAGATGAAATTTGTCCCCACTAACAAGTCACCAACCAGTTTGGGCATAACACTAGAGGTATAGCAGATGTCCATACAGGATAAATGGCTGAGGAAATAGTACATGGGATGTTGAAACAGAAGTCTGCATCAAATGGAGACAAAGATCAGAAGATTTCCCACCAAGAGGGCAACATAACAAAATAAGAAGAGCACAAAGCAAAAGATTTGTATGTGGTTATCATAAGAAAGCACCAAAAGAATGAATTCTGAAATGTTCCTCTGAATTTCCATATATAGCTTTTATTTTATATAATGCACTAATAAGTTAGATCCTGAGGAAAAAAGGAAACGTACATTTGGATGAAAATATTTACGGTATTATCATAAACATAAAAATTCTCAAAAGATCATGCATGTAAAATCATAAATAAATACTGAATATATTTGCTCTTGGAAAACACAACTTATTTTTCTAATAGTTTTTATTTTTCCAAATACTCTGTTATGTTGATGACACTAAAGATACATATTATTCAGTTTTGACAATATAATTACTTCAAAAGGATAAAATGTGCTATTACTGTTATGTATAATATTTTATAGCAATGAACATTAATTTAGCAATGCAGGGAATTCATTTTATGGTTAATTTTCTAAGACACTCTTTATTCATACCAGAGTTTTCTTTTTATGTCATGTTCCCTTCCCCCAGCATGATATGGATTACCTCCATGAATTTTCTGCATGCCTATAGTCAAGAAATGCACTGTTTAGCACAATGAGTTCCATGGTGGAAGATGGACTATGATTAACAGAACAAATATAACATTTTCTCCTGAACTAAAACAAGTATATAATATTAATACAGGGTGTCATTCACCCATTGGGTTGGGGGGAAAATACACCAAATGTAAGATAATGGCTATAGTTAGTAGTAATATTTTGATAATGCTCTTTCATAGTATATTACAATTGTTTCAAAACAATGCAAGGTGTTGTTGTTGGGGTAAGGTATGGGAGCCCTGTAGGATGATAGGCACATTTGTTTTGTAAGTTCTCAACTTATAGTGGAAACATATTGTTTATGGATATTTATGTATGAATGATAAACTTCAATTTTAAAAGTTTTTAAAAATGCTTAATTTGTGAGCTGCTTGATTTGCATTGGGGTTATGGTCCTAGAAATAGGAAAGAAAATTGAAAGCTGGATATGGTAAACCCATCTTGCTGACAATGTTACAAGACAAACAACTGTGGAAATATATACAGAAAACATTAGAATTTATTGTCAATGACTGATAATTGAGAAAAATAATTTTGAAAAATATATTTTTATTTCCTGTTTGCATTTTAGTGAGAAAGAGTTTTATGGGTGCAATTAATATACCAAATAACTTTAAAAGTACTAACTGAAATGCAGAAGTATGTTAAATTCAGCACAATTTACAGGTTCTTTTAGAATAAATTACAGGTACCAAAAGTTTAAAGAGATGATGTTACTTAATATAACTATAAGACAAATATTGTGGTTAGGACATATACAGCTGCTACCTGTTGCATTAATTATACAGGCATTTGGTTATACTATTTTCTTGATGGTCAGGACAGGACTTCCACAAAGGCAATTGCAGATGTCCTTCAGAGGAGCTGCTCTTTTGTGTGCTATTCTCCCCCAGAGGTTTGGACTTACGTAGGATGAGGTGCGTTTTCCACCTTACTCTTAGATCTGGTGTTTTTGCCAAACCTTTGTCCCCCAGACAAAATTTTAATTATTCGAACTTTTTGAAGCAAGAATATGTATATGTTTACAAATCCAATATCTCCAAATTGTGAAGCTGTATTATTGGTAATACTTGAGCTGATTTTAGGTTGTAAACAGATATGACTTTAAAACATGAGCTATTTTTAAACTTTCACTGAATTTAATTCATAAATGGAGAAGGAATGCAGTATGAAGTAAAAATATAAGTGAGAGTTACAAATACAATACAGAAAGACTTAGAAATTGTGAGAATTAAGTAATGTGGATAATAACCCGCTGTAATTCAAGCTCTGCCTATGCACTGTTATAATTTTGATGATATAGAGAGAACATTGATCATCTAGATGTTTCCAATATTCAGATGTTTGACATCTAGTGAAATGATGTGTCTGAAGTATGGCTAATTTTTTGTTCTTTTTCATTTTTGCTAAATAAATTTTATATAGAAGTTATCTTCACATCTAAAAAGCTGTTCCACATTAGTAGGGGATGATAATCATCCATAATTCATTTAGAAAATTTCTACACCTTATTCCCAACAACAATTTAGGAAATTTACTTTTTATTACCCATTTGTGATTACATTTTTGCAAGGAATAAATAGGATTATTTTAATTTCTTCATTCACACTAGCTGTTCTTACTTAGAGAATTCTTTGGAGCTCTCTAAATTTGAATTTCAACATCTATTAAACTGCATTTAGATACATATTCGGGGAATCATGGCATTTTTGATAAGAAATCTCCTGTTAGGTTAGGTGCTACATGATCCCTGATTATACAACTTTTTCTTACCTTCTTCTTTCTTTGAATGAAGGGATTAGGACTTAATTTATCCTGCAAACAAGCACACACATCCCCAATCAAATCCTATGATGAAATAATAAAAAACAAAACAAAACTTCAAAACAGATCTTAGGAAGGCAATTAGGACAAACTTCAATGTGGATTGTCATTGGTTAGTAATGGGGAATTTCTGTCTACTTTATATCACTATTCTGGTTGGTTTGGTTATTTGAATTGTACTTTGCATTGTGACTTTATTTTTTTATTATAGAAGTTGCGAGTTTACATGAAAATCATGCAGAAAATATAGACATTCCATATAAACTCCTATTACCAACACCTTGTATTAGTGTGTTACATTTGTTACAATTTATGAGAAAATATTATTATAATTCTACTAACTGCAGTTCTTAGTTTACCATAGAATTCACTGTCATGTACAGTCTTCTTTTTAAATTATTTTTACTCTGGTAACATGCATACATTATAAAATTTCCACATTTAGCCACATTTACTTATATAATTCAGTATTCTTATGTTCAAGTGTTGTGCTACCATTAAACAGAAATGTGAATTACACTTTTTTTGTATTGTTATCAATTCTGTTTGATCTTTATAATGAACTGTCAGCATTGTATGACTGGTTAAACCTGTAGGTCAAGTACTGACACAAAATATACACATTTGTACTGGTGATATCAGCATGTACCTTACATAAATGTACCTTACCTGATTCTGATTAAGTAGACGATTTCGGGAGAATGGTCTTTTGAAAGGGGAGAATTTCTTCAAAGACTGGAGGCTAGAATGGCACTGACAATCTGAAGATTTCCATTGTTTTAAATGCATAAAATCCAAAAGCTCAAACCCTGTGGATAATATACAGTCCAAACTAACACTGTAAAAGAATGTTTTTACTCTTTCTCAAACTGTGATATACCACATTTCATAATTTATTGACTTAAATTAATAGAAGGAAAGCTAAATCAATAATAGTATGAGTGATTACATGCACATCAATTCTGGATGGCCTTCATGATAGTTTCAAATTGCTCAGGAAAATGTTTTGGTCACAGATTGACCCCTCATTTACACAAAATGTAAGGCTATAAATTAGTGGCTCAAACAAATCTAGATCAATTCTCAGAAAACATCTTCAGTGTTGCATCCCATACATTTCCAAGACAAAAATTCCAATGTTTTTAAAGGAGAGTGAAAATTTAGTTACCCCTGACACCTTCCTGCATTCACAGAGAAGTATATATTTATTCCATAGAGAGTGGTCTAGTATATTAAATACTGATGCAGCTACTTAAACTTTAATCATATATAAAATGAAACAAAAACATTGTGAATAATCTGTTAATGCTGTATGAGCATATATGCCTTGAGAGTCATGTCTTATATGCTTATGCCTGGAAACGATATGCTCTGGAAGTGCCAAATAAAATCTGAGAGGAAAAAAAAATTTTTTTTGTGTTGCTGAAAGTTTTAATAACTTGTTTTCACAGAAGCAATTCTTAAAAGATCCTCACCAAACAATCCTAACCGGTTGTCAAAGGTTACAGTCCTCAGTCCTCCTAGGAATATTTAGACTGAAATTTGTTTTCCAGTTTTGCATTAGTCATGTTCCAGGCAC
This sequence comes from Tolypeutes matacus, assembly GCA_026826555.1. Classification (NCBI taxonomy): domain Eukaryota; kingdom Metazoa; phylum Chordata; class Mammalia; order Cingulata; family Chlamyphoridae; genus Tolypeutes; species Tolypeutes matacus. The sequence continues at coordinate 5,122 of JAKSZT010001150.1, read as the reverse complement.
TGTGTCTCTAGAGAGGAGTACTTTTATTCAGATCCAGAGAAATTCAGTAAATTCTGTCAGTTCTAGCTATTTTCCTCCTCTAAAGAACAAAATGGAATAAAGTAAATAGATGTGAAGTGTCAGTTAAAAATTAAGTCCATTATGCTTCCCCACTGTTCTCCTGAACCATTAGTCATACCCAAAAGCAATGAACTGTCATTGCTGAAGTGGAGGGTATTTTAAAAGCAGATGCTATGAAATGCGTTGGCTTTTAACAATAGGAATTTATTTTTGAGGCTGAGAAAAATGTCCAAATAAAGCCATTATCATGGTGAAACTTTTTTCCTGAAGACTGGCTGCCAGCAATCATTGAAAACTCTGCCACATGGCAAGGCACATGACAGCAGTATCTGATGGTCTCTCCCTTCTATTCCAGGTTTCCTTGCTTTCAGCTTCTTGCTTCTGTGGCTTTTCTCTCTATTTGTTTGAATTTGTTCTCTATAAGGGAATCCAGCAAGATTAAGGCCCATCATGAATGTGGTGGATCATACCTTAACTAAGGTAGCCTTATCATAAGAGCCTACTTACAATGGTTCCATACCCATAGGAATAGATAAACTTTAAGAACATGCTTTTCTCAGGTATTCATAGTGAGAAACCACTGTACTACACACTTTAGCCCCCAAAAGACATGTTCTTTCCATATTCAAAATACATTCATTCTATCATAATATTCCAAAAGCCTTAAATCATTTCAGAAACAATGTTTAGTGCAAAGTCTCATCAAAATCAGTTATAGGTGTGGTCTGTCCTGGGCAAAATGTTCTCCCATCTATGGACCTGTCAATCTTAGAGAACAAGTTATCTGCTTCTAATATACAGAGAAAGGACAGGCCTAGGATAAACATTTCTATTCCCATAGGGAGAAATTGGAAGGAAAACAGGGTCACAGTTCCCAAACAATACTGAAACCTTGCAGGGCATACTCCATTAGAACTGAAAATCTCAAAGTCATCTGCAGAATGGTGTTTTGTCATCTGGGAAAATGGAGCAGTAGCCATGCTCTCCCCAAAACACTAGGGTGAAAGCTCTAACCTCTGCGAACACAAGGGTGATTAGAACCCTAAGTAATAGGCTCCATCCTCTGAGAAAACTGAGGTGGCAGCAAGACTCTCCACAATCTCCACAGCATAGGCTCAACCAACTCAGAACAGTTCAGTAGTGGCCAGACTCTCCTCAATCCCTGGGGACTATGCCCCACCCTCTTTGAAGACTGAAGTGGCAGCATTGTACCTGAACAATGGGCTGAAAGGCCTACCTTCTCCAATTGCCAAGGTAGACTCACCCTTTCTATACAAAGGTCCATTCTTGGTCCAAGAAGATGTCTTTGATCCAGTCCTCAGCTTCTATGGCCAATCCCCCCAAGTAATTTTCCTTAAATCTGTACCTTCTCTTTCCCTTTTAGTCAGGTTGTCAGTGGTTCCGTTCATAGAGATCTCACAAAAAACTTGTTGGTTTCACTTGTAGTGCACACAGGTCCAAACCATCAGACAAAAAATCTGTCCACAAATCCTTCCTGGATAATTGCATTTCCAGTTCTGACTTGCACTAAAATGGTTGACTGGTTCCATGTTCACTTTAGCCCTAACATGGAGCTCTATTCTCTGGATACTCACTTTCCAGAATCTCTGAATTTTCCAGACCATAAAAGTCTGTTTTTTGTGTGCCTGGGAGTTCATTTCTCAGCTTATCCCTTTTTTCTCTCATTTTCATCTAAACTGCGAGGGGAAACCAGGCTGCATTTATCATATTTAGTTTGGAAATCTCAGCTAAATATCCAAGCTTGTCACTTTCAAATTCTGCTGTCCATCCAATATTAGGACACAATTTTTTCCTAAATTCTCTGCTGCTTTTAAACAAGCATTGCCTTTTTTTCAATTTGCAATGACACATTTATTATTTATGTCTTAGGCCTCATTGGAAGTGACTTTAGTGTCCATATTTCTACTAACAGCCTCTTCAAAGCGATCTAGGCTTTTTCTATCAAGCAGTTTGCAGTTCTTCCAGCATCTCCCCATTACCCAATTACAAAACCATTTCCACATTTTTGGTATTTGCAATGGCAATATCCTACTCTTCTGGTATCAAAATATATTTCAGTTTGTTAGGCTGCTGAAAGTAGGTACCATGAAATGGGTTGGCTTTTAACAATGGAAATTCTTTAGCTTACAGTTTTGAGGCTGAAAAAAAATGTCCAAATCAAGGTACCACCATGGCGATACTTTCTTCTGAAGACTGGCTGTCATTGTCAGAGATCCTTGCATCCTCTGCCACAGAAATGGATTAACTTAAAGAACACACTTTTCTGGGGTACATACAGTTTCAAATCACCACAGAGTGTTAGGCTGTAGCTATGTAAGAGAATAAGCAAAACAAATTATAATTAAAACAAATTTCCTGCTCCCATTGGGAGGGTGGAATAGTACCAAAATTTTTTGTCAAAAAGTTATTAGAGAGTTAAAGGAAGTTAGGAAACAAAAACAGTCCTTGTGGCAGTTTGATATAGTTATGAATTCCAGAAATAGATATGGATTATGTTTGTAAACTGGTGTGTTTTTCTGGGCATGATTAAATTATGATAAGGGCTTTTATTGGGCCACATCAGTAGGGCATTGAGTCCCTCCCCTTGGTGGGTGGGCACTCAAAGATAAAAGACTTGGCAAAGGACAGTGTTGGAGTTTTGAGTTGGAGTTCTGACGCTGAGTTTTAATGCTGGAGCCCAGTGGAGTAAGCACATAGAGGAGATTGTTTGTGAGGAAGGAGAGAAAGCCCCAGGAAAAGAGACGAGAAAAGAGAAGAGCGGTTCGCCTGACAGTTCACAGCTGGCGTTGTGGGGAAAGGCAAAGCCTAGCGAGCCTCATAGTCTACAGCTGACCTTATGGAAGACACAGAGGAGCTAAGCCTGGAGAGAAATGTAGCTCCGGAAGAGAGGAACTGAAGAAGGCTTGCTGCAACACGTGGCAACAGACTTTGGTGAAAGAAGTAACTTAAACTTTATGGCCTGGTAACTGTGGGCTTCTACCCTAAATAAATGCCCTTTATAAAATCCAGCTAGCTTCTGGTATTTTGCATCAGCACCCCTTTGGCTGACTAATACGGTCCTCTATTCTGATTATTATCAGGCCATTTTTCCTGAATAATTAAAGAGCTACAAGGTGTGTAGACTCAGAAATATCTGGAGTAAAATTCAGTTCACTACCTCACAATTGAACAAAAGAATTAGACATGTAGTCATGTAAGATTGAAGTATATCAATATGTTTTGGCATCTCACCTGGATCAGATCAATTCACTTAGAAAAATAATCATGATAATATAAAAATTTTTGGAAATTTACTATATGTCAGTCACTACATTAAGCATTTTAAGTTCACTATCTTAATCATTAAAAAAACATTTTCATGGGAATTATTACCTACATTACCTCTGTAAGCTTATAGAGGTTAAATAATTTGCTAAAGATCATAGACTTTATTGTGTGGTAAAATTTGCCAGAAGCTTATTCCATCTTTTAATACATTTAAATCTACATACATTTTAAATGGACAAAGAAAAATAGAACTTACTAAGGTAGGTTAGTACAGGGAAATGGTTGACAGACAATATGACCGTAAGACACTGCTGGGAAACAGCTACTACTGAAAACAATGCTGGAGGGCCCAGCTGAGACATTGACCAGGAGGTCCCAGTTGTGACTTTTTCTGGGGCTAAAGGGAGGCCTCTGATAATTCCAAACATGCCTCCCCATTGGTCCTGGATAACCCCCAACAAAAGCCCTCACCAATGGCCCCCACCATTGGTGCATTAGCCAATAACAGCTGGGGCCCTTCCCCTTTGCATTAGCAAGGGGAGGAATAATTAATATATTCCACGTCTCTTGGGTGTTAGTTTATGCCATGTAACCATTTCGTTTGTTTGAAGATTTCTTGGATATTGTTTTCAATTTGTTCTGTGGTGTTGATCCAGATGCAACAGGATGTGTTGGTGAGGGTGTCTTCATTTAAAAGGTTAGAGAAGGTCAACTGGTTTTCCATAACTACAGAGGCAAGAGATTTAAGGGAGGTAGTTAGTCCATCTAGGGCCTGTCCTGTTTCGGACACTATGGTTTCAAGGGTGATGGTAAGGACCCCAAACCCAATTCAGGGTACAATGATGCCGGCTAAGATTCCCACTTCAGAGGATCAGACTTAGTCCCCATTTGAAATAGTGGTGGGCAAGGTTAAACCCTCGAATTTCAAAGTTAAGGGCAATGTAGGTTATCCAGTCCACATTGTACAATAGACACCACGGTGGGGAGACATTGGAACCCTATAAGTACCCAGGTGGAATTGCAAATGAATGCATAACCTATGGGAAGACAAACAATTCCTGGAGCTTTTTTTCTGAAAGAGGTGTAAACTAGTGCCTTATTTTATTGACAGGTGCTTATGTGGTTTCTCATGTAAGGAGGGAATTGTTTACACACAAGAAAGGTTGCAAGGGGACCACTAGGTAAGCTCAAGCCTCTTGCCAAAGTTTTAAACTCCTGGCCACATATGTGGCATTGCAAAGGAAATACAAGGGATGTTAGCAAGGCTAGTTAGGGGAATTTAGATGTGGACTCCTGGCCGGTATAGGCAGGATTGCTGTGGTGATATTTGCTGGAGGCCAGAGAGTAGTGCTACAGATGGGGATCTGAGGTGTTAATAAGGGTTGGTGTGACAAATCCAGCAAGAAGATAGTTGACCTCCAGTGGCAGCTGCAGAAGACAACTGAAAAGTGGTATTGTGTTCCAGGAAGATGACAGAGGAATGGGTTTTCCTAGGGTAGTATGGAAGAAGAGGGACAGGAGAGGGAGGGATAGTTACAGTTTCATCACTAGGGAAGGATCAAAGGGCATTTAAGCTAGACAAAGGCAGTAGGTGCAAGAGGTATGGGAAAACAACCTTTGCTATGATTCAGATAAGGGCAGTAATGCTAATTAAAGCCAAGAGGAGATAGCCGGGCAAGAAAAGGTGCCAAGTTAAATATTCATGTATTTGTTTCTGGGTATTTGGGGGAAGAATAGGCATTAGCGAAACTACTTGGTTAAAGCAAAAGAAAAA
>JAKSZT010001148.1:0-17974 GCA_026826555.1 Tolypeutes matacus | reverse complement strand
GGTTTCATGTTTGCAGAAAACCTCAGAGGGTGCCGATGCCAGATATTTCTCAGACTAATTAAATATCAAAATTTCAACACGTTTTTAACAGTGTTGAAAATGATGCAGACCTCTTCAATCCCAGAAGACAATGGAGAGGTTGGATGGGAAGAAGCACTTGAACAACTGGAGAAGGAGGACTCTAACACATATTCACTGCAGGTCCTCCAAGCCAGGAATGTCCTGTTTGGGAACCAAACTCTCAGAGCCCCAATGAAAACCATCGTCATAGGTTCTTGATCCACAAAGGAGGACAAGGAGAAAGCCACGCTCAGCACTCACAGTGTCAGTTACTGATGTGAGTCACTCTAGCCAGTCTTCACTTAGGAGTAAGCAGCAGGAAGTCAGTCTTCTCCTGTGGTGCTAACAGCCCTCTAACCATACACGTGTAGAGAGCAGTGTGGACATCACATCGTCGTGTCTATGCTCCTCGTGCTCTGTCCTCACTCTTGCTGATTGAGGTCTCCAACCACTCAGTCAGCTGGGGAGGGGGAAAGGGGAGTGGGCACTTTTCCTTTATGGGGGAGAGTATTTCTAAAGTGAGGGAAAGTGCCACCCCAGTAATGTTGCAGATACAAATTAATATGTTCAAATCAACTACTTTGTATGATTTCATTGTGTACTATTTTCATAATTTCATTTAAATTATAACCAAATTATCTACTCAAAAATATAAAAATATTTTATGTCTGTTATGGCACACAGCCAAATTCCTTCTCTAGCTACAACCCCCATTCCTCCTTCCTCAGAATTACCTGCATTGGCAGATTATTTGGGTACAATTTTTCTGTTTGCAAATACATGCATTCTCTAGTTTCATCCATCCCACACCCTATCACATATGAGAAAAATATTGGAGTATAGGTTAAGAATATAAATAAAATTTCTAACTTAATATATTTGAGTTTAGGAATATATCATTAATTATGAAAGGATCATTTCTGATTTAAATTACAAGAAAAATTGGAGTTAAGTTGAAAGCAGGCCACTGTAGTTCAGTGGTTGTTAAACTTGAATCCACATCAGAATCAGGTGAAAAAATTGAAAAAAAAAATCAATAGTTGGGGTGCTTAATAAGAAAATGCTACAAAAATGCGAAACATTATTTTTTAAATGGTAATTTTTTCAATGCTTACCGAGAATTTAATGGATTGAAGAATGTGTGAAAATAACCAGGATAATTTGAAATAAGTGGAAACCCCATCTTTATATAAATTAAGAGAAATCTCGAGTTCTGATGCATAAATGAGTGGTTACAAATTAAACACAGATGAGTGTGGAAGAAGATGTGGGAGGAGCAGATCTCTGAACAAATGCAAGTGCACTTTTCCAAGAGGAGAAGACATTCTGAATTGCACAGTCACATCTGCTTCCTTAAAAGATTGGCAACAAGTTGCACAGACTGGAAGTGGAGATTCTTTGGAGATACACATTCATTATATTTACAGGGTTTCTCTCCAGTATGAATGTTGTAATGTTTAATGAGATACGGAATCTGGCTAACCCACATTCCTTACATGGTTAGGGTTTCCCATCTCTATGAATATTCTCATGCTCAGTGAGATTTGATTTGCTACTGAAGGCTTTCCTACGTTCCTTACCTATATAGGGTTTCTATCCAGTTTGCCTTCTCTGGTGTGTAATGAAGCTTGATTTCTGAATGAGAACTTTCCCACATCCATCACATTCATAGGTAATCTCTCCAGTATATAGTCTCAGATTGTTAATGAAGTTTTCCTTCTGGTTGAATTTTTTTCCACATTCATTGCATATATAGGGTTTTTCTCAGAAATGAATGCTCTGATGTTTAATGAACTGATGCTTTTGGCTGTAGGATTTTCTGCATTCTTTACATTAATTTTGTTTCTGTCTATTATGTGTTTTTTCATGTTCTGGAAGATATGATTTGTACCTAAAGGCATTTACATGTCATATTTGCATAGGCTTTCTTTGCAGTTGGAATTCTCTTGTATCTGAGATTTGACATTTGAATTAATGCTTTCCCACCTATATATGATTTCTATTTGGTAAGAATTTTCTGATGAATAAAGAGGTTTTCTGTTAGGTTGAAAATTTTCCCAGATGTATTACATTTCTATGCTTGTTCCACTGTATGACTTTTAAAATGAAGAGTAAAAATGACTGTAAAGAGCCGACTATATTCAGGACACTCATATGGTTTCTCTCTAGTTTGAATTTTCTCATAGTCCATGAGGTTTTATTTAAGATGGAAGCATTCCCATGTTCATTATGATACTAACTAATGTATGAATAATTCATGCTCAATGAGATTTAATACCTGGCTGAAGAATTGCCAATATTCCTTTCATACACAGGGTTTTACTCCTGCATGCTTCTTTGATGTGATTCTAGCTTTCCCAAATTCATGAAATCCCAAACGGTTTCTCTGAAGGATTACTTCTCAGGTATCACATGAGTTTGAATTTCTAAGAAAACTTCACACTCATTACCCTTAAAGGGGAGGACTACCATGTGGCACAAACTGGTAAAAGTCATTGCCTTCATTCTTTTCTCCTTACCTAGATAAACTCATGCGTAGGTAAGCATGATGCAAATTCTTTAAAGTGTAGCTCCATTCATAGAAGTGTTATATTGAGGAAACAATGCTTGCATGCAGAGAAAATACGTTCCCAACTTTCTGACATAATCTGCCTTCATCTTTAGTCTGTACTTTGTGGAACTGGATATAGCTTCAATCACAAGCATTTTGTTATGTGGTTCTTTATGCTTCTTTATGTCCTATGCTTCTTCATAGTTTGTGAGGTGCAGAAAAAGTAGTGCTGAGAGTGAAATTTATAGCATTGAATGTGTTCATTAGAAAAGACGAAAGATCCAATATCAACCATCTAAGCGTCCAATTTGGGAAGCGCAACAATATCTCCTTTTAATTTTTTCTATCATTCATGGTTCTTCTTGCTTCAAAGGAGCATCACATCCAGTTTGGTGACTTCATAACTAGGAAATGGGGAAGTGATACAACACTTGATTTATCATGGGGACAAAACAACAACACAGAAATCAACCCTGGAACCTTCAGGCTTCTGAAGAAGAAGAAAAGTGCAGCTTCCAAAGATGCATGAGTAAGGTCGCCCCAGACCAAAGCTAACATGTCAGTGCATGAAATCCTGAATATTTTGTTTAGGACTGATTATTTTTGTTGAATTTTTTTCTTCTATTTATTTGGATGAGATGCACTATTTAATATTCTTTAAAGTTTACCAGGGAATTTATATCAGTTTTGCTTGCCTTTCAAAATTTGCACATATTATTTATTATTGACTGGCCAAATAAAATATTTCAAGACATTTTATATCCTGCCTTACACAGCCAAAGGTGTGCTAATGCAAAATACCAGATATCTCTGGGTCTTTACAAAGGGTATTTATTTGGTGTAGAAGCTTATAGTTACCAAGCCATAAAGCATAAGTTTCTTCCTTCACCAAAGTCAGTTACCCCATCTTGGAGCAAGACAGCTGCCGACATTTGCAAGGGTTCAGGCTTCTTGGTTTCCTCTCTATGCAGGGCTGCATTTCTCTCTAGATTCAGCTCCTCTGTTTCCTCCACAAGATCAGCTGTAGACCATGAGGTTCTCTAAGCCTTGCCTCTCACCACAAGGCCATCTGTGAACTGTCAGGTGAATGACTTGTCTCTTTTCCCTGGGGACTTCTGTCCTTGCTCATTAGAACACCAACATCAAAACTACTGCAGTTCTGTCCTTTGCATGTCTTTTTATGTTTGATACCCCACCCACCAAGGGGAGGGGCTCAACTCTCTACTGACTGTGGCCCAGTCAAAGCCCTTATAATAACTTAATCATGCCCAGATTAACAAACCAGTTTACAAGCATAATTCAATATCTATTTTTGGAATTCATAACGATATCAAACTGCTACATATCCATTTACCCATCTTATGCTACATATTAATTTATGGTGTATTTTAACACTTAATTGATGTCCTAGGCCACAGATATCATTATTAATTTATCCATTCAATAGTCTTTTAGATATACGAATTTAATTAGCAGATATTGTTCTTCAATCCATCCTGAAACTTGAAACTTGAGATTATTTTCTTTCTGCCTGAAGAATATTCTTTTACTTTTCTTTTAAAGTGAGTTGCTGCTAGCAAACTTATTAGGTTTTTCTTGTTGTTGTTGTCGTGTTTATTTATTTTTATTTTTTTGAAACTTTATTTGTACATTTAATAATTGAAAATATAAACCATTAAGAACTAAAAAGTAAACACAGATGAATAAATATATACATTTCTCAAATAAATGTAATGGATACATATATATATATATATTTTGGAACAAACAAGATGTTACACAATATATTTGGTTCATAGTAATGCATTCATACAGTATTTGTCCTTTCGTGTCTGGCTTGCTTCACCCAACATTATGTCCTCCAGGTTTTTCCATGTTGCCATATGCTTTACACCTTCATTTCTTCTTACAGCTACATAATATTCCATCATGTGAATAGACCACCGTTTGTTTATCCATTCATCTGTTGATGGACACCTGGGTTGTTTCCAAATTGTGGCAATGGTGAATAATTTTGATATGAACATCATTGTGCAGATGTCTGTTCGTGTCACTGATCTCAGTTCCTCTGGGTATATACCCAGGAGTGGTATGGCAGGGTCACAGGCAAGTCTATATTCAACTTCATTGGGAACTTCCAAACAGTCCTCCAGAGTGGGTATATCATTCTGCGCTCCCACCAACTGTGAAGAAGTGTTCCTAACTCTCCACATCCTCTCCAACACTTGTAGTTATCTGTACTTTTAATAGTGGCCATTCTGGTGGATGTAAAATGATATCTCATTGTAGTTTTGATGTGCATTTCCCTAATCATGAGTGATGTTGAGCATTTCCTCATGTGCTTTTTTGCCATTTGTATTTCTTCTTTGGAGAAATGTTTATTCAAGTCTTTTGTCCATTTTTTAATTGGGGCATTTGTCTTTTTGTTGTTGAGTTGTCACATCTCCTTATATATCCTGGATATTAAACCCATATCAGATATGTGATTTCCAAATATTATTTCCCATTGAGTTGACTGCTTTTCACCTTTCTGACAAAGTCCTGTGAGGTGCAAAAGTGTTTAGTTTTGAGGAGGTCCCCATTATCTATTTTTTATTTTGTTGCACGTGCTTTGGGTGTAAGGTTCAAGGAACCACCACCTACTACAAGGTCTTGAAGATGTTTCCTTACATTTTCTCCTAATAATTTTATGGTCCTGGCTTCTATATTTAGATCTTTGATCCATTTTGAGTTGATTCTTGTATAGGGGGTGAAATAGGGGTGCTCTTTCATTTTTTGGTTATAGATATCCAGTTCTCCCAACACCATTTGTTGAAGAGACAGTTTTTTTCCCATTAATGTGGGCTTGGTAGGTTTGTGAAAAACCAGTTGACTATATAGGTGAGGGTATATTTCTGGGTTCTCAATTCTATTCCACTGATCGAAATGTCTATCTTTATGCCAGTACCATGCTGTTTTGACCACTGTAGCTTTGTAATATGTTTCATGGTCAGGCAGTGAAATTCCTCCGAAATTGCTCTTCTTTTTTAGAATGCTTTTGGCAATTCAGGTGCACTAACCTTTCCAGAGGAATTTGATAATTGCCTTCTCTAATTCTGTAAAGTAAGCTGTTGAGAATTTGATTGGTATTTCATGGAATCTGTAAATCAGTTTGGGCAAGACTGACATCTTCACGATATTTATTCTTCCAATCCATGAACAGGGAATGTCTTTCCATTTATTTAGGTCTTTTATCATTTCTTTCAGCATTGTTTTGTAGTTTTCTGCATATAGGTCCTGTACTTCTTTGGTTGAATTAACTCCTAGGTATTTAAGTCTTTTGTTGCTATTGAAAATGGAATTTTCCTCCTGATTTCCTTGTCAGGTTGTTCAGTAGTAGTGTACAAAAACATTAGTGATTTTTGCATGTTGATCTTGTATCTTGCCACTTTGCTGAACTCATCTATTAGTTTAAGTAGCTTTGTCATGGATACTTCAGGATTTTCCAATTACAGGATCATGTCATCTGCAAACAGTGAGAATTTTACTTCCTCCTTCCTTATTTGGATGCCTTTAATTTTTTTGTCTTGTCCAATTGCACTAGCTAGAACTTCTAGTACACTATTGAATAACAGTGGTGGCAGTGGGCATCCTTGTCATGCTCCTGATCTTAGAGGGAATGCTTTCAACCTTTCTCCATTGAGTATGATGTTGGCTGTGGATTTTTTATATATGCCTTTTATCATATTGAGGAATTTCCCTTTTATTCCTATCTTTTGAAATATTTTTATCCAAAAGTGTTGTTGGATTTTGTCGAAAGACTTTTTTGCATCTATTGAGATGTTCATGTGGTTTTTTTTTCTTTCAATTTGTTAATTTGGTGTATTACATTGATTGATTTTCTTATGTGGAATCAGCCTTGCATAGGAGGAATAAATCCCACTTGGTCGTGATGTATAAGTCTTATGATATGCTGTTGGATTCGATTTGCAAGTATTTTGTTGAGAATTTTTGCATCTATGGTCTTTAGAGAGATTGGTCTGTAACATGCTTTTCTTGTGGAATCTTTCTCTGGCTTTGGTATTAGGGTGGTGTTGGCTTCATAAAAGGTGTTGAGTAATTTTCCCTCCTCTTCAATTTTTTGGAAGAATATAAACAGCATTGGGGTTAATTCTTTTTGAATCTATTGCTTGATAGAATTCACCTGTGAAGCCATCTGGTCCTGGATTTTCCTTCATTCTCCTTAGTTGTGATTGGTTGTTAAGTTCTTGTATTTCTTGTAGCTTCAGTGCAGGTTGGTTATGTGTTTCTAGAAGTTTGTCCATTTCATCTAGGTTGTCTAGTTTGTTGGCATATAATTTTTCATAATATCCTCTTCTGATTCTTTTTATTTCTGTGAGATCATTTGTTATTTCCACCCTTTCATTTCTGATTGTGTTTATTTGCATCTTCGCTCTTTTTTTCTTTGTTAGTCTAGCAAGGGGTTTGTCAATTTTATTGATCTTCCCAAAGAATGAGCTTTTGGTTTTGTTCATTTTCTCTATTGTTATTCTGTTCTCAATTTCATTTATTTCGGTCTAATCTTTAGTATTTCAACATTTTTAAATACTTCATTCAACTGACATCACATGAATTTAACTATTTTCATTATTTTACTTTTTTTAGGTAAAAGACCAAATTATTTGTGACAGTTTGAAATTAAAGCTATCTTTCAGGATTTCACTTTGAGAAAGCAAGTTCAAACACTGTGTTATTTTAAAAAGTGATAATACCTGTTTCTTCATGGAAAGGATAAGTTTAAAGTAGAACAAGCCATTTTGATAAACAGACTTCTTTATGGCAAACTGATTTTTGAGGAGAAACCTTTGTAAACTTTTACTAAAACAGACTACTGACTTGATAAATTTTGAGAAAAAATAACACTTTAACTTTCTATTATTACTGTGTTTGACATTAAATCTTTTAAATTTTTATAGATAGACTGCTTAAATTTTACTTAGCTTTGACCATAGAAATTCCTTTTGCACAAGCCTTTTGCACTTTTATATTTATTCATGTTTAGTCCCACATTTTACTTTGTTTTAATAACTAGTTATTTTATCTTAGGATAAAATCACTTTCTTTTCTTTAATAATAAAATCACATTCTATATACATTCCATATTTAAGTTACCACAATGATTTTGGAAACTACTTCCAAGCAAACTTCTGACAACATGTAATTACCATTAATATTAAACAAAGTTGTTAGAATAATGATTTAATTTGAGTAAAAAACTTTTTATTATTTTAAACTAATTTCCATATTTATATATTAATATAAGCACTTATTTAATTTTTGGCCATTTGAATAGAGCTCTCATAGTAATCTTCATTTTTCAATTTAATATTATCATCCAGAGGTATCAAAATATACACTGACACTGAACAGACAAAGACAAAAGAATTATGACACACTAACAGAAACATAAACCTTACTAATCTGATCCATAAGTTTCACTCCTTTGGTAAGGCTGTCTTCAAGCCCTCCATCATTTCACATCTTTGATTTTACTGTTTTTAAGAAGTTTTCTGGAATCTGTGTTACTTGTAATATATAAGCTTTTTCTTTGAATCACTTTTGTTCATAATCAGCAATGATCCAGGACAATTTAAACAGCCTAAATACAGTTAAGCTCTAATTAAGCATTTTATACAGATATTTTACATGTATATTTTGGATTACTACTCTTTAGGAGTACACTTATGCTAAAAGTTCAGATTACAGTGGTAAGCCTTTTAATTCCTGTTCTTAATTTTGGGTATACTCAGTGAATGACTAATAAACTTAATTTCAGGTGAGGAAGGATGGAAAGCTGTACAGCTTTTGGTAACTGCCTTAATTTCTGTTACAGGCTGGAGTGAACTGCTCTTTTGCTGACTAGGTAAATTTGAGCAAGGCTGGGAAATGTGCTCATATTGTTTGTCTGAGGGCCTTGAGCAAGGCCCGCTTCAAAGTTGCCCGACTGATTAAAGAGACTACCATTTTTATGCTATTTAGAATGGCATTCTTTGGCAAAGTGTAACCCTTTTTGGCATTTCAGACACATGCAACTTGGTATTGAATTATTATTGCCACTAAATAGAGCACTTACACTAGTTTTGGCTTGGCAATCCTTTTTCATATCTCCTGGTTTACCACATTTAGAGCAATTACAGTGGACATCTGATAATACCATGATAAAAGGAAAAAAGAACAATTTTTTTAAAAAAGGAGTTTTTTTTCATTTTTTTGAATGTCCCAATCTGCTAATTATATTTTATTATAAGTTTAGTGTTTTTTTCTTCTAAGTTTCCTTGTACTTATCCCTTGCATTTAAGCTTATAATTATTATTACTTTTTCCTATTTATTGTATTTGGTTATTATATGGGCTTCATATCCAAAGAAGCATTAGATCACAGAAGGGTTACAATGGGAGCTGCAGAGGATCATTGGTAGGGATTGTATGGGATGGGGAATTTATGGGAGTAAGTTCATCTGAATATACATGAAAGATACATAAAATTGTTCAAATGATCAAGGGATGGAGCATGTTCATGGTGTGTAGACAATCACTCAATAAATGAGGGAATCTGAATTCCCAACCTGGAGAGATCTGCCACATTCTCCAAGGGAGCAGCAACAGTCCTCTGAATGCAGGAGCAGTGTCTGGCAAAAGAGGATGGCCCACTGATGGATTCTTGGTATTGATGACTAATCTCATGAGTCTTTGCTCCTGTAAATCAAACTTAACCTACTGTTATGGGGTGCCTAAGGGTTGCGACCTGAGAGGTTCTTTGTTGCTCAAATACGGCCTCTCTCTAAGCCAAACTCAGCATATGAATGCATTACCTCCCCTCTAACATGGGACATGACTCCCGGGGATGAGCTTTCCTGCAATCGAGGGATAAATACCAAGTACGAACTGGAAACATGTTTGGAAAAAGGCCTTAAATAAATGTGCAAAAGGTAAAGAGAATTGGGCTCATGTGGCTAAGAGACTTCAAAGAGAGTTGGGAGGTCATCCCAGAGGTAACTCTTATGCACACCTCAGTAGGAGCTCATAGAACATCTAAGTGCCTATCAGCCCATTCTTTGGGGTTCCTGAGAGCTCCGGAGACACCCTGGTCCTATATAAGGGGGGATAGCCCCAGAGACTGATGCCTTATCAGTGGGTTCTATTTTGGTTATCCCAGAGGTAACGCTTATGCACACCTCAGTAGAATCTCATAGAACACCAAAGTGGATATCACCCCACACAGAGGGGCTACTGAGGGTTCTAGAGACACCCAGGTCATACCTAAGTGGGGATGGCCCCAGAGCTTGATGTCTTATTAGAGGGCTCTACTTTGGAATCTGTGCTCCTGAGAGTGATAGAGTTGGACTCAAATAAGTCCTCCCTGCACATGATCCATCAGTCCCTTCTATTCTAACCTCTATATGATGCTGTACTTTACAAGTGTACTTCCAGAGACTGGATCCTTTGGCCTAACTATGTGTCAGCTGTGCCTGGAATCTCAGTGGAGCTGCAACTCCTACCCAACAGCTCAAAGTACACATCCAAGTCATCTGGTGAGGAGACGATGATGGGCAATGGCCATCCCAGGGATTGGAGAGGGCCTGCAACTGCAGGCAGAATAATCCCATCCACTCCATCCATGAGATATAAGCCCTCTCTCAATGGGAGGTGTAGTGGAAATCACCATCCCAGGCCCTTCATGATTGGGGGAAGCCCTATGGACTAGAGTGGACTTAATGGAATTCTTTTGTAGACATACCGTGATTCAAGGAATGGAAGAAAGTATAAGAGTGAGGTGAAGCCGGTGACTGCTGGATGCTTTTGGGGCAGGGAGGGAAACGGCAATTGAAATACACGGTCTTTTTCAGGACTAGGGGTTTGTCCTGAGTGGTGTTCTGTCGACAGATGTAGGCCATTTTACATCAGCATATACCATGCAGAACTGTGTGGGAGAGAGTGTGGTCTACGGTGTGAACTGTGATTGATGCTTGGTGACAAGGCCCCAGGATGTGTATATCCTTTGTGGGTGATGTGCCACACCGATGAAGGATGTTTGGGCAGGATGAAGTGGGAGTTGATGAAGGTTGGTAACAAGGGAAATCCTGTAATTTCTGTGTAATATTTAAGTAATCTAAGCAAATTAAATATATATGTATATCATTTGTGTAAGTAAATGCACATATGTGCATATATATTTATATATATATCTTTACAAATATTATTATGTATTGTGAAATATTTGATTTTTACTTACAGTAGAAAAAAGAAAGAAAATGCTACAATAATGGGCAGCATTATAAGTAAAGTGATAATTTTTTAAATGCTTACCGAGATTGTAATGGATTGAAGAACCAGTGAAAACAACCAGGATAATTTGAAATACGTGGAAGGCCAATATTTACACAATTTAAGAGAAATCTCGAGTTCTGATGCATGAATCAGTGTTAAGAAATTGATCACACACGGGTGTGGAAGAAAGTGTGGGAGGAACAGATCTCAGAACAAACTGCAAGAGCACTTTTCCTACAGGAGAAAGACATCCTGAATTGCACAGTCACAGCCAGTTCCTTAAAAAATTGGCAACAAGTTGCACAGACTGGAGGTGGAGATTCTTTGGAGATTCATATTCATTACATTCACCGGTTTCTCTCCCAATGAATGTTGTAATGTTTAATGAGATACTGCTTCTGGCTGAAGGCTATTCCACAACCCTCCACTATTAATTTCCTCATGGTCAGTGAGATTTGACTTGCTACTGAAGACTTGCCTACATTCCTTACATATACAGGGTTTCTCTCCATTTTGTCTTCTCTGGTGTGTAACGAGGCTAGATTTCTGAATGAAAGCTTTCCCACGTCCATCACATTTCTAGGCTTTCTCTCCTGTATGTATTCTCAGATGGTTAATGACTTTATCCTCCTGGTTGAAGGATTTTCCACATTTATTTTATATATTGGGTTTTGTCCAGAATGAATGCTTTGATATTTAAGGAAATATTTCTCTTGGCTGAAGGCTTCTCTGCATTCTTTACATTCATTTTGTTTCTGTCCACTATGAGTTTTTACATGTTCTGTGAGATATGATTTGTACCTAAAGGCTTTTCAACATGCATTACATGCATAGAGTTTCTGTGCAGTAGGAAATCTCTTGTATATGAAATTTTACATTTGAATTAAAGCTTTCCCACATATATAAGATATTTCTTCAGTAAGAATTTTCTTATGAATAAATTGGGTTTCTCTCAGGCTGAAAACTTTCCCACATATATGACATTTCTATGATTGTTCCCCTGTATGGCTTTTAAAATGAGGAATAATTAATGACTGTAAGAGCGGAGTGCATTCAGGAAACTCATATGCTTTCTCTCTAGTTTGAATTTTCTCATATTCCATGAGATTCTGTTTCAGATGGAAGCATTCCCATGTTCATTACAATACTAACTAATGTATGAATATTTCATGCTCAACGAGAATAAATGACTAACTGAAGGATTTCCAATATTCCTTACATACACAGTGTTTTACTCTTGCATGTTCCTTGATGCGTCCCTAGCTTTTCCAAATTCATGAAAACCCAAATGTTTTCTCTGAAAGATTATTTCTCAGGTATCTCATGAGGTTTAATTTCCAAGAACACTTCACACTCATACACTTAAAGGGGAAGACTACCATGTGATGCAAACAGGCAAAACTCATTTTCTTCATTCTTTTTTCCTTATATAGATTCCCTCATGCTTAGGTAAGCATGATGCAAATTTCTACAAAGTGAAATTACATTCATAGAAGTGTTATTTTGAGGAAACAATGCTTGCCATCAGAGAACCTATTTTCCCAACTTTCTTACATTCTCTGCCTTCATCTTAAGACTGTAGTGTTGTGGAAGTGGATATAGCTTCACTCACAAGCCTTTTCTTATGTGGTTCTTTCTGCTTCTCTAATGTCCTATGCTTCTTCATAGTTTGTGGTGTGCAGTTAAAGCAGTGCTTAGAGGGAAATTTATATCATTGAATGCATTCATTAGAAAACAGGAAAGATCCAATATCAATCATCTAAGCATCCAATATTTGAAGTTCAACAACATCACCTTTTTTATAATTCTATCAATTATGGCTCCCCTTGCCTCAAATGAGCATCACATCCAGTGTGGTGACTTCATAACTTGGAAATGGGGCAGTGGTAGAGCACTTGATTTATGATGGGGACAAAACAGCATCCCATAAATCAACGATGGAACCTTCTTTCTTCTGAAGAATAAGAAAGTTGCAGCTTCCAAATATGCACGAATAAGGTGGCCCCAGAACAATTGCCTAAATGGCAAACATGGAAATCCTGAACACTTTGTTTTGACTGACTATATTTGATCAAAATTTTTTTCTATTAATATGGATCAGATGCACTATTTAATATTGCTTAAAGATTGCCAAGTGTATTATAACACTTTTGCTTCCCTTGCCAAATCTGCACTTATTATTTGTTAATGACTTGCCAAATAATGTATTTTTAAACATTTTATATCCTGTATTAGTAAGCCAAAGGGGTGCTGCTGCAAAATACCATAAATCTGTTGGTCTTTATAAAGGGTATTTATTTGGGGTAGAAGCTTATAGTTACCAGGCTAGAAAGCATAAGTTTCCTCCTTCACCACAGGAAGGAACTGTCTTGGAATAAGACAGCTGCCAACATTTGTCAGGGTACAGGCGTGTACAGTTCCTCTCTTCTCATCGCTGAGTTTCTCTCTGGGCTCATCTCCTCTGTTTACTCCACAAGGTCAGCTGTAGACTATGAGGCTCTCTAAGCTTTGCCTCTCTCCACAAGGCCAGCTGTGAACTGTCAGGTAAAACACTGGTCTCTTTACCCCATGGACTTCTGTTGTTGCTCATAAGAAATCCAAACTCAAAAACTACTCCAACTCTA
Organism: Tolypeutes matacus; assembly: GCA_026826555.1. Taxonomy (NCBI): domain Eukaryota; kingdom Metazoa; phylum Chordata; class Mammalia; order Cingulata; family Chlamyphoridae; genus Tolypeutes; species Tolypeutes matacus. The sequence goes on along the minus strand of JAKSZT010001148.1, from coordinate 4,433 downwards.
TCCTTTGCCATGTCTTTTAATGTCTGAGAACCCACCTACCAACGGACATAGCTGAAAGCCCTACCGACTCTGGCTTAGTCAACTCCCTTATCATAACTTAATCATGCCCAGATTAACAGGCCAGTTTACAAGCATAATCTAATAACTATTTTTGGAATTCATAATGATATCAAACTGCTACATATCCATTTACCCATCTTATGCTGTATATTATTTTATGGTGCATTTGAACACTTTATTGATGTCCTAGGCCACGGATATCATTATTCATTTATCCATTTAATTGACATTCATATATATTAATTTAATTAACAGATATTGTTCCTCAGTCCATCCTGAATCTTGAACCTTCTGAGATTATTTTCTTTCTGCCTGAATATTCTTTTACATTTCTTTTAAAGTGAATTGCTGCCAACAAACTTTATTAGTTTTTACTCATCTGTAAAAGTATTTATTTCAATTCCTCCTGAAGGAATGAAATGAATTAAGTCTCAGGTCTCTATGATTTCACTGCATTTGAGAGCTCCCTAAGGGTTGAATTTCTCCATTCTGTTGTAAATGTAATCAGTTCTTTGGAGAAGAAAATGGGGGCTTTCAGTTTTACAGATTGCTTCCTGCCCCTCCACCCCCCAGGCCAAATCTGTACAATCTGGCTCTGGGGATGGGAATAATGGAACACCTCTCTGAGTTACACACCTGAGTTTGGAGTCAAGATTTGGGGGAGAAAGCATGGTATATTGCGTTCTTCTTTGGATCGTTCTCAGGAGCAGTTGGAAAGGAAACAAGACCACACCAATTCTTCCCAACAGGAACCTTAAGCTTATAAAATATGTGTGGTCATTAAAAACCCAGACACCCATCTGGCCATAATGGGGGAATGGTGGGCCTAATGGGGGAATGGCACCACTCGTGCTGGGAAAAGGTCAATCACTTCCCCTCCTGCTGAGATGTTAATGGCAATTATCTGCTTCTGTAACTCTGCTTGCTTGCTTTGCTTAGAACACTATATAGAAACATATATCTTTAAACCTACCTGTCCTGTCTCTTGACACTTGCAGAAATGTTTGGTGCACGTGGGAAGAAAGTCTATAATGACTGCAGCCTCCAGAATTTAGGTGTGACTCTTACTAAAGTGTGCACCTCGGCCATTAATGAAGGTTCTATTAAATTTTTCTCCTGGAAGTTGTTACTTATATGAAGTGCTCCACTTCATTATGGAGGCCCCAGTGAGATAAACTGTAGCCGGCCACACTGAGGCCTTCAGGGGAAGGTCTCTGAGGAATATTCCTCAGCCCTGGTAGGTCCTCAGTCTGGTCAGAAACTCCATGGGAGATTATTAATTCAATCAAAGGAACTGCCAGTTCTCTTCTGTTTTGGTAACTTTGGATCCAGAGGACGCCATTGGGCTGCCAGATGTGCCTCTACTCCCGTGACCTGGCCACTGGTTTAGACATCACCCGGGGCCTCAGAATAGGCTCAACATTCATATGTCTGTATGTGTAACTGGATGTCTGTCCGTAATATTTGTGCTCAGTTTCTGTTCTGTGCTCCTTTTTATTGTTACTATGAGTCAATCCTCCTCTTGTCCTACCACACCCCTTGCCTGTTTTCTAAAGAAGTTTCAGGAATTGAAGAAGGCAGTAGCTCAATATGGAGCCACGTTCAACCCTGGGACCCTCTGAACCCTCTGCAAATTGGAGTGGCCCACCTTGGGTATGGTCTGTCCATCTTAAAGAACAATGGACATCCCAAGAGACTACAACATCTGGCGGGTCATCAATGGCAAACCTGGGCACCCATACCAGATTCCTTACATTGATGTGTGGATAGATCTTATTACAGATACTCTCAACAAACTAAAAATTTGTCTTGCAGGACAAAAACACCAGGCCCAGCCAAAGCCCCAATTTCCGTTGAAAGCCCTTGTTAATAACCCCAGTCCTTCGGTCCTACAAATGCTTCTGATGAACTAGCCCCTTACCTCCCCACCCCCCAATCTACCTCTCATCCCCCTCAAATGGCTCCCTCCCCATCTACTCCTCGTCTCTCTCTGAACCAATCATCTACAGACAGCCTATACACTCCACACCGCACACCCACTGATACCTCTCTAACCAGCTCCCCCCATGGCTTAATTTCTCTCCTAGAAGCTATCTTTTTCATCCATAATCCCATCTGGGATGACTGTCAGCAACTGATACAGGTCATATTCATTTCGGAGAGAGATAGTATTCAGAGGGAGGCTGTAAACACCATCATGGTTCGAGACAGTGAACCCACTACTGAACCTACCCAAATAGAAACTGTGTTCCCCTCTACCAGACCAGACTGGAATTACAACCAGGATCAGGTAAGGAGGATCTTAAATGGGTTCATCAGACTCTCCTACTTGGCCTTAAATCTGCTGCCAGAAAGCCAACGAATCTTTCTAAAGTGAGTGAAACTACCCAATGCCCTAATGAGTCACCCTCTGCCTTTCTTGAGTGTCTAATGAAGGCCTATAGAAATTAAACCCCTATAAACCCCGAGGCACCTGAAAATCATAGGGCTATAAATATAGCATTTGTATCACAGTCAGCTCCTGGTATATGAAAGAAATTGCATAGGCTTGAGGGGTTTGATGGGAAGCTATTATCTTAACTAATCGAGGTATCAGAGAAAATGTATAATAGGGAGGATGATGATACTCTAAAAATGAAGAAGGTGGCATAGGTCCTGCTGAGCACAATGGTGACAGAATGTGCTAGGGCCTCTTCCTCCCATGGATTCTCTGGGAACCAGAGAAAGCCAAGGCAAGGTAGACCATGATGGCAAAGGGACCACTGCATTACTGCAAAGAAAAGGGACACTGGAAAAATGAATGCCCCCAATGCTGCCAGACCCAGGCCCAGCCCTGTGGTAGCTAGACTGATGTGGCCAGGGTTCTCCAGGCCCCTGGGAGCCCGTGGTGAAACTAACAGTTGGGGGCTGCCCTGTTAACTTCCTGGTCAATACGGGGGCTACATACTCTGCCCTAAAATTGGCCTCTGGTCTCTTTAAAGCTGAACATACTCTGGTTCAAGGGGCTCCTGAGAAGATACATTGTTATACCTGGACCACCACCCAGACCATTAATCTTGGATCTGGGACCATCACCCACTCATTCCTCATTATGCCCAACTGTTCCTACCCCCTGCTGGAATGGGACTTTCTACAAAAAATTGAAAGCAACCATCTCCATCTGGGATGGTGAGATGACACTAAAGTTCAGCGCTCAGCCCCAGATCCTCCTTGTAACCTGACCTTTCTTGGAAGAATATCTCCTAACAGGCCTCAAGTAACCACCAGCAGCTAATTGTTTCTGCAAGAATTCCAGCTCCTGGTTCTGGGAGTCTGGGCTGAGGAACCGCCCCCCCTCAGACTGGCCCAGCATCAGGCCCCATGGTAGTGAAAGAACACAAACAGCCACAAAACCAGGACTGGAATTGAAAAATCCATCTGCCATCTACACGATGCAGGTATTCCTCTTCCTTGCCAGTCCCCGTGGAACACCCCCTTACTTCCTGTGCAAATGCCGTGGAGCAGAGACTATCAGCCAGTATAGGATTTTAGAGAAGTAAATAAGAGTGTTGAAACAATAAACCCTAGCGTCCCTAACCCATACATGCTTCTAAGCCAGCTCCCTCTGGTACATACTACCTACACTATCCTGGATTTAAATGACAAATTCTTTTCTATACCTTTGGCACCAGTTAGCCAGCACATTTTTGCCTTTGAAGACCCTCATCCCGGGGGATTTGGGCAGTTGACATGGACATGGATTCCTCAAGGATTCAAAAACTCCCCCACCTTTTTTGGAGAGGCTCTGGGGCAAGATTTGTCCCCCCTCAGAGAGCAGCATCCAGGTATTACCCTACCTCAGTATGTAGATGACCTCCTTCTAGACACACTGGACTCAGACTCTTGCAAAGTGGCAACTCTCAGCCTACTCAAAGCCTTAGCAGAAATGTGATATCATGTATCTGACAAAAAGACTCAGCTCTGCTCCTACTCTGTACCATACCTTGGATACATCTTAGAAAAAGGGGAGCAGGAACTTTACAAAACAGGATACAAGCTGTATTGTGCATCACTGAGCCAACCTTAAAATGACAGGTACATGAATTTCTTGGCATGGTGGGGTATTGAAAACTGTGGATCTCCAGATTCACAGGAATTGCTAAGACCCTTTACGCTGCCATGGTGGGCAAGGGAAGTGACTTGTTGTGGACCAACAAGCAACAGGAAGCTTTTACTTGCCTGAAGACAGGTCTGGTGAGTGCCCCCACCCTTGGGTTACCTGACATGTCCAAACCCTTTCATCTGTTTGTGGATGAAAGTCATGGGGTTGGCAAAGGAGTATTAACCCTGTCCATTGGGCCTTGGCACCGACCAGTAGTGTACCTCTCAAAAAA
>JAKSZT010001147.1:0-22277 GCA_026826555.1 Tolypeutes matacus | reverse complement strand
GAATATTTAGGAATGTGTTGTTCCATCGCCACACATTTCCAAATTTCAGCTGTTTTGTTTTCAACATCACTAATTCTTTCTTCTGCCTGTTCAAATCTGCTGTTATGTGAATCCAGCATCCTTTGGATTTCTTGGATTGCCATTGATCACCATCATATCTGTTGTCTCTTTGTGTATGTTTACAATTTCTTCACTATGTTCTCCCAGTGTCTTCTTTATATCCTTAATCTCTACCTTCACTTTACTAAGTTTGTTCATGACATTTGTTTGGGATTCTTTGATTAGTTGTTCAATGTTCTGCATATATTCTTGTTTTTTGGTTTGTTCATGGGAGTGGTCCATGTCTTCCTGTTTCTCAGTGTGCTTTGTAATTTTTCGTTGCCCTCTAATCATAATTTTATCTTGCTGGGTTTATTCAGTTGATTAGGTTCTCTCACTCCTCTCATGTTATATTTAGTTGGTGTTCCTCTGTGTGTGTTATGTTTTCTCTTTGACACTTTTTCTTCTTATTTTGTTTCCTTGCTTATTTCTATATTACCTTGCAGGCAAAAAATTAGTTCCAGAGGGATTGAACGATGTGAGAAAAGAAGAATGATAATAGTAATATTGATTAAAGTTACAAGAGCGGCCAAATAGGACTTAGTGAAATGAATATTTAACTTGCGTAGGCAGTGTACAGTAATAGGGAAAAAAGTGGAGTAGCTACAATGGCCTGGGAAGCCAAATAGTAGAATATAAATATAATGATTTAGAAAGCCAGAATGATGAGGAGGGAGAGAAAGTGTAAAGAAAAAGCTAAAAGGAAAAAACTAATAATAATAAAATAAGAAGAAAACAAAATAAATAGAATAGAATTTGGCACCCTTATGTTGTGGGCAAATGAAAAAGCATGGTGTCTAATAACCACAACAGAAAGCAGAAGGCAGAGAGATGAAGGAAGGTTAAGAGATATCTTGGGAAAAAATATCAATATAGACAGACAATGGGAAATCAGTGAAGAGGCAGAACAGCAAAGAAGAGTTAAGCTAGCAGTACCTAATTTTAAAAAATGAAGGAATACAGAAAGTGGGCAGGAAAGAAGAAAGAAAAGCAAAAGACAACAAATAAACAGAGAAAAAGCAAACAACCACACCAGCAAGCAGTCAAACAAAGCTAAGGATGTAGTGTTCCTTCTAGGGTCCTGGCTGATCCTCTCAGCCTCCTTGTGTTTGTTAATTTCCCTTCCAGGTTCTCTCTGCAGGTTTTGGGGCAGATTTTTGGTATCAAACTGAATTAAGAACCAGAATTCATTTTTTAAGTGACTGTCTTCTTTTATTTGGTGATATGCAGGACCCAAAAGACGTCCTCTGCTGGATTCCCCCCCTTCACTGAGGGGACACTAAATAGGCTCGTGGAAACTAATCAAGACCTTCTCACTTCCTTGTTCCCCAGGGGTATGAAGCTATGATTTTTGTCAGGGCAGAGCAATAAAATAAGTTGACTCTGCCCCCTCTGGGGCCTGGTCTCAGTGTCAGCAGGCTTCTGGATAAATCAGGTTTCCTCAGCAGTTTCCCCTCTACACTCAGCCTGGCACTGTTTCAAGACAGCTTATCTGATCCCCGAATCTATGAGGGTGTCCAGGCAGCCGAATCCACAGAAGTTAAAACCCTCTTCACCTTCTGTCAGAGCCCTCCCTTTGTCAGAGTATGCTGCCACAAACCGGGAGCATGAGACATGGTTACAGGATTCATGGTTCAAATCAGCAATTGTCCCTGTGTGTGTGGTGCAGCCATCTGTGTAAACCACCACAGGCAGGCTCAAAACTCAAGAATCTCTACCAATCACTCCACGCCATTGATCTGCACAGCACACTGCTAAGTAACCCAAGCTTCTCACTCCGTGTGCCCACAGCAGACCCTTGTGCGGGACCCTGCCCGCTATTGGCCATCTCCAGAGAGCTTGACAGTGAGTATCCTCCTAAACTGATGCCAACTTGCCCCTCTCCTGTAGCATTTTCTTATAAGGCACCCGAATGGTTTATATTTTTTCAGTTTCTTAACCTGATTCTGATGTGGATTCAAGTTTAACAGCCACTGAGCTACAGTTGCCTGATTTCTACTTAAATCCAATTTGACTTATTATTTTAAATCAGAAATGATCCTTTCATAATAATATGATATACTTCTAATCTCAAGTATTTTAAGAAGTTAGTAAATGTATTTATATTTTTAAATTGTACTCCAATATTTTTCTCATATGTGATAACATAAAGGATGAATGAAACAAGAGAATGCATGTATTTACAACAGAAATGTGTACCCAAAAAATCTGCCAATGCAGATAATTCTGAGTAGGGAGGTTGAGACAAGAGAAGGAATTTTACTGTTTGCCATAACAGACATAAATTATTTTTATACTCTTTGCATGAATAATTTGGTTATAATTTAAAAGAAATTATGATTATAGTACACAATGAAATCATACAAATTGGTTGATTTGAAGATATTAATTTGTATCAGCAACATTACTGGGTGGGCACTTCACCTCACACTTTGGAAATACAGTCACCCATAAAGGAAAACCGCTCTCACCCCTGGGACCCTTCCACGCTGCCTGGATGGGTGGAGGCCACCCTAAGCAGGAGTTAGCACAGAACACAAGGAGCGTGGGTGCAAACGTGTGAAGGTCACACTGCTCTCTATGTGTTTCTGATTAGAGGGCTGTTAGCACCACAGGAGAAGATGGACTTCCTGCTGCTTACTCCCCAGTTAAGACAGGCCAGAGTGACTCACATCACTAACTGAGGCTGTGAGTGCTGAGCAAGGCTTTCTCCCTGTCCAAATTTGTGGATCCAGAAATTATGATGATAGTTTTCAATGGGGTTCTGAGAATTTCATTCCAGTAAAGGACATTCCCTCTCTGGATTGAGTAACAGCAGTGAACACGTGTTACATTCCAGCTTCTTAAGTTGTTCATCAGCTTCTTCCCATCCAACCCCTCCGTTCTCCTCTGGGATTGAAGAAGTCTGCATCATTTCAACACTGTTAAAAATATGTTGAAAATTTAATATTAAATTATTCTGAGAAGTATCTGGCATCGACACCCTCTGAGGTTTTCTGCAAACATTGCAGTCTCTCATAACCTCACTTCTATTCTTGTCAGCCCTAGGTCCTAGAACTTTCTAGGATTTCTATATATTCATTAGGGTCACTGTCCTAATGATGCTCATTCTGGTGATGTTATTGCTGTAGCTAATGCTGTAATGTGAGTTTAATATTTCCTTCCTGTTACCAACAGGTTTGATCTTGGCATTTCTTTCTTTAGCTGCCCCAAGATTGGAGAAGGTGAATGTAGATCTAGAATCAGGAGACAAGAGAATGTGCCTGAGAACCAGGAGGGGTACGGTAAGAGCAACCTCCTCAGAAGGTCAACGCTGGAGTCCAAGAGAAGGAGGGAATGGCTAAAGGAGCAGAGACAGGTAGTCTCCACTCTGTGCTCTGACTCCTCTGTGCACAAGACCCCAGGTTACATGCTTTTATCTCACGCTGAAAACCTGGCCAACACCTGCCTGAGGCATGTACATCATACTGGGGCATCTGTGACATTATACTAGTCCCCAAGCCTTGTGATTCCCTGCCTGACTCCTTGTCTTGCAGGCCTTGCTGCTCAAGAGCACTTCCCCGTCCATCTTACCAGAACTATTTCCTGCCTTGTCTGCAGACAACCACAGTTTACTGGTGAATTCACTGGGCAGCAGCATCACACTGTCACTTGGGAAGAGTGCAGCTCTCCAAACCTGTGGCCCTAGCTGTTGGAGTTTTCCAAGTCCTGCCAAAGCAAAATTCTAGAAATAGGTTTCAGTTTATTGTAACTTATTAGGGTTAAACTTACATTTCTGAGGCTGAGAAAATGTCCAAATCAAGGCATCATCAAAAATGCTGTCTTAAGAAGGGTCAGCTGCTGCTGCACTCCTGTCAAGGCAAAATGTTGGGCCTGCCTGTCTCTCTCTGCCTTCTCCTCCAAACACACTTTCTCCCAGAGCTCAGCAGTGGGCCATCAGACACAATTGCTCACACCTCTCCCTTCTCCTCTTGCCTTGATATCTTCAGCTTCAATCTGCTCCATGACTCCAGGCTCTGGCCTCTCCCTTATCCTCTCAGGGTTTCTGTGTCTCTCAACAGATATAGGAGCTCCTGGAGCCCTCTCCCACATGGCAGGGTAAATTGCAGCACTTTTTCTCTGTGTGTTCCATCTATGTAAGATTTCAGCACAATTACTGGGGGTCCATCCTGGTGCCTGAAATCTAATCAGAGGACCTTAACTAAACTCAAGCAATCTAACAAAAAGTGACCTAATCAAAAGGTCTCTTATCTGAATTTAACCAAACGTCCTACATACAAAAGGCTTACACACACAACAATGGGCTAGTAAGAACATACTATTCTTGTGTTAACTCAAGCCTCAAACAAGTGTATTAACCCAGGGCACAGGGTTAAGGAGGGGTCTCCTAAGTCTGGGAGAAATGGTAACTCATGAAACAGTGCCTGACTTTGAGTGTAACCATCATTGAGCAAAATGGTGTGCTGACCACCATTGCACTGGTCCCTAGAATAGTACCAAGAAGAACTCAATATACTGTGCTTTCTCCACCAAATCTTATCTCCAAAATGACGTGTGTAACTCAGAGAGGTGTGCCATTATTCCTTTTCCCAGTGCCAGAGCACACAGATTTTGCCTGGTGGATGGGGCAAAGGAAGCAGCGTGTACAAATGAAAAGTCCTAATTTCTTCCCCAAATAACTGAATACCCTGCGACAGAATGGAGAATTTCAACCCTAAAGTTGCTCTCAAAAGCAGTGGGGATCTTAGGGGGTCTGATATTAAATTCATCTCAATCCTTCCGGAGGAAGTGAAATAAACAATTTTAAAGATGAGTAAAAGCTCATAAAGTGTGCTAGCACCAATTCAATTTTAAAGAAATGTAAAAGCTTACAGTTCTTAGGCTGTGAAAATGTCCAAATCAAAGCATCATCAAAAATTAAAAATGGTCAGTGGGTGCTAGAATCCTGCCAAGGCAACAAATTCTGCCTGCCTGTCTCTCTCTGCCTTCTCTTCCCAACTCACTTTCTCCGTGTGCTCAGCAATGGGCCATCAGATACAATTGCTCACACCTAACCCTTCTCCTCTGGCCTCTATATCTTTACCTTCAGGCTGCTCAATGACTCTAGCTCCTGGCCTCTCCCTCAGACTTCCAGGGATTCTGTGTCTCTCCACAGCTGTAGGAGATCCTGGAGCCCTCTCCAACAGAGTAAACATGGCAGCACTCTATCTCGGTTCCATGTATGTAGGACTTCAGCACAATGATTGGGGTCCATCCTGGTGCCTGAAAACTAATCAGAAGCCCTCAAATAAACTAAAGCATACTAACAAAAAGTGCCCTAATTGAAAGTTTACTTATTTGAATCTAACCAAAATGTCTTAAATAAAAAAGGCTTACACACACAGCAATAGGTTAGTAAGAACATACTTCACTGGCATCCACACAAGATGCAAATGATGGCATTAACAGGGCTTAGGGAGCAGGACGGGTCTCCTAAGTCTGGGAGAAATGGGAACTCAAGAAGCAGTGGCTGTACTTTGGGTGTGACAATCATTGAGCAAAATGGGGTGCTGACCACCATTGCACTGGTCTCAGAAATGTCCCAAGAAGAACTCAATATACTGTGCATTCTCCACCAAATCTTAGATCCAGAATCAGGTGTGTAACTCAGAGAGTTGTGCCATCATTCTCATTGCCAGAGCCAGAGCCCACAGATTATGCTTGGGGTGGGGCAGGAAGCAGGCTGTAAAACTGAAAGCCACTAACTTCTTCTCTAAATAACTGAGTACATTTACAACAGAATGGAGAAATTCAACACTAAGGGTGCTCTCAAAAGCAGTGGAGATTGTAGAGGGCCTGAGATTTAATTCATCTCAAACCTTCAGGAAGAAGTGAAATGAATATTTTTAGAGATGAGAAAAAATTAATAAAGTTTGTGAGCAGCAATTCAGTTTAAAAGAAAATTCTTCAGACAGAAAAAAATATTCTCAGAAGTTTCAAGATTCAGGATGGCTTGAAGAACAATAGCTGTTAATTAAATTCATATACCAGAATGACTATTGAATTGATAAAGTAATAATGATATCCGTGGCCTAAGGCATCAATAAAGGGTTCAAATACACCATAAAATAATATATATCATGAGATGGGTAAATGGATATGTAGCAGTTTGATGTCGTTATGAGTTCGGAAAATGTATATGGGATGATGTCTGTTAATCTGGGCATGATTAAGTTCTGATTAGGACATTGAGCGGGCCACAGTTGTTAGGGCATTTGAGCCCCACCCATTGGTTGGTGGGGTCTCAAACGTAAAAAGACATGGCAATGGACAGAATTGGAGTAGATTTTTGATGTTGGAGTTCTGATTAGCAATGACAGGAGGCTCCGTGGAAAGAGACAAGCCATTCACCAGACAGTTCACAGTGGGCCTTGTGGAGACAAGCAAAGCTTAGAGAGCCTCATAGTCTACAGCTGATCTTGAGGAGGAAACAGTGGAGCTGAGTCCAGGGAGAAAGGGAGCCCTGGGAAGAGAGGAACCCAATAACCCTGAACACTGGCAAATGTCGGCAGGTGTCTTGCTCCAAGACCGTGTAACAGACTTTGGTTAAGGAAGAAATTTATGCTTTATGGCCTGGCAACTGGAAGCTTCTACTCCAAATAAATAAGTTTTATAAAGTCCAAGAGATTTCTGGTATTTTGCATCAGCACCCCTTTGTCTGACTAATACCGGATATATAATGTTTTAAAAACCATTATTTGGCAAGTCAATAACAAATAATAAGTGCAGATTTGGGAAGGCAAGCAAATGTGTTTTAATTTCCACGGTAAACTTTACAGAAAATTAAATAGTACATCTCATCTAAATAAATAGGAGGGAAAAATTTGAATAAAAATAGTCGGGCCAAAAAAAATTGTTCGGGATTTCCTGGATTGCCATGTTGTCCTTTGTTCTGGGGCCACCTTTGTCGTGCAACTTTGGAAGCTGTAGCTTTCTTATCCTTCAGAAGGCTGAATGTTCCAGGGTTGATTTACGGGGTGTTGTTTTGTCCCCATCATTAACCAAGTACTGTATCACTTCCCAATTTCCTAGTTATAAAGTCACCAAACTGGATGTGATGCTCATTTGAAGCAAGAGCCATGATTGATAGAACAAATAAAAAATGAGATATTTTTGCACTTTCCAAATTGGACACTTAGTTGATTGACATTGGATATTTCCTCTTTTCTAGTGAATGCATTCAATGCTATAAATTTCCCTCTAAGCACTGTTTTTGGTGCACCCCACAAACTCTGAAAAAGCATAGGACTTTAAGAAGCAGAAAGATCCACGCAACAAAAGGCTTGTGTGTGAAGCTATATCCACTTTTACTACAGTACATACTTAAGGTGAAGGAAGAGAATGTAAGAAACTTGGGAAAATATTTTTTGGACCACAAGCATTATTTCCTCAAAATAACACTTCTATGAATGTAACTTCACTTGGAAGGAATTTGCATCATGCTTACCTAAGCATGAGAGAATCTATTTAAGGAAAAAAGAATGAAGATAATGAGTTTTGCCAGTTTACCCCACATGGTAGTCCTCCCCTTTAACTGTAATGAGTGTGAAGTTTTCTTGGAAATTCAACCTCATGAGATAACTGAGAATTAATCCATCAGAGAAACCACTTGTTATTTGATGAATTTGGAAGGCTAGAGTCACATCAAATAAACATTCAGGAGTAAAATTGTATATATGTAAGGAATATTGGAAATCCTTCACCAGGCATTAAATCTCATTGAGCATGAAATATTCATACATTAGATACTATTGTAATGAACATGGGAATGCTTCCATTTGAAACAAAACCTCATGGAAAATGAGAAAATTCAAACTAGAGAGAAACGATGAGTGTCCTGAATGTAGGCTGCTCTTTACAGTCATTTTTACTCCTCATTTTAGAAGCCATACAAGGTAACAAAGACAGAAATGTCATACATGTGGGAAAGGTTTCAACCTGATGGGGAAACTCTTTATTCATCAGAAAATTCTTACTGAAGAGAAATCATATATATGTGGGAAAGCTTTAATTCAAATGTCAAATCTCAGATACAAGAGATTTCCTACTGCAAAGAAACCCTATGCATGTAAGGTATGTGAAAAAGCCTTTAGGTACAAATCATACCTAACAGAACATGAAAAACTCGAATTGGAGGGAAACAAAAAAATGTAAAGAATGCAGGAATGCCTTCAGGCAAAAGCAATATTTCATTAAATATCCGAGCATTCATTCTGGAGAAAAACACTATGTATGCAATAAATGTGGAAATGACTTCAACCAGAAGGAAAATCTCGTTCACCATCTGAGAATATATACTGAAGAGAAACCCAATGAATATCATGGATGTGGGAAAGCTTTCATTCAGAAATCAAGCCTCATGACACAACAGACAAGACTAAGTGGAGAGAAACCCTATATATGTAAGGAATGTTGGAAAGCCTTCAGGAGCAAATCAAATCTCACTGACATGAGAAAATTTATAGCGTAGGGAAATTCTATATGTATGGAATTTGGAATAGCATTCAGCCAGAGAAAGTATCTCATTAAACATTACAACTTTCATACTGCAGAGAAACCCTGTGAATATAATGAATGTGAATCACCAAAGTATATCCACCTCCAGTCGGTGCAACTTGTTGCCAATCCTTTAAGAAAAAGGTTGTGACTGTGCAATTCAGGATGTATTTCTTCTCTTGGAAAAGTGCACTTGCAGTTTTTTCTTTGATCTGCTCCTCCCACATCTTCTTCCACATTCATCTGTGTTCAATTTGTTACCACTAATTTATGCATCAGAACTCGCTATTTCTCTTAATTTATGTAAAGATGGGCTTTCCACTTTTTAAAAATTATCCTGGTCGTTTTCACTGGTTCTTCAATCCATTACATTCTGGGTAAGCATTTAAAAACTTACCATTTTAAAAATAATGCTGCCCTTTGTTGTAGCATTTTCTTTCTTTTTAAATTGTTGGTCAAAATAAAAATGTTCACAATACATATTAATATTTGTAAAGTGATATATTAATATATATGCACATATGTGCATTTGATTACATAAATGGTATATATATATAGCTTAGATTACCTAAATATTACACAGAAATTATAGCAATTCCCATGTTCCCCACCTTCATTACCTCCCACTTCATCCCACCCAAACATCCTTCATCAGTGTGGCACATCACCTGCAATGGATATAACACACCCTGGGGCCATGTCACCAAGCATAGATCACATTTCACATTGTAGGCCAAGCTCTCTCCCACACAGTTCTGCATGGGATATGCTGATGTAAAATGGCCTACATCTGTCACCGCAACACCACTCAGTATTTCAACTGCACTTTCCCTCCCTGCCCCAAAAGCGTCCAGCAGCCACCGGCTCCACCTCACTCTTATAATTTCTTCCATTCCTTGAATCATGATATGTCTACAACAGATTACCCTTAAGTCCAATCTAGTCCTTTGCTCTTCCCCCAATCATGAGGGGACTGGGATGGTGATTGCCACTCCACCACCAAGTGAGAGAGGGCTTACATCCCATGAATACAGTGGATGGGATTATCCTGCCTGCAGCTTCAGGCCCTCTCCATTCCTTTGGATGGCCATTGCCCATCTTCGTCTCCTTGCCAGGTGACTTGGATGTGTCCTTTGAGCTGTAGGGTATGAGTTGCAGCTCCACCAAGATTCCAGGCACAGCTGGCACATAGGTAGGCCAGAGGCTCCAGTCTCTGGGAGTACACCTGAAAACTCCAGCATCATATATAGGTTTGAATAGAAGGGACTGATGGACCATGTGAAGGGAGGGCTTATTTGAGTCCAACTCTGTCACTCTCAGGAGCATAGATTCCAAAGTAGTGCCCATTAATAAGGCATCAATCTCTGGGGCTACTCCACTTAGGTAGGACCTGGGTGTCTCCAGAGACCTCAGGAGCCCCTCTCTGTGAGGTGATATCCACTTGGTATTCTATGAAATCTTACTGAGGTGTGCATAAGAGTTACCTCTGGGATGACCTCCTGACTCTCTTTGAAGACTCTTAGCCACATGAACCCATTTCTCTTTACCTTTTCCCCACTTTTTCTAGGTCTTTTTCCAATCATGTTGCCAGTTGGCACTTGGTATTTATCCCTAGTTGCCAAGGAGGATCATCCCTGGGAGTCGTGTCCCATGTTGGGGGGAAGGTAATGCATTCATATGCTGAGTTTGGCTTAGAGCAAGGCCATATTTGAGCAACAAAGAACCTCTCAGGATGCAACCCTTAGGTACCCCATAACAGTTGGGTAAGTTTCAATTACAAGAGCAAAGACTCATGAGGTTAGTCATCAATAAGAAGAAACAATCAGTGGGCCATCTTCTTTTGCCATACACTGTTCCTGCACTGAGGGACCTCTTGCTGCTCCCTTGGAGAATGTGGCAGAGCTTTGCAGGCTGGGAATTCAGATTCCCTCATTTATTTAGTGATTATCTACTCACCTTGAACATGCCCTGTCCATTGATCATTTGAACAATTTTATATATCTTTCATGTATATTGAGATGAACTTACTCCCATGAATCCCCCATCCCAGACACCCCCCACCAATGATCTTCTGCAGTCCCCATTGTAACCCTTCTGTAATCTAAATCTTCCTTGGTCATGAAGCCCATATAATAACAAAATACAAATAGTAGGACAAAGTATTAATAGTGATAAGCTTAAATGCAAAGGATAAGTACAAGGAAACTCAGAAGAAAAAAACACTAAACTAAAAACAAAATATAGTTAGCAAATAGGGGCATTGAAAAAATGGGAAAAATAAAACAAAAAGAATTCCATTTTTAAAAAAATTATTTTTTTCCTTTTATCACTGTATTATCAGATGTCTAGTGTAATGTAACACCTTCCTTATCTCATCCTCGATGCCTCCTAAATTTTCATTTAATTTTCAAAGATGTTTTAGATCACAGCAAAGTCACACATGGAATACTAGAGCCTCCCACATACCCTACCTCCCTCCCGCTTCCCCACCCCATATTAAACCTTTTTAAAATATATATGTTAACATTGTTATAACTCTTTTTTTTTATTATTATGGGTAAAAATCAAACTTCTCACAATACATACAAACATTTGCAAAATGATATATAAATATATATGCCTATATGTGTATTTGCTTACAAAAATGTTATTTAAATATATATATACATATATTTTAAGAGGTGCTTAGATTACCCAAAATATTACACGGAACCCACTGGGATTCCCATGTTGCCCACCTCCCACACCTCCCACCAAGTCCCACACAAACATCTCCCACAGTGTGGCCCACCACCCTCAATGAACTTACACATCCTGGAGCCTTGCCACCAACCATAGACCACAGAGAGTAAAACATAGCAACTAAACATTGTCAGTGGTTTACACTATAGTTTACAATTTAGACTGTACAGTTTTATAATTTTTGATGATATTTACGATGTCCTCTGTCCATTACAGTAAGGTAATGAAAAACCTTTCCCATGACCACTAATACCCCATTTGATCTTAACTCCTCCTTCCTCCCCATCCCCCTGGAGCATATGACACTCCCCTGTCTTGACTCATGAAATGACAAGATTCATAATTACATGCCATGGGTATTCCAACTGGCCCTTCTTAATCTACCCACCTGTGAAACCTGTACCATCAAATGCTGTAATGTCACTACCCATCTGGCCTATCCTTCATTATGCAACTGTACTCTATCCCTTTACCATAGATTATGTCCATATGAGTGATGGCTCACAGCCTACTCTTCCCTTTTTCTCTCTTGTTAACCTATCTTTCAGACAATGGTTCTCAGAGACTGCTCACTTTCCTCAGTTTAAATTATTGAGGACATATACTGTTCATCTTTCAAGGCCTGGCTTGCTTCACTCAACATATGGTCTTCAAGGTTCATCCACGTTATTCCGTGTGTTAGCACTTTATTCCTTCTTACAGTTGAGTAATATGCCATTGTATGTATGTACCACCTTTTGCTTATCCATTCACCTGTAGAGAGACACCGGGGCTGATTACAACTAATGGCAATGGTGAACAATGCTGCTATGAACATTGGAGTGCATATATCTGTTCGTGTGTTTGCTTTCAGTCATTCTGGGTATATACCCTGCAGATGAATTGCTGGATCATACAGAAGATCTATTATTAGTTTTCCGAGGAACCACCAAACTGTCCTCCACAGTGGCTGGATCATTCCACAATCCCACCAGCAGTGGATGAGATTTCCTATTATTGCACATCCTCTCCGACACTTAGAGTCAGCTGTTTTTTTAATAGCTGCCATTCTGATGGGTGTACCATGCTATCTCATTGTAGTTTTGATTTGCATTTCCCTGATAGCAAGTGATGTAGAGCATATATTCATGTGCATTTTAACCCTTTGTGTTTCTGCCTTGGATGCTGGAAAAGATGCTGAGAGCCATAGCTTAAAGGGTTAAGCATTTAAAAATCTTCCTTGCTGGCAGAGAATCATTAGTAAATGTCTCCAAGGACACTGCATACTGCAGATAACAGTGGGTGGAGTTAGATTGGAATGAACACACCACTAGGATATTATTGTCTGAATTCACAAGAAAGATTGTCTAGGAACACAGAAACAGGCAGCACTCTCATGTACCAAGCTGAGGAACTAGTGAAGTATGCCCTAATTTTGTTATCAGCTTTGTAGTACAAAAAGCATCTTCAGTCTAAATAAACATGACTGCATTCCACATGGAGTGAGGTCAACTGATCCCAGTCTTTCCTTTGATCATTCTGTGTACCATCTACCTCAGATGGCCAACAACATGGGTCACCACTGGGCTTTTCTCTGGATCAGTGCTGTGTTAGCAAGGACTGCTGGGTCGAACAGCCCTTGCATTCTGTTGGTGAGTCGAATAATCTTGATTGTCAGGCTAATGGGTAATCAGTCAACTCGTTGAGAGGAATATTCCCAAGTATTGAAGACCCTGTTAAAGAATATTTGGGTAACTGTGATGACCCTAAGTTACTAACACTCTGTTCTCTTGTACAGAAACATTGTTATGTATGGTCTTTGTATAGTCTTATTTCTGTTGCTCTTCAACCATTACAGTCAGATGAAAATGAAGATATTAAAATGGATACTGCTATTGCTAACACTGTAGCAGAACAAGCTAATGATAATATTGATGTAAACATATATTGCAAGTTAATGAGCAGGCAAAAACAGATTAACTCATGTCTAATAAAAAGAAAAAGGGAGTTTATGAAAATTTTCCAGTGCTCGTTAAGCTATCAGCTCCAAAAGATGATTTATTGTCTTTTGAACCAGTTTCTGCATCTCCGGAGGTATCTACTGGTCCAGTTTTTACATTTCATGATGCTCCAACAGTTTCTGTTTTTGTGCCAGCACCATCCTCTTCAATTATGAAAAGTATAGCACAGGGAGGTAGAGAAAGAATTTTAGAGTCTATGCAATTTTTTTTTTTTACTTTTCCAGTAACAGTAACTCAAATTCCAGTAGATGCTAACAATCACCAAAGAGGTGTACAATATGAGCATGCTCCTATTCCTTCTAACACTATCAAAGACTTAAAACAAGCATGTCCTCAATATGGTGTAAATTCTCCTTATACTCAAGAATTGGTGCAAGGAATAGCACAAGCAAACAGATTAATACTCTGGGATTTCGATTTGATAGCTCAAGCTGTCCTTAATTCAGCAGAATTTTTACAATTTAAAACTTGGTGGGCTGATGAAGCTAATATTGTAGCATGACAAAATCAACAGCAAAATCCAACAGTGCCTATTACTGCTGAACAAATATTAGGAACAGGTCAATGGACTGGGATTCCCATGATGATATGCCATTGTACAAGCGTGATTGTGCTACCTAGCTCCCTTGCGATGAATCTCCACCCCTGGACAGGCTGTACAATCATTTTCAAAAATTGTTCATGGAAATACTGAACCCTATGCTGAATTTGTAGCAAGGCTGGCAGATGTAGTCAACAAGGCAGTAACTCAATCTGATCTTAAGAAATGCTTATTCTGATGTTGGCTTTTGATTGTGCTAACACTGATTGTAAAAAGGCTTTATGTCTGATCAAGGCAAATGGAAGGACTTTACAGGATTACATAAAAATATGCCAAAACAGTGGGCCTAATTCATATAACATGAACCTTTTTGCAGCTGCTCTAAAGGGACATAGTCCTATGGTTACTAATGTAAATTGCTTTAAATGGGGGAAACCAGGTGATATGAGAAAAACTTTGCCAAACCAAAACTAGTGTAAGAGCTCCATTTCACAGCAATAATAAATCAATACCAAGTCATATGTGTCTGAAATGCCAAAAAGTGTTACACTGTGCCAAGGAATGCCATTCTAAATATCAGAAAAATGGTAGTCTCATTAATAACTCTGGAAACTTCCAAGCTGGCCTTGCTCAAGGCCCTCAGAGACACAATATGAGCACATTTCCCAGTCTTACTCAAATTTACCTAGTCAGCAACAGAGCAGTCCACTCCAGCCTGTAATAGAACTTAAGGCAGTTACCAAAAGCGGTACAGCTGGCAATTCTTCCTCAGCTGAAACTAAGTTTATTAGTCAATCACTGAGTATACCCAAAATTAAGAAAAGGAATTAAAAGGCCTACCGCAGTAATCTGAACTTTGAGCCTAAGTGTACTCCTTAAGAGTAGTAATCCAAAATATAAATGTTAAATATCTGTATAAACTGCTAAATTAGCACTTAACTGTATTTAGGCTGTTTAAGTTGTCCTGGCTGGTTGCTGATTACAAACAAAAGTGTTTCAAGGAACAAGCTTATATATTACAGGTAACAAAGTTTCCAGAAAAAATCTTAAAATAGTAAACTCAAAGATGTGAAATGATAGAGATTTTGAAGACAGCCATAACAAAGGAGTGAAAATTATGGGTCAAATTAGTAAGCTTTATGTTTCTGTTAGTGTGTCATAATTCTTTTTGTATTTGTCTGTTTGTTCAGTGTCAATGTATATTTTGATACTTCTGGATGGTGATATTAAATTGATAAATGAGGATTATTATGAGAGCTCTATTCAAATGGCCAAAAATTAAATAAGCACTTATATTAATAAATAAAAATTGATATTAGTTTAAAATTATAAAAAATAGTTTTAATCAAATTAAATCATTATTCTAACAACTTTGTTTAATGTTGATGGTAATTATATGTTGTCAGAAATTTGCTTGTAAGTAGTTTCCAAAATCATTGTCGTAACTTAAGTGTGGAAGGTATATAGAATGTGCTTTTATTACTAAAGAAAAGAAAGTCATTTTTTTGTTTGTTTGTTTTTTTTGTTTGTTTGTTTTTCTGTCTTTATTTTATTTTATTTATATTGTGGGTAAAAATTAAAATCCCCACAATACATACCAACATTTGCAAAACGATATATAAATATATATGCATATATATGCATTTGCTTACAAAAATGTTATTTATGTGTATATATATATATATATATATATATATATATATATAATACATATATATATATATATTTTTAAGTGGTGCTTAGATACCCAAAATATTACACGGAACCCACTAGGATTTCCATGTTGCCCACCTTTATCCTAAGATTAAAAAACTAGTTATTAAAACAAAGTAAAATGTGGGACAAAAACTGAATAAATATAAAATTGCAAAAGGCTTGTGAAAAAGGAATTTTTGTTGTCAAAGCTAAGTAAAATTTAAGCAATCTATGTATAAAAATTTAAAAGCTTTAATGTCAAACAATGTAATAATGTAATGTTAATATTTTATTCTTTCTCAAAGTTTCTCAAGTCAGTATTCTGTTTTAGTAAAAGTTTACAAACTTTTTCTCCTCAAAAGTCAATATGCAATAAAGAAAGTCTGTTTTATCAAAATAGCTTCATGTACTTTAACCTTATCATTTCCATGAAGAATCAGGTCTTATAACTTTTAAGAAGAACACAACGTTTGAACCTGCTTTCTCAATGTCAAATCCTGAAAGACAGCTTTTATTTCAAACTGTCACAAATAACTTGAACTTTTACCTAAAAAACAAGTAAAATACTAAAAATAGTTAAGTTCATGTGATATAAGTTAAATGAAGTATTTAAAACTGTTGTATAATTAAAAGAAATTTTCTATTTTTATAACAATTAAAGTTGTATGAACCAAAAGTTCATATGAATACTTTAAAAGGGTATAAAATTCCTTAAAATATAATCATGTTTCAATAAAATAGTAAATAAAATGTAATGTTATTAATCATAATTTTTAGTTATAACTAGAAGAAGAAAGCAGCCATTAAAGGCTGACAGGGTAGTGCATAACAGTAAATTTTAGTAAAATAAAATAACACCACTGCAGGATGCAGTGGTCTCAAATATTGCTAGTTTGTTGCAAAAAATTAATATCCAGTTATGTCACTATCACTTTATTTTAAAACTTGCTTAAGCTTTCTTTAATATTTTCTTAAACAGGTCAAGCCATCCCACATTCCCCTTCCTGTAAAATAGCCAACAATAAATCAAGTTTATATTCAACTCAGTAAACAACAGCCCCAATTCTAATTATAATGTTAACAACAAAACCAATGCAAGGATTAAAATTACATGTTAATGTATGACCCCACTGCCCAAAAAGGAAATACTATTTTGTTTTTACCTATGCCTGAAAGTATACAATATAAAAAAATTTGACATCATTCTAATCATGCTACTAAGAATCTTAAATGCTTAAGAAATAAAAGTTTATTCATTGGATGTCTGTTGTATAATCTACTGTAGTTATGAGTTATGTAAAATATACTTAAATACTAATCAAAACTTCAATACAATATATTGCATATATAAATAATTTAATAACTTGTTTGTTACACATAGTTCTTTTATTAAGTATGTTTTAACAATATTTGGCAAGTCAATAACAAATAATAAGTGCAGATTTGGGAAGGCAAGCAAAACTGTTTTAATTTCCATGGAAAACTTTACAGAAAATTAAATAGTACATCTCATCTAAATAAATAGAAGTAAACAAATGGAATAAAAATAGTCAGTCCAAGACAATGTGTTCAGGATTTCCTGGGTTGCCATTTTGGCCTTTGTTCTGGGGCCACCTTACTCGTGCATCTTTGGAATCTGTAGCTTTCTTAGCCTTCAGAAGCCTGAATGTTCCAGGGTTGATTTATGGGGTGTTGATTTGTCCCCATCATTAATCAAGTACTGTATCACTTCCCCATTTCCTTGTTATGAAGTCACCAAATTGGATGTGATGCTCATTTGAAACAAGAAGAGCCATGAATGATAGAACAAATAAAAATGAGATATTGTTGCACTTCCCAAATTGGACACTTAGATGATTGATATAGGATATTTCCTCTTTTCTAATGAATGCATTCAATGCTATTAATTTCCCTCAAAGCACTCTTTTTGGTGCACCCCACAAACTATGAAGAAGCATAGGACTAAAGGCGTCCAAACAGGAAAGGAGGAAGTAAAACTCTCACTGTTGGCAGATGACATGTTCCTGTATTTAGAAAATCCTGAAGTATCCACGACAAAGCTATTTGAACTAATAAATGTGGTAAGCAAAGTGGCAGGATACAAGATCAACATGCAAAAATTGGTAATGTTTTGTACATTAGTACTGAACAACCTGAGGAGGAAATCAGGAGGAAAATTCCATTTTCAATAGCAACAAAGAGCCTCAAATAACTAGGAGTTAATTTAACCAAATAAGTACAGGGCCTATATACAGAAAACTACAAAACAATGCTGGAAGAAATGAAAAAAGACCAAAACAAATGGAAAGAGATTCCGTATTCATGGATTGGAAGAATAAATATTATGAAGATGTCAATCTTGCCCAAACTGATTCACAGATTCCATGCAATACCAATCAAAATCCCAACAGCTTGCTTTACAGAATTAGAGAAGGCAATTACCGAATTCATCTGGAAGGGTAAGTGCACCCGAATTGCCAAAAGCATTCTAAAAAAGAAGAGCAATGTGGGAGGGATTTCACTGCCTGACCTTGAAATTTATTACAAAGCTACAGTGGTCAAAACAGCATGGTACTGACATAAAGATAGACACATCGATCAGTGGAATAGAATTGAGAACCCAGAAATATACCCTCACCTACACAGTAAATTGGTTTTTGAGAAACCTACCAAGCCCACTCTAATGGGAAAAAAATCATCTCTTCAACAAATGGTGTTTTCAGAGAACTGGATATCTATAACCAAAAGAATGAAAGAGCACACCTATCTCACCCCTTATACAAGAATCCTTTAATTTTTGTCATGTCTAATTGCCCTAGCTAGAACTTCTAGTACAATGTTGAATGACAATGGTGACAGTGGGCATTCTTGTCTTGTTCCTGATCTTTGAGGGAAAACTTTCAACCTTACCCCATTGAGTATGATGTTGGCTGTGGGTTTTTCATATATGCCTTTTATCATATTGAAGAATTTTCCTTTTATTCCTATATTTGAAGTATTTTTATCCAAAAAGGATGTTGGATTTTGTCGAATGACTTCATCTATTGAGATGATCATGTGGTTTTATTCCTTCAATTTCTTAATGTGGTGTATTACATTCATTGATTGTCTTATGTGGAACCAGCCTTGCATAGGAGGATTAAATCACACTTGGTCATGATGTATAAGTGTTTTGATATGCTCTTGGATTCGATTTGCATAATTTTGCTGAGAATTTTTGCATTTATGTTCATTAGAGAGATTGTTCTGTAATTTTCTTTCCTCATGGAATCTTTACTGGCTTTGGTATTAGGGTGATGTTGGCTTCATTAAATGTGTTGGGTAATTTTCCCTCCTCTTCAATTTTTTGGAAGAGTTTAAACAGGATTGGTGTTAATTCTTTTTGAAATGCTTGGTAGAATTCACCTGTGAAACCATCTGGTCCTGGGTTTTTCTTTGCTGGGAGATTTTTTGATGATGAATTCAATCTCCTTAATTGTGATTGGTTTGTTAAGTTCTTGTATGTCTTGTAGCGACAGTGTAGGTTGGTTATGTGTTTCTAGAAATTTGTCCATTTTATCTAGGTTGTCTAGTTTGTTGGCATATAGTTTCTCATAATATCCTCTTATGATTCTTTTTATTTCTATGAGGTTATTTGTAATTTCCCACTTTTATTTCTGATTGTGTCTATTTGCATCTTCTCTCATTTTCTCTTTGTTAGTCTAGTAAGGGATTTGTCAATTTTATTGATCTTCTCAAAGAACCAGATTTTGGTTTTGTTGATTTTCTCTATTGCTTTTCTGTTCTCAATTTCATTTATTTCTGCTCTAATCTTTATTATTTCTTTCCTTCTGCTTGCTTTGGGATTGGTTTGCTGTACTTTTTCTAGTTTCTCTAGTTGTTCAGATAAATCTTTGAGTTTAGCTCTTTCTTGTTTTTTAATATAGGAATTTAGGGCAATGAATTTCCCTCACAAGACTGCCTTTGCTGGATTCCATAAGTTTTGATACATTGTATTCTCATTTTTTTTGTGTGTCAATATATTTATTGATTTCACTTGCAATTTCTTTTTAGGCCCACCGAATATTTAAGAGTGTGTGTTCCGTCTCCACACATTTGCCAATTAACTTTTTTCCTGTCAGTTATTGATTTCTAGTTTCATTCCATTATGATCTGAGAAGTTGCTTTGTATAATTTCAATCTTTTTATATTTATTGAGAGCTGAATTGTGACCTCACATGTGGTCTATCCTGAAGGAATATCCATGGGCACTTGAGAAGAATGTATAACCCGCTGAGTTTGGATGCAGTGCTCTGTATTTGTCTGTTAGGTCTAACTTGTTTATCATATTGTTCAATTTCTCTGTTTCCTTGTTGATCTTCTGTCTAGTTGTTCTATCTAATGATGTGACAGAGGTGTTGAAATCTCCAGCGATTATTGTAGAAATGTCTATTACTTCCTTCAGTTTTGCCAGAGTTTGGTTCATATATTTTGGGGTATCCTTGTTAGGTACATAGATATTTCTTACTGTTATATCGTCCTGGAGGATCATCGCTTTTATTAATATGTAATGGCCTACTGTATCTCTTATCACTTTTTTGCTTTTGAAGTCTGTTTTGTCTGATATTAGTATAGCTATACCTGCTCTTTTCTCTTTACTATTCACGTGGAATATCTTTTTCCAATCTTGTACTTTCAGCCAGTTTGTATTCCTGAGTCTGAGGTGAGTTTCTTGCAAGCAGCATATGGATGACTCATGTTTTTAATCCGTTCTGTCAGCCTGTATCTTTTAATTGGGGAATTTAATCCATTCACATTCAATGATATTGCTGAAAATGCATTATATATTTCCTCCATTGTATACTTTGGTTTTCCTATGCCATCCTGTTTTTTGTCTCTCTTTTTACTCTTTTGGTTATCCTTTCTCTTTTCTTTCTTCTACACAATCCTCCAAGCCTCTCTCTCCTGTCTTTCTCTTTCAGGTTCTAAGGCTTCCTTTAATATTTCCTACAAAGGCGGATTCTTTTTGGCAAAGTCTCTTAGTTTCTGTTGGTTTTTGAATTTTTTATACTCACCTCCATATTTGAAGGACCGTTTTGCTGGATAAAGAATTCTCAGCTGGCAGTTTTTCTCTTTCAGTTTCCAAGTTGTATCATACCACTGTCTTCTCATCTCCATGGTTTCTGAAGAGAAATTTGCACTAAGTCTTACTGGACATCCTTTGTACATGATTGTTTGCTTCCCTCTTGCTGCTCTCAGAATTTTCTCTTTATCTTTCACATTTGACATTCTGAATGGTATGTGTCTTGGCATAGGTCTATTTGGATTTATACTCACTGGGGTATGGTGTGCTTCTTGGACATGTAAGTTCATTTCTTTTTTGAGAGTTGGGAAATTTTCAGCTATTATTTCCTCAAATACTCTTTCTGCACCTTTTCCTTTCTCTTCCCCTTCTGGAACTCCCATGACATGTATGTTGTTGTGTTTTGTGTTATCATTCAACTCTCTGAACCCCTGATAAATTTTTTCCATTCTTTTCTCTCTGTGTTCTTTTCTCTCTTCAATTTAAGCTGCTCTGTGTTTGGTATCACTTATTCTTCCTTCTATCATTTCGAGTCTGCTGTTGTATACCTCAAATGTGTTTTTGACTTCATCTATTGTGCTTTCATTCCCTTGAACTCTGTTATTTTTCTGTCAGGATTTCAAATTCTTCTTTGCATTCGCTCCATATCTTCTTAATGTCATTTATCTCTTTAAGTATATTGCCTTTCATCTCATGAATTTGATTTTGGAAATTTGTGCTCATCTCACCTATTAGTTCTCTCATATTCTGCAGCTATTCTGGAACTTTAATGTATTCCTTTTTTGAGCCATGTCTTCTATTATCTTAGTATGGCTCTTAATTTTTTGCTTGTATTTAGGCATCTGGTTAGGTTGTATTTTATTTAGATGATCTATCTCTTTCCTTTAATAGGGTTTTAGTTGCAGGAAGCTGTGAGTTACCACAGATCTTTAATTTTTGGCTCAACCTTGATTGTTAGGATTGTCCTTCTGGTTGCTCACAGCTGGGCACTGGACCCAGTAATTGGTTGTAGGTTCTCTTGGGCAGGGACGATATAGAGGTCAGGAAAATCCTCTCCTACTTATTAATTTTCTTATGTGCACGTCCTTATTCTGCCAGGGGATGGCGGTCATTGGCAGCTCTCAATTCAAGGCATGGTCGTGTGTATTTTTTGTGGCACAGACTAGATCAATATGGTAGAGCTTCCTGTCTGGGGGCTAAAAGGCTTGTAATTCAAACTTTATGAGACAGTTCTCCAGTCTTCTCTGGTAGCTCCCTCCCTTTTCCCAGCTAGGAAATATTTACTTGCTCCTCTGAATCCTAAATAATCAGTCCCTGTTAGTAGTGCAGGAGATTGTGAGGTTTGTATATCTTTAGCGCCTTGCAGGCTCTAAGGCAAACAATGGCACAGCCTCACCTGGCCTGGAAGGGCTCTTGAGACAGGGAAGACCAAACCTGTGAGTCAAAAGCTGGGTCAGCACCCGGCTCTCTCTCCCCTCTCCTGTGGAATCCTCAGCAATTAGTCCAGGCTAGAAGAGAGGGAGGTTGCAAGGGACGGATTTCTCCAGTCCTTCCTAGGCTCCCAGGGCAAACCGTCATATGGAAGGGTCCATGGGGATCTGCA
>JAKSZT010001144.1:2584-154431 GCA_026826555.1 Tolypeutes matacus | reverse complement strand
AGACCTACCACTTTCCCCCACATTAACAACTTCTTTCATTAATGTGGTACATTCATTGCAATTCATGAACAAATTTTGGAGCATTGCCACTGAGCATGGACTATAGTTTATATTGTAATTTACACTCTCTGCCACTCAATTGTGTAGGCTATGGCAGAATATATAATGGCCTGGATCTATCACCTCAGCGTCATTCAGATCAATTCCAAGTCCTGAAAATGTCCCTTTATTACACCTTTTATTCCATCTCTCTGACTTTAGCACCTCCAGTGGCCACTGTCTCAACATCAATGATATAATATCTTCCATTGCTAGAATCACAATAACTCTGTATTAGAACACCAGTAAGTCTACTCAAGTCCATATTTTATTCACCAGTCCTTAAGATTGTGGAATGCTGATGCCCACTCCACTTCTAATTGAGAGGGCACTTCGATCCCATATGGCTGATGGGCAGGGGCTTGGAGTAGGGAGGATGGGTTGGATGGTCCATTGAAGTTTTAAAAAATTTTATATTCTTTTATTAGTTTTTATTATCCCAAATTTGTAATTTTTTAATGTTATTTATTAGTTTTTAAACTATCATTATTTTTTCATATTCTTATTAATTGTACTTTGTTGTTTTGTTGGCTTCTTTTTTTAAGTATTTTTTTTTTTATTTTTTAAAAGATACTTAGATTACATACATGTTACACAAAAAATATAGGGATTCCCGTATGCCCCATTCCACATACCTCCCACACCCTGCCACATAAACATCCTTAATTAGCATGGCACATTCATTGCAATTGATAAATGCATCCTAGGGCTTTGCCACTGAGAATGGACCATATTTCACATTATAGTTTACACTCATTCCCACACAGTTGTGGATGTTATGTGATGATATAAAATGGCTTATATCTGTTGTTGCAATGTCATAAAATTTTGGATCACAGAAGAGTTACAACTGTGTACTGTGGGGATCATTGGTGTGGGAGTGTCAGTGATGGAGAATGCATGGGAGGAGGTTCATCTGGAGCATACCTATAAGGCATATGAATGTGTTCAAGTGTTTATGGGGCATTGTCACAATTGGTGGAAATTCACACAACAACCAAAAGAATATCCAATTCCCATCACGGGGAGCTCTACCACATTCTCTAATGGAACATCAAGAGTCCTCTGAGTACAGGAGCAGTAACTAATGAAGGAAAATTGACCATTGATGGACTCTTGATATTGATGACTGTACTTATGAACATTTACTTTTGAAAGAAACTTAGCCTAATATAATAAGGTGACTGAGAGTTACCTCCTGAAAGTCTCCTTTTGGCTCAAATGTGGCCTCTCTCTAAGCTAAACTCAGCATATAAATGTACTACCTTCCCCCCAACATGGAACATGACTCCCAGGCATGAGACCATGAGACTCCCTGACACCAAGGGATTACCACCAAGTGACAACTACCAATGCAACTAGAAAAACAGCTTGACCAAAAGGTGGAAATGGTAAAGACAAATGAGTTTACATGGCTAAGAGATTTCAAAATGAGTTGGAAGATCATCCCAGAGGTTATGCTTATGCACATCTCATCAGGATCTCATTGACTGCCAAAGTAAATATTGTCTCAAATAGTAGGGATCCTGAGGGCTCTGGAGACGTCTAGACACTATAGCAGGGCCGTCAGCTCAGGAGACTGGCATCCTGCCAGTTGTCCCTACTTTGGATTTTATGCTCCCCAATGTGACAGAGTTGGACTCAGTTGTGGTTTCCCTACACATGGCTCTTCTGCCCCTTTTATTTGAACCTGTATTTAGTTCTAGAGTTGATAAATGTATCAACTTAAATCTTTGGGCTGCCCATGTGCCAATTGGGTTCTGAATCTCAACAGAGTTGCACCACCTACTCTCCAGTTCATTGGACTCACCCAGGACAACTAAGAAGGAGATAATGATGGACAATGACCATCCCAAAGCATAGAGGGAGTCTGCAAGTGCAAGCAAGATAACCCCATCTATCTACTCCATGAGATCTAAGCCCCCTCTCAATTGGAGGCAGAGTAGGCATCACTATCCCAGAATCATCAGGATTGGGGGATGAACAATGGACTAGCATAGACTTACTGTTATTCTCCTATAGACTTATTGTGATTCCAGCAATGGAAGAACTTTTTTCATTGTTTGAAGGCAGTGGACACTGCAGGTTCTGAGGGGAGGGAGAGGGAAATATAGGTGTAATATCAGAGCATTTTTAGGACTTGTGGATGGTCCTGAATGACATGGCAAAGACACAGGACATTGTATATCTTGTCACAATTTACAAAATTGTGCTGGAGAGACTGTAAACTACAAAATAAACTATAATCCATGCTTAGTGGTAATGCTCCAAACTGTTCATCAATTGTAACAAATGTACCACACTAATGAAGAGTGTTGTGAATGTGGGGATGTGTGGGAGTGGAGTAAAGTGAGAGGGATAGTGTGGGGTATATGGGATTCCCCTGTATTTTGTTCTTTTCTTGAGGTAACTTATTGGGCCATTGAACCCAGGACCTCATATGTAGGAAGCTGGTGCTCAGCTGTTAAGCCACAGTGGCTTCCCTAAGTGGTTTTTTCATTGGTTTTGCTTGTTATTTGTCTTTGTTTTTTCAGCAGGCCCTGATTACTGAACCCAGGACCTCCCATGTGGGAGGCAGGCACTCAACCACTTGAGACACATCTGTTCCCTCCCTTCTATATTTTTTGTGTAACATTTGTGTATTCTAAAACTTCTTTAATATATATTGGATGATCATGGACAATGCCCATTCCTTAAAAACAAACAGTTTCTACAACATGGGATCTAAGTCCCCTCTCAACTGGAAGCAGAGTTGGCATCACCATCCCAAAATCCTCAAGTTTGAGGAATGAACAAATGTAAAGGGGAACGCAATTATGGACTAAAGCAGACATTATTATTCTAGTAATGGAAGAACTTGTAACATTGATATAAATGCAGTGGTAACCAGAGATTCTGAGGGGAAGTAGAGGGAAGAATATGTTTAATATGGGACATTTTGGGGACATTGAAATTGTTCGCATGGCATTGCAATGACAGATATGGGCCATTATACATATTGTCAAAGCCTATCAATTTGTGTGGGGTAAAGTGTAAACCATAATGTAAACTATAGGCCTTGGTTAATAGCAATGCTTGAATATGTATTCATTGAGTGTAATAAATGTACCACAGTAATGAAAGTTGTTGTTAATGAGGAAACGTGTGGGAGGGGGAGAGGTGAACTATAAGGAAATCTCCTATATTTTCAATGTAACATTTATGTAATCTAAAGCTTCTTTTAAAATAACAATAAAAAGTTCAGTGTTTTAAATAAATAGGTACATTAATTGATAGTAAATAGATGTCTGCCCATAGTCCCAGGACTATGTTGGCACCCAAAGACTTAAAACTAGAGCTATGAGTACTTAAAATTTTTTTATCAGTTATATCAGGGGAAGTGAACATCAGACAAGCAGTTTCCAAAATCGGTTCATCAAGGAAGCCAGTCATATGTAAAGCAGGAAATCTTTTGGAGTCTCACAGACCAAGATCTCAAGTCCTCCATGGCTGGGCTTGCAGGTTTCTGTGCCTGGAGAAGTGGATCTTGAAGTCTTCTACCAGGTAGGGAGGAATATGACAATGGTTATAGACAATGAAGGCTACCTGGGCACTATTTATCCTAATTGTGACCCTTACCAGTCTTTGACTGATTTCCTAGCTGGTTTTCCCACTGTATCTACAGTGGAGAGCAGGGAAGAAATTTCAAAAAGAATGTTATTAAACTTACATTATGTTCTCAAAGGAGGAGTTGGTGAAATCGATTTCTAGGGCAAACTTGGGGACTTAATAGGTATTTCTCATTTTACCATCTATTCTATGTTTGCTAGGAGATTAGGTAACCAAACTCTCTCCAAACTTGAATGTGCTGAGAAAAATGTCAAAACTTTGTCATGTAGTCTACAGGCTTTGTGTGGATCGTGGAATGATATGAAGGATAATGAAAACTGATATCAGCCAGGTCAGCTTGATTCTGATTAGACTTTATTTTACTCCATGCTTAAGATAATACCTGGAACCTAGTAGGTGTCCTTATATGTTGGCCTACTTGATTGCCATTTATTTCCTGTTTTTTTTTCTAAATAGGAGCTGTTGAAGTTGGAGCTTGAGTCTCCTCTTTCACATGTCTATTGTTCTGCTCTAGGGCTCTCTGTGCTGCTGCCATTGTCATTAGGAGGGGCAGCCCAGAAGCCTACAGGTGAGCTTGTGTAGCAAACTCCATTAGCTACCTAAGCTGGGGAGTGAATCCTGGGCGCAGAAAGAGGTGGGGACAAGGGGATGATTCTGGCGCTGAGTCTCAGGGAAACCCTTCCTCTGAGGATAAGAGAAACTGTCCTTTCCAATCCAAACACTTAAAGAGTTCCCTGAACTTCTAACAGCAGCCACGCCCTCCCCTCTCTACCCTCTGGTCCCCAGGGGGCAGTGGGCATCCTCCAATCCATGGGTCTTCCCCACAGCTCCCTGTGTCCCGTGGTGCTCTGAGCATTCCACGTGTGTCAAAACAACAGCCTGTCGCTACCCCCCGGGATTTGCATCCCTGTCTGGGGAGATCAGCAGCAGGTCTGAGGATCCCTGTGAAGGTACAGATGCCCGGGAGCCGGGGGAGGGGAGGGGCACAGCAGAGATTTTGCAGTACCCCATGTCCTTGTCCCTAGAGCACAGCAAAGATTTTGGATATGAAAGAGAAGACAGGGTGGGGAAGTATGACTGAATTGGGGGGTCAGATTTTCATAATCAACATGTATTGTTTTCAGAGCTCATAGTCCCCCCAAAAAAATATATATATATATCATTTTTAGTGCATTTATTATGCAAGCAAAAGAGGAAAAATTATCTAAACAACAAGAAAAAAGAAATCCCCAGGTGCTGGAGGATCAGGACTCTACCACCAGCTGGAGCTCCCCTGCAGTTACTATCAGTAAAAAATTCCCTCCCATGATATTTTCTTCTGACAGCAAAAAAAAAACTTCTGTTGTTCATTCCAGTGATTTTTTTATTTCACTGGTGGTTTCCTCCTTGGGTAAATAAATGCAAAATATATTCATTCTGGAAACCCCAGGAGATGAAACACATATGTAACCACCTTTGGGATGATGTATCTCAGAGCAATTCGTGTGCTTCCAAATATTCTGAGAAGGGTGGTCTGGAAGCGAGGGGAAATGAGAATGGTGTCATTGGGGAAAGACACTAGGAGATGAAATTCAGGACCTTCTCATCCAATACTCTTATTCTAGCCTTTGCTTCTCTTGGAAACTCAGTTCTTGGCAATGGAGGAAGGAATCATTGCTACTATGTGTGATATAAATTCACTTTGTCACTGGCTAGCTATGTTATTATGGTGCATTATATGAAGTAAATCCTGTGTTACTGTTTTGTACTGTGTCTTAATTTAAATGATATTCCTGAGGGTGTTTATTCTCACCTCCCCCACTCTGGGCAGTTAATATTCAATTGACAATGTTCATCTTTTCTAAATTTCTCATGGTAGGGTCCCAAAATCATTATTCTTTTTAAACAACATAATACAATTGAACAGAACAGAGCTCACTCAGAACAAGCCTTTTCTTCCTTCTATATAACATATATTTCATGGTTTGCTGGCAGCAATCAAGTCTCCTACTTCTCCAGGAAAAATACTAGTATTTCCCTCTGTAACCTAGTCTTTATCCCTCACTCAATTTATGGAAGTTTACTTACCTGAAATCTGTATTTTAGGGTCTCTCTTCATATTTTACCTTAACAACAAAAACAACAAAAACCCTAAATTAAACTTAAGTTTCAATGATAGCCGTCAATGTGATTTTTTTTTCTTGTAGCCATTTATATTTTCTTAAAGAGTAAATTTAGTTTTCCATCAGAACGAATTTCTACACAGTTTAGAGTGAATTATTATTGTTTCCACGGATTGTAGGGTCCTGGAGAAGAGTAAAATTCTACTGACAAAACCAGGAATACTTTTTTCTTTGAGAGAAAAATAGAAGACACAGTAATAGGAAAGGAATTAAAGACTTAGGTAAGTATGTAAGTTCTAGGAGGATATAGCAGAGTTGAGAAGCTCTCCATCACTCACTCATAACATGTGATTAAAAAACTCTTAGCATATGAATCAAGGCATAAGAAAGGTATTTAGAAAGGCAGCAGAGAAGATTATTAGGGAATTTTGAAAGAAATACAATCACCCTCTCTCCTTATTTACATTCAATATATAAGTAAGTTTTACATCCACCAACCAGTCTCCACCAAACTGGGTGTGAGGTGGGTGTGGTACATGGCTTTTTTTTTTTTTTTCTTATTTGTTTGTTTATTTATTTATTTTTATTTTTATTTATTTTATAAAAATATATTTTTTAAAAGGTTCTTAGATTACCTAAATATTACACAGAAATTACAGGAATTCCCATGTTCCCTACCTCCCACACCTCCCACAACATCCCACACAAACATCCTTCATCATTGTGGCTCATCACCCTCAATGGATATACACATCCTGGAGCCTTGCCACCAAGCATAGACCACAGTTCACATTGTAGACCACACTTTCTCCCACACAGTTCTGAATGGTGCGTGCTGATTTAAATGGCCTATATCCGTCGCCATAACGGCACTCAGGACAAACCCCAAGTCCCGAAAAAGCCCCTGTATTTCAACTGCACTTCCTGTCACTACCCTGAAAGTGTCCAGTGGCCACTGGCTCCACCTTACTGTTATAATTTCTTCCATTGCTAGAACCACCATATGTGTACAACAGAATACCATTAAGTCCACTCTAGTCCATAGTTCTTCCCCCAATCTTGAGGGGACTGGGATGGTGATGTCTACTCCATCTCCAAGTGAGAGAGGGCTTATATCCCATG
The DNA here is from genome assembly GCA_026826555.1 of Tolypeutes matacus. NCBI lineage: Eukaryota > Metazoa > Chordata > Mammalia > Cingulata > Chlamyphoridae > Tolypeutes > Tolypeutes matacus. Next base: position 147,499 of record JAKSZT010001144.1, on the reverse strand, counting down.
GATGTGGTGGGTGGGATTATCCTGCCTGCACCTGCAGGCCTTTTCCATTTCCTGTGATGTCCGTTACCCATCATCTTCTCCTTGCCAGGTGACTTGGATGAGTCCATTGAGCTGTAGAGTAGGAGGTGCAGCTCCACCAAGATTCCAGGCACAGTTGGAACATAGGTAAGCCAGAGGCTCCAGTCTCTGGAAGTACACCTAAAAACTACAGCATCACATATAGCTTTGAACAGAAGGGACTGATGACCCACTGTTTGTCTAAGAGTGTGTTGTTTAACTTCCATATCCTTGTGCCTAACCTGTTTCTCTGGCCATTTGTGATTTCCAATTTCATTCCGTTTTGGTCAGAGAAATTACTCTGTATAATCTCAATCTTTCTGAATTCATTGAGAGTTGTTCTGTGGCCTAGCATTTGGTGTATTTTGGAGTGTGATCCATGTGCACTTGTGAAGAAAGTAAATCCTCCTGTATTTGGGTGTAGTGTTCTGTATATGTCTTTTAAGTCCAGGTCCTCTAATGTATTGTTGAGAGCCTTTGTTTCTTTATGATTCTCCATTTAGATGTTCTGTCTATTGAAGATGATGGTGTATTGAAGTTGCTTGCTATAATTGTAGAGGCTTTTATTTCTCCTCTTAGTTTTTCCAGAGTTTGCCTCACATATTTTGAGGCACCCCGATTAGGTGCATAAATGTTGATGATTGTTCTCTCTTCTTGATAGATTACCCCTTTTACTAGTATATAGTGTCTATCTTTGTCTCTTACAATAGTTTTGCATTTAAATTCTATTTTGTCTCATATTAGAATAGCTACTCCTGCCTTTTTTTGGCTATTGTTAGCTTGTAAAATGGTTTTCCAGCCATTCACTTTCAGCTTCCTTGAATCCCTGGGTAAAAGGTGGGTTTCTTGTAGACAGCATATAGATGAATCATCTTTCCTTATCCATTCTGCCAGTCTATGTCTCTTGATTGGTGAATTTAAACCATTAACATTCAGTGTTATTACTCTTAACGAATTTCTTACTTCAGCCATTTTTTCTTTGGGTTAATGTATGTCATATGTTGTTTTGTTTCTGTTTTTGTCTTTTCAGTTGTTTTTTAGCTCTCCTCCAACTCTCTCTCCCTTGTTTTTTCCTTTCAACTTGTAGAGATTCCTTTAGTATTTCTTGAAGTGCAGGTTTCTTCTTGACATACTCTCTTAATTTCTGTTTATCTGTGAATATTTTGAACTCTCCATCATTTTTGAATGCCAATTTTGCTGGATAGAGAAATCGTGGCTGGAAGTATTTTTTCTTTTAGTAATTTGACTATGCCATACCACTGTCTTCTTGCCTCCATGGTTTCAGTTGAGAAATCAGCACTTAATCTTATTGTGATTCCCTTGTATGTAATGGTTCTCTTTTCTCTTGCTGCCTTGAATATTTTCTCTTTGTCTTGAGCATTGGACATTTTGACAAGTATATGTCTTAGAGTTGGCCTGTTGGGATTTATACTATTTGGGGTGTACTGTGCTTTCTGGATCTGCACATCCATCTCTCTCAATAGGGTTGGGACGTTTTCAGCCATTATTTCCTTCAATACTCCTTCTTTTCTGTTTCCCTTCTCTTCTCCTTCTGGGATGCCCATTATGTGTATGTTTATGCATTTGTGTTGTAGGTTACTTCCCTTAGTCCCTGCTGGATTTTTTCTATCTTTTTATCTATCTGTTCTACTATCTCTTTGATTTGAGCCGTATTGTCTTCCATACCACTAATTCTTTCTTCTGCCTGTTCAAATCTGCTGTGATGTGAATCCAGTGTCTTTTTGATTTCTTGGATTGTGCCATTGTTCACCATCATATCCATTATATTTTTAGACATGTTTGCAATTTCTTCAGTATGTTCTCCCAGTGTCTTCTTTATATCCTTAATTTCTTCCTTCACTTCTTTAAGTTGGATGATATTTGTTTGGGTAGCTTTGATTAGTTGTTCGATGTTCTGCATCACTTCCTGGTTTTTAGTTTGCTCATTGGACTGGTACATGTGTTCCTGTTTATCAGTGTCGTTTGTAATTTTTTGTTGCCCTCTAGTCATCATATTATCTTGATGGGTTTATTCAGTTGATTAGCTTCTCTCTCTGCTCTAGACTTTTATTTAGCTGGTGGTTCTGCATGTGGGTTAAGTTTTCTCTTTGACACTTTTTCTTCTTATTTTATTTCCTTGCCTCTTTCTATGTTCCAAATCTCTACCATTCTGTCCACGCTGTTGATCTGTGCTGATAGATGTCCCAAGCTTCTCACTCCATGCACCCACAGCACAGACCCTCGGGCAGGACCCCGTCCACAATCTGCCTTGCTCTGCGAGTTTGCAGTGAGTGCCCGCCTAAACAAATGCCATCTTGGAACCATCTCTGGTTCATGACTTTCTGCAGCCTTTTCTTCCTCTCTCTGACTTGTGTTCCTGTCCTCCAGAGGATGGGGGACTAGCAGGTGTGGTGTCTATTTAACCGTTTCTTATACGTATGAGCCTTCTACTCCTTGATTGCAGAAAGGAAGCATATTAGTGGATCCAATAGTTTTAGTGGAGTCTTCTTGATTACATAATGTTCCTGATGGTAACAGAAGTATCAAATTTCTTAGCCTATCTGTTTTCCAGTGTTTTCTATACTTCCAATTACTTGAAACACACAAATCTATTTTCTTCAATAAGATGAGTACGCATGCTTAAGTTATTTCTCAAAATTATTTCTAATTAAAAACTTTTTTTTATTTTTAAAGAAGCTTTAGATTACATAAATGTTACATAAATAATATAAAGGATCCCCATATGCTATAACCCTTCACCCTCCCATACTTTCCCACATCAACAACATCTTTCTTTACTGTGATACATTTGTTACAATTGATGAACACATATTGAAGCACTGCTACTAAACATGGACTTTTATTTATATTTTAGTTTACACTGTCTAAAACAATTTTATAGTTATGACAAAATATATAATGGCCTGTATCTGTCATTGCAATGCCATGCTGGTCAAATCCAATGTCCCTAAAATGCCTCCATATTACTGCAATTCTTCTCTTTCCTTCTCTTCAGAACCTCCGGTGGCCACTGCCTTTATATCAATGATAAAAGTTCTTCCATTGAACTTTTAATAAGTTTAGTTTAGTCCATTATCATTCCACAAATGAACAATGGACTAATGTCAAAATTATTAAAAAGCTTAATTTGGAAAGAGATTTCTGCTGGAAAAGAAGCCATACTTGTAAATTATTTTGTACAAGAACTGATTGCAAAAGCACAGTCTTGCAGGATATGAATCTGGGAATTGATATATCAAATTGTTGGGAGTGAGAATACCAATGACACTATTTCCAATGGATAAATGTACATGATTGTGTATGTATAGCTTTGAAAGACTATTCAGAATATATTGTTGGCATTAATCTCTAAAGACAATGCCTAGGAAAGATTTTGATAAACCGACTTGTTAATGTGATAAATTATTTTGCTGGGAATCATAATTCAAGGAAAGTAGAGTGAGGTGAGGCTCTTATTTGCACAGGAGAATTTTTAATTCTAAGATTATGGTGCAATCAAATCAGAGAAATTTTATAGGACTGCATGAGTGAAATATCTTTCTAAGAAAATTACAGGTCTGACTTATATGACATCAGGTTCTGAATCTGTGTCTTAATAAATTATAAAGTGAAAATGAATTCACAGCTCTCCCAAAGAATGAGAAGTGAATGCAAATACATAAACAATGATTTTCAAAATTTACCAATAGCTAAGAGAAATCACTAATTCCAAAATGCCACTCTGGTTTGCCATTTGTAGTGATGGACAAGTAATCAGGTGAGGAATGAAGCATTCACCTTACTCCACTTAACCAAGTACCCAGTAGGTATACATAAACACCTACAATTGTGGCCTTCTATTTGGCTTTAATTGTTTCAAAAGATATAGCAGGAAATGGGGAAAACATCACATTGGTTTTATGATCTGTAAATGTGAGCTCTTATTGTAGGAAGTACTGAGAGAAATTTCCTGAAAATGGCTTTAACTTTGTAAATAATTTTTAAAGAGACTACCTTACCTCACTGGAAGAATCCAAGAAATTATTGAGACAATGAAAGTTTAAAGAATCAGGGATTGTGTTGTTGATTACAACCTCACACAATTTCTGATAGACAGTGTGTATGAAAAAGGAGCATATTGGAGATAGAATGTGGATTATTGTAAACCAGTCAGGTAATGTCTCCAGTTCAGGACGTGACTTCTTTCTGGAACCAATGAACAAAAAACCTAAAAGCTTGTTCACAACGTTTGCTATGAGTGATTATTTTTTACCAAAATCATATAAATCAAATACTTGGTTTCATCTGGCAGTGACTGAAGTATACCTTCATCAGTTTAGAAATTGCTATAATTGTATATATACAGAATTACCTGTATTAAATATTTTACTGCAGGAAATCCAAACAGCAGTTTCTGCCTTCAATACTGATTCCAGGGAATACAATAAGAGAGATCACATGATGCAAAATAAGACAGAAGAAACAGGTGTCTTTGATATACAAAAATTAAATAAATGGAAGTTTATTATTCAGCCAGTTACAAATTAGCTTTCTAATTTGAGTTTGTAATTTGAGTTTCAATTAAAGGCCATGACTACTGACAGAAAAGAAGGTCACCTTGGAATGTAATAAACAGTCTCATATTAATAGGAACCCGGTGGGGAAAACATCGTGAGCTTGTAAGATTTACAATGTTTGTAAATTTCAGGAAAGAAAAGAGGAACTGAACCATTAACATTTAAGACTTGTTGATTTCAGTAAAATGTAACTGTCAAGTATCTATTGCCTTTGCACATGCTCACACATATTTTCTTTGTTATAAAGCCAGAATAAAAGCCACACTTTATGAGGTGGCTGGGCTCTTCTCTCCCTATTGGACGGAGAGTCCCCTGATCCCAGTTTTTCTTCTCTTTGTCTTATTCTTTCTTTCTCATCTGCAGCACCATTTTCACAGACCCAGGTCTTGACCGGCAACCTATGATGCCCAACGTGGGGCTCTGAAAATGAAACTTTTCTTTCAGTCAGTGTGCGGACCAAGGAGCTCCTGAGAGCAGTTTTAAAAGAAAAAGAAACAGAAAAAGTAAGCGTCATCCTTGGAATCATCAGGGTAATGGGTAATCAGCAGTCGAACTTTGAAGAGTACTCTAGAGTGTTAAAAACTTTATTAAAATGCACCGGTGTAACTATTAAATCCTAGGCTTTTGAGGAACTTAAACCTGAAACATTGGAAGTTAGTGAAGAAAGCTTTAAAAAGGGTTTATCAAAAGGGGAAAATAATTCCCCTTCATGTATGGTCTTTGTGTAGTCTTATTTCTGTTGCTCCTCAACTCCAGCTGTGGATGTTAACCCTTCAGTTCCAGCAGCAACTTTATAAACCTCCCACTGCTTACATAATGATAAGGCTGTGGGATGTTAGAAGCTAATAAAATGAAACCACTGAAAAAGTAAGAAAACTTAGCAATACAGTTTACAGAAAAATTCTCAAAAGCAGTGAAATTAAAGATATATATTTTTATTGATGTATTTTAACTTGTTTTGTGTTTGTCTGGTTGTTCAGTGTCTGTATATTTTGATACCTCCAGATGGTAATATTAAATTAATGAATAAAAATTTAATTATTGAAATAGCTCTATTCAAATGGCCAACATTAAATAAGTGCTTATATTAATAAATAAATATGGGTATTAATTTAAAATAATAAAAATAGATATAAACAAACTAAATTATTATTCTAATAAGTTTGTTTAATGTTGATCGTAATTGCATGTTGTCAAAAGTTTGCTTAAAAACAGTTTATAAAATCATTGTGGTAACTTAAGTAAAGAAGGTATATAGAATGTGCTTTTATTATTAAAGGAAAGAAAGTAGTTTTATCATAGGATAAAATGACTAAGTTATTAAAACAGGGTTGGAGTTTTGTTCTTTCTTGGGTTTCTCAAGTCATTGGTCTGTTTTGATGTAAGTTTGCACCGAGTTTTTCTCCTGGGTGATCAGTGTGCAAGAGGGAAAGTGTTTTTATCAGAGTAGCTTCTTGTGCTTTGGCCTTGACCTTTCATTGGAGAGACAGGTTTTGTTGCTTTTGGGGGAACATGATGTTTAAACCTGCTTTCTCAAAAAAACTTTTTGTTTCAAACTGTTACAAATAGTTTGGTTTGTTGCCTGGAAAGGGGTAGAATACTGAAAGTGGTTAAATTCATGTGATATAGATTGAGTGAAGTGTTTGAGACTGTTGTGCAACTGAGGAAAATTTTCTAATTTTATGACAATTAAAGTTATATGAATAAAAAGTTCATGTGAATACTATAAATGTGTATATTTTGCCAAAAATTTAATAATGTTTCAGTGTAATATTAAACAAAAGTATACTGTTATTAATCATAATTTTAATTATTTTAAAATATAATAATATGTGTTATAAAACTACCTCTCTGCCTAGAAATCAAAAGGCAGATGCTTTAACTTAAGTTCGTCTGATTTACTTCACATCTGCTATATATAATAATAATAGTAAATGGAAACTAAAATAGTAAGCACATCAAGGATGTTTTGTAACAAATTCTAAAAGATAAAGTATATATCAAAAGGTGTATTTCTCCCTGGAGGAGTTGGCCACTCCACCAGGGACTGATGCATAAACCTTAAAATATATTGCCCAAGGAGTGTTGTGTTCCTTCCTGGGGAGGCTGGCCCCTTCTTCAAGAATTAGCAAAATACTCACAAATTGGCATATTATTATTATTGACTTAAAAGATTGTTTTTTTACTATTCTTCTTAATCCAAATGCTAGAGAAAAATTTGCATTTACCATTCCTTCTATTAATCATTCATATCAGTGGAAAGTTTTACCTCAAGGAATGATGAACAGTCCTACATTATGTCAATCCTTTGTTCACATTGCATTACAAATTTTACGAAAACAATTTCCTAAGGCTATGATTATTCATTATATGGATGATATTCTTTTTGCCACTGAGCAGTCTTCAGAGCTGAAACAATTATTTCGGCTGGCTAAAGAAATTCTTCCTCAACATGGGTTGCAAATAGCAGAAGAAAAAATTCAAAAGCAGGTTCCTTTTCAATATTTAGGTCATACTATTAATAGAAATATTATAACTCCACAAAAGGTCCAGTTTCGAACTGATAATTTATATACTTTAAATGATTTTCAGAAATTACTGGGTGATATTAATTGGGTACGGCCTACTTTAGGAATTCCAACTTATGTTTTAACTAATCTTTTCAATACCCTAACAGGAAACCTTGACTTAAATAGCCCCCGCATTTTAAGCCCAGAAGCAAAAGAGGAGTTAAAATGGTTGGAAAAAAGAGTGCAAAATAGCCAACTAACAAGGATAAATGTAAATCTTCCAATTTCTCTTTTAATATTTCCATCTTGCCATTCCCCTACTGGGATACTTTGGCAAGAGAACGGCATAATAGAATGGATATTCCTACCCAAAAAAGATACAAAAAAACTTCTGATTATCATAAACTTACACATACTAATGCTTCTGGCTTACATCATAAATATCCCCACTTAACAGTAAAAGAAAGTAAGAGGATTGTTAGACAATGTCCTACTTGTGGGCCCATAAATGCCCTCACTTTCTCTCCAGGAACTAATCCCAGTGGAGAACATCCTAATGAAATTTGGCAAATGGATGTTACACATGTGCCTTCTTTTGGCCGCCATCAGTATGTGCATGTGACAGGGTAGACATATTCTAATTTTATTTGGGCAACTGCTCAAGCTGGTGAAAAGACCTCACATGTACGTTCTCATTTATTACCTTGATTTGCTGTAATGGGCCTGCCAGCACAGCTAAAAACTGATAATGGGCCTGCCTATCTTAGTCAAACTTTAAAAAAAAAAATTTTGCGGTGACTAGAATATTAAACATTACAGGAATTCCATATAACCCCCAAGGACAAGCAATAGTAGAAAAAAGCAATCACTTATTAAAATTAATGTTGCAAAAACAAAAAGGCGGAGATGAAGGAGAATCTGCTAAAGACACAACTATCTAAAGCATTGCTTACCTTAAATTTCTTAATAGACAACAAATTTCTAATACAGCTGCAGAAAGACATTGGGAGGTTAATAAAAAAAGGAATGAAAATGAAAAATATAGACAACCTATATATTGGAAAAATGAAACAACCAATAAATGGGAAAAAGGAGGGGTAAAATTTTGGGGCCAAGGTTTTGCTCTTATCATTACAGAAACAGGAGAAGAGCAGTGGATCCCCTTCAGAAGAATCAAGCCTAGAGTTGAAGATGCTGCCAAGACTTAAACTATGGACATGGTGGTTTTACATTGGATTAATTATAGGTAAAGTATTAGGTCAAGGTAAGATACCACATCATAATTTCACTTATTGGGCATACATAACCAACTCACCTCTTCTAGAGCTGTTGACTTGGAGTGATGAGTCTTCCCCAATTGATCCTAATCAATCTCACCATTTTCCAGGACCTATAAATATATGACTACCCTTGAAGCCAAAAGAAGGAAGGAAACTTAGACTGCCCTATTTTTATTGGATATGGTTCTGTATGCATGCAACCTAAAAATCACAGTATAGTTTTAACAGAGAAAAATCAAACTCAAATTTATGTTCTCATTTTCCCTTCCTTGCCATATAAACCAGAAAATATGGTAAATCTTACATGTCACTCTCACAACAGACTACTTAATGACAAATGGCATATTTGTCATGGGCTTACAGAGGTTGTGTTGTTTAATGATTCCTATGGAATTGTAAAGGATCGGGCCCTTATAGGGATGCCGAAACCTATTAAAAACACAACCATATCTTGGTTCATTAATAATTCAACCATAATCACTAATGACAGTAATGCTTATTTCTGGAATTTTGGTAATACAGCATTTACTAACAGCTCAATAATTTGGAAAAATCAAGGAAGATATATCCCACATCCATGGGACACTAAACTTAACAAAACTCAAAGTTATTTGTGGAAATTATTTTGGGGAACTGGTCCAATTTCTGTAAGGCAAGGCAGTAAAACTGATATTACTATTTTAAGAAGAAAATCAACTCAATTTCTTACAGTATGTGTAAAGATCCTATAGTTTTATCATTGGAAAAGTAACTTTTGGTGAAAGGAACATTAATTGCTCTTTATTTACATGTCTTAAGAATTCATATTTGCAGGAAAATCAAACTCTTTTTGTAGCAAGAAGAAGAAAAGGACTATGGTTACTGGTTTGGATGACCAGACATTGGCAGCAGTCTCCAGAATCCCAGTTTCTGTGGCATCTCCTCGACCATTATTTAAAAAGAACTAAGACTGATTGGACTTTTAATAGCAGGAATTTTGGGACTGATTGGCATCATAACCGCTGCAGCTGTCATTGGCACAGCCCTGCATCAAGGAGTCCAGAATCAACAATATGTTAAGGACTGGCATAAAAATGCAAGTGGTATGTGGCATAGCCAGTCTCACATTGATATGGAACTGAATAATCATATGAATGATCTTGAAACAACTATTATACATTTGGGTAATCAAATTTATAATTTAAACTTGTTAAGAGCTCTTGAATGTGATTGGAATGAAAGTTCTATTTGTATTACTCTTTTGGCTTATAATAATAGTGAACATGATTGGGAGGAAGTGAAAAATCACTTGATTGGATATAAGCATAATGTCACTATAAATCTTGTAGAATTGCAAAAGAAGGCATTGAGCATGTATCAAATGAATTGAAAGAAACCACTGCTGCAGCCATTTTATTGGTGGAAACAAAAAACAGCTCAAATATCATTTTGGATTGGATTTGGAATTATTATATGCATTTTAATTGTATTGTCAAGGGTAGAGTAATAACATATTCATAGAAAAAATGAAGAAGTAGATTAGATAAATGCATTTATGTTAAGAAACTTGGCCGTGAAATACTAATTTTGCATTACTTATTAGAAAGATTCTACTAATAACCCCTTGATCTTAATACTAAATATCTGCACAAAAAATATTCATTTAAGGAACCTGAATAAGCATAAATATTAATGAAATTGCCTTCCATGTAAGAGCTCAAAAGCTTGACTGGTAATCAATGATGGGTAAGATTCTCAGTGGAGGACAACCTAAGACAGGCACAGTCACAAGAGCCTATGGGAGAAGACAAGTGTGACAGGAGGTCACCTTGTATCAGCTTATATAATGGTTCCTATGAGCTTTAACTAATAAAAAAGGGGGAAAAGATGGAGTTTCAATTAAAGGCCATGACTATTGACAGAAAAGAAAGTCACCTTGGAATGTAATAGTCTCATACTAATAGGAACCGGGTGGGGAAAACATCCTGAGCTTGTAAGATTTACAATATCTGTGAATTTCAGGAAGGAAAAGAGGAACTGAGCCATTAACCTTTAAGACTTGTTGATTTCAGTAAAATGTAATTGTCAAGTATCTATTGCCTTTGCACATGCTCACACGTATTGTCTTTGTTCTAAAGCCAGAATAAAAGCCACGCTTTATAAGGTTGCTGGGCTCTTCTCTCCCTATTGGACGGAGAGTCCCCTGATCCCAGTTTTTCTTCTCTTTGTCTTATTCTTTCTTTCTCATCTGCAGCACCATTTTCACAGACCCAGGTCTTGACCGGCAACATATACACTTATAAAGAATCTAGATTTAGATCTCACAGTGATTGACTTTTGTCAATCATGAGTACTTTTCTAAACTTGAGACTAATCATTTTATAGAAAGAAAGTTTCTCAGTCATTTTAAGGCCTGGTTTATGTCTTGTGTCTAAGACTGTAGATAAAGGAGTTCAGCATGGGAGTGATCACCGTGTACATCACTGAGGCTATTGAGCTTGCCCTTGAGTTTTGGGTAGCAGCAGAGCTAAGATAAAATCCAAGACTTGTACCATAAAACAAAGTCACTCCTGACAGGTGAGACCCACAAGAAGAAAACACTTCACACTTGCCCCAGCTGTTGAAATTCTCAAAAAGGAGGATACAGTCTTGGAGTAAGAGAAAACAATCCCAGTGAGTGGAATAACAGCCAGAAGTCCAGGTGCAAAATACAGCACTAGGTCATTGAGATAGTTGTCAGAAGAAGAAAGTTGGAGTACCTGATTTAGTTCACAGAAAAAGTGGGGGATTTCCAACTCTGCACAAAAAGATAATGGCAAAACCATTAAGAAGTGTAAAAGGAAGTCCAGAACACTCAATAACCAGAATGTCATCAGCAGGAGGCCACATACCCGAGGATCATGATGACCATGCAGTGCAGGGGGGGACAGATGGCCTCAAGCAGTCATAAGCCATCACAGTCTAGAGGAAGATGTCTAACGCTCCAAAAATTATGTAAAAATACATCTGACTGAGGCAGTTTGCATAATTTATGGTTTTGCTTTCTGTCTGGATGTTCAGCAGCATCTTTGGTACAGTGGTGGAGGTGAAACAGATATCTGAAAAAGAGAAGTTAGAGAGGAAGAATTATATGGGTGTGTGGAGGTGGGAGTCTGAGGTGATGGCCATGATGATGATCAGGTTCCCAATGAGGGTGACCAGGTACATGGACAGGAACAGACCAAAGAGAGGGGCTGCACTTCTGTATCTTCTCCCAGACCCAGGACAGCAAATTGTAAAACATATGTTTGGTTTTCTCTTTCCAAGTAGATGAATTTCCTGGTAAAGATATCAGAGCAATGCAATTTTAGCCACAAGCAGTGATCAGAAAAATGTAATAAATGGTATGGTTTGTATTGTAAACACATTAACTTAATATTTTTATTGATCTTATATAGATCTAGTGCCCTTATCTGAAAATGTCAGGGAAAACATATGTTCCTGCTTCTCCTTGATACTTCTGTTGACTAGAAATCCTTGTCCATAATAGAAAACACTTTGCCAAGGCAATATTTCCCATTACAAATTCTCTCAGACTTTATTTTAATCAACAAACCTTATTATGAGTCTTTTTGTACCCTGTGACAAAATATTGAAGGGGAAGAGCAAAGGTGTAGGAACCACATTACCTGGTTGCAACACTTACTATAAAAACACAATAATTAAACAGAATCCTAATGATTAAATAGACAAATATACCCACACAAATGGGGTCCACTGATGTTTCAGTGAGGACAAGGGAAATTTGATGTAGAAAGTATGGTCTTCTCAACAAGTGGAGCTGGAACAATAGGATGCAATAATGCCAAACAAAAAAGTAACTTAGGCACAGGTTTTATTCATTTCACAAAAATTAAATCAAAATGAATCATATCACTTAAAAGTAAAATGCATTGTAACAGTGCTAGATAATATATAAAGAAAATCTAGGGGCCTTTGTTATGGTAATGAGTTTTTAGATATAGCAACCAAAACTTGATCCATGAGAGAGTAAAATTTATGTTAGTTTTATTCAAATGTAAAATTTCTACTCTGTGAAAGATGTTGATAAGGGATTTAAAAAATTTTAGATATTTGGAAAAAAATATTTACAAAACACATCTGATAAATGATTTGTATACAAATGTACATATTACTCTTAAAACCACAAAGTAAGAAAGCAAATGCTGAATTTAAAAATCGGCAAAAGGTGTGAACTGAATCCTATCCTAAGAAGATATACACTTCCCAAATATGCATACAAAAAGGAGCTCAAACTGCCTGGCACCTAGGTATTATTATCAAATGTCAAGTAGAAATGCATCTGAAAAAAAAGGGGATAACTATTAAATACAACTTAGTTTTTATGACTAAGAGATTTCAAAGTGAGTTGGGGGGTCATTCCAGAGGTTAAGCTTATGCACAGCTCAGCAGGATTGACTGCCAGAGTGAGCAGTGTATCGAACAGCAAGGATCCTGATGGCTCTAGAGACATCTAGACAGTATAAGAGGGCAGAGAACCTCAGGAATTCAGCACCCACTCAGTGATCCTTACTTTGAAATTTGTGCTCCCCAGTGTAAAAGGGTTATACTCATTTATAGATTCTTCACACTTAGCTCTTCTCCCTTTTATTTGAACCTATAATTAGCACTATACCTGTTAAATATATATATACCCAAGTCAAATCTTTGGTCTCTTCAAGTGCCAGTTGAGCCCTGAATCTGAGCCCAGTTTCAACACCTACTCTCCAATTCATTGGATTCACTTAGGACAATGAACAAGGAGATGATGATGGACAACACCCAACACAAGAAACAGTATGCAACTACAAGCAAGACAGTTCCATCCGTTTGCCCCTGGGATCTAAGCCTGCTCTAAATTAGAAATAGAGTGGGCATCACAATCCCAAAATTCTCAAATTTGGGGACGAACATTGGAGTAAAACAGACCTATTATTCTAGCAATGGAAGATCTTATATCATTGATATGGAGACAGTGGCCACCAGAGATTCTGAGTGGAGGGAAAGGGAAGAGCAGGTGTAACATGAGGGCATTTTCAGGACATTAGAATTGTCCAGCATGACATTGCAATGATGGATACAGGCCATCATACATTTTGTCATAATCTAAAATTGTGCAGAACAATTAATTATAATGTAAAATATAGTCCACGGTTAGAAGAAATCCTTCAATATGTGTCCATCAATTGTAAGAAATGTGCCATACTAATGAAAGACGTTGTTAATATGGGAAAGAGTGGGAGGTGGAAGGGGGGGATATGGGAAACCCCTACACTGTTATATAACATTTATGTTATCTAAACATAATTTCAAATTTAAATATTAAAATAAATAAATAAAATTGATGTTGAGTATGTGCAATAGTACGTTGCTCTTTCATTACTAGAGAGAATACAAAATAGTTAAGCCAGAAGAGTGCTTAGCAATTTCTAGTAAAACTAAACCTAGTCTTACCATACAATCCAGCAATTTTGCTTTTAGGTATATGTGTGGCTGATATGAAAACTTGAGTCTGCACAAAGCCCACACGCAAATGTTTACAGTAGCAGTTTTTGTCATCTCCAAATCTGAAAGCAAACAAGATGTTGTTTAATAGATTACTACGTGAATTCATTGTGCTGTGTCTATACAATGGAACATTACTGAGATGAAAAAAAAATGTTCCATCCAGTCAAAAAATATATGGACTAACCTTAAGTGATTATTGCTAATTACAAGAAACCAGTTTTAAAATGCTGTATATGTTGATATCAATTATATGACTTTCTGGGTAAGGCTAAACAATGAGAAAATAAGATGCTCAGAAGTTGCTAGAGGACAGAGGAGAGAGAAGGAAGTTGGACGAGGTAGAGTACTGGGGAATTTTTAAGGCAATGTGTCTATTCTGTATATTGTGTAATTGTAGACACATAACATCATGCATTTGTTAAAACCCACTGACCTTGACAACACAAAGAGTGAACCTTATGTATGCAAGTAAAAAATCATTTACAAGGTCAAGAGAATTCCACATAGAATGAAAATGTTGCAAATCTATCCAACTATATAAAAATGTATAATTTGCACTGACAAACGGAGCTGTGGGCAAAAGTGCTGAAAAAGTATTATAGGCTATGAATGGATCCTATAAAATGAAGTCAAAAGAAACTTTTCATAATATAGTACTCTAGTAAAGTAGCATTCCACCATGTATGGATTAACAATTTTAATAATTCTATACATGTACACTAGAATCAAGAAATTCATAGACAGATGGCAAATGAGGGAATTTATTTCTCCCTGTGAAGTGAGTGCTTACAGATAAGCAAGGCGAGGAGGTTAAAATTTTCCATGTTATAATGGTTTAGAGTTAGACACAAGAGTATGAACTCATATGTAGATGAATATAAATGCAGAGAATTGTGTGCAGACATATTTCTAGACATTCATATATACAATCTTAGAATACACACATGTATTTCCTTATACTCTCGGCAGAGAGGGCCTAGAGTCCTCAGAAGCAAAGATTACAAATAGTGCTCAGCCCTTAGAATTTAAAACCTTTCTCCATAAATGTCTTCTTGGAGGAATGGCTGACATTAGGACAGAAATATACAAGAAGCACTTGGAACACCTTTTACGACTAAATAGACCCCTCAATGAAAGGGTTATAGTAAAGAGACACAGAGTGCAGCTGAAAGAGCTTCCATGGCCAAAAGTAAAACAAATTGAACAAGTAAAGTAGTATTGTATCACAACCCAAAGTATGAAAGAAATGTCATGAATCCATCCTGACACCCCAAAATTTTTTTGATTAAAAAATAAAAAGAGACAAATTTCTCATGCAGAAGAATTCAATATTTTATGTGGCTATTGTTCTATCAAGCCCATGGAGCATAAATCTCACTCCTGAAGACCTCCTAATCATTCTTTCCAAAGGTGATATGAGTAAAGGCACAGAAATGAGGAACTTTATTTTGAGAGCTCTCAAAACATTGTTGATCAAGATAAACATCAACAATGATAAGTCACCTTGATAGGATGCACCCTGGATATGATGTGATGAAATGATATTTTATCTCTGGTGTCTTCCTCCAAAACCCATAAGTCCAGTCTAATCAAGAGAAGAACATGAGAAAATTCTAAATGAGGGATACTTTACAATATACCTGATCTTCACTCCTCAAAACTATCTAGGTTATCAAAGACAAGGAGAGTCTGAGAAGCTGTCACTGTCACAAAGGGACTAAGAATTTATGACAAAGAAATGTAAGGTGCTATTTGGAATGGCAGATGTTAAGAGCAGAGGAAAGGGATGACTGGTTCTTAGAGAAACTATCTCTCAAATTCTTGCAATTTTTCTGTAAATCTAACCCCATTGTAATATATTGTTTATTTATTAAGAATAAAATTATTACTGACATGCAAAATCCTAGGAACATAAAATTCTGAGGTTCAATCCAAACACAATTACATGCCTTGTACAAGAATATCAGCTTGCTCTAAGTCCAACATTCTTCATCCCTTGAATCAGAAAAATGAGTTTGATTATATAGAGTAATTGAAAGCATTAAATAATGACTATAAAATGTCAGACATTGTGCTTAGTATTATTAGCCAATATTTTATACATTATGATTCAACCATACACAGATTCACTCCCCACATCTTCCCCATATCCATTGTGCTATTTCCATCTTTCATCATCAAAAACAATACTCACGTTGACCCAGAGTGAGCTTCCTTCATGGCAAGACTTTTCATGAGCATCCCCTTCTATAAGCCAGCACTGTCTCTCCAATAACTGCAAACATAAATATCCCTCTTGAGGGCAAAACAGGGATCTTTCTTATATGGCTGCTACCAGCCTGGCCAGGCTCATGTTCCCCTTTCAAATGTCTGCCCCCCATTTTCCATCAGATATTAAGAACTATTATTAAAACCTCACCACATTTGTATCCCTGTCTACACTTCTTGGTGTGCTTTTATCCCTTTCTCCTCCTGAAATTACTTCAATTCCTACTTCAAGGCTCAGTCCAATTTAAAGCTCCCTCGTGAAGCCTTCACTAACCTCCATTCTTTTCAATCCACTTCAACAAGATTTCAGAGCTATCTCAGGATATTGGATATACTCATTTGTATGTCTATAACCTCATTTGGATGCAATCTCCTTAATATGAGGAGCAAAGTCTTACTCTTTTCTTTATTCCCAAAATAGTATTTAAAGCTAATAATGAGCTAAACATTTGTTGAATGAAGAAAAGAAAAAATCAATGAATGTGGTTAAACAGATACTTTCAAAAATTGTAGAAAAAGAACGAGTGAAACAAGGAGAAATATTGCTGAGAGAGGGAAGACCCACGAATGAGAGGCCAGAGGAGAAAGACTAGAAAAAGATTATATTTTAGTGTATCTGCTATCTATTTCAACTCAGGCTTTTTAAGAAGGCAGGACTTTTTATGTTAAGCTTTCTCTATGGTCAGAACCTATTGATGCCCCTAAAACTACCGCCAATTAATGGAATCCATGGAGCCAAAATACATTTACCCAGCACCTGTGAAAATTCCATAACTCACACTGAAATTATCAAGGCAGTTTCTAAGTTGACCAATGCAGATTCTTCCTTGAGTGATGGATGAAGTTGGAAGTTTGGCTCACAGCAAGGAAAGGGATATGGAACCACTCATGAGATCTCTAGAAAACAAAATTGTGCTTTCTTTTCACCAGAGATTAATAAAGTAGACTTGATATAGTGAAGGAGAAGCATTTAGAGTTTCTGAACCATTAGGGATTCCATTCTCATGAGCTGCATTAATGAATTCTTATTTCTCTGGAGGTAAGAAATAAATGCACAATGCAAACTTGTGCTAGCTTTGTCCCTTGAGACAGCTTTGGAGCTCCTTGTACATCTCTTATCACTCCAGACACTTACATCCCAGGACGTGGTCAACTCTCTTTAGGTGGGAGCTCTAGTATTGCCAGGTTTCCCATAATAATTTCCCTGTTGAGTATTCTGGAGAAAGATTCTGGACACACTAAAATATGTAATGTCTCCAATCTGTCTCCTCTGGATTTGGCTCTCATAAATGGAGCTACCCTCTCTCAAGAAGATTTCCTCTTGTCTCTCTGCTTCTCCCTTCTCCCCTATAGTTAGCAATATCTGTTCAATTCACACAAACATTTGTTTTCTCTGACAATCAACAAATATTTATTCAGCAATATTGTATGGTACACACTAAAGTTTTTTCTGAGTAAGGAAAGGAGAATAAGGTACTGTGGTCCCTCTCAAACAGTTCACAGTCTAAACAAGTACAGAGAAAAGGATGTAAATAAAATAACACTTTAAGAAAATACTGTAGTCCTGGTGAATTTTAATTCCTTATGAATGATTTTTGGTTTTTCCTTTTCTTCTCTTAAGCTCCTGGGACTTTGATAGGTATTACATTGAATGCATAGATTACTTTGGGTAGCATTGGCAAATTTTTAAAATAGTTTTATTCACACACCATACACATCTTCCATATTGTACAGTCCATGGATGTCATTTTAATCTCAGAGTTTTGCATTCATCAACACAATGAATTTTAGAATATTTTTATTACTCGAAAAATAAAAATATCCTTATTAATGATACTTAATATTGTGATATCTTTGTTAAAATTGATGCAAACATTACAATATTATTGTTACATATAGTCAGTTTTTTTTAATTTTTAATTTTCAAAGAAACACTATAAATCCCAATAGCCCTAATCCAAGACATATACTTGTCAAACTGTTATATGCTCAGGAAAAGAAGAGAAAGAACTGAAGGCAGTGTGGAAAAAAAAAGAATCATCACATAAAACAGAAGCTCACTAAGATTAAGTATTGATTTCTCATGTGAAACCATTGACTCAAAAAGGCATTGGTATGAGATAATTAACATAATAAAAGAAAATATTTTCCAGCCAAAATTTCTATCAAGCAAAGCTGGCATTCAAAAATGTTGGAGAGTTCAAAATATTCACAGATAAACAGAAATTAAAGAGTATGCCAATAAGAAACCTGCAATTCAAGATATACTGATGGGAGTTCTGCACATTGAAATGAAAAAACAGTAGTGAGAGAGTTGGAGGAGAGTGTAAGGACAACTAAAAAGAAAGAAGAGGAATAAAAACAACATATGACATATATCAACCCAAAGAAAATGTAGCTTTTTGAAGTAATTCCTTAAGAGTAATAACATTAAATATTAATTGATTAAAATCACCAGTCAAGAGACACAGTTGGGCAGAATAGATAAGGAAATATGACCCATTTATAAACTGTCTGGAAGAAACCTTACACCCAAGGATTCAAGGAGGCTGAAAGTGAATGGCTGGAAAACAATATTACAAAAAAAGAACAACCAAAAAGAGTTGGAGGAGGTATACTAACATAGGACAAATAGACTTCAAATGCAAAACTATAGCAAGAAACAAAGGTGGACACTATATATTAGTAAAATTATCATTTATTATATATATAATATATCTGGTAATCATTCAAGAAGAAAGAACAATCATAAATATTCATGCACCGAACCAGTGCACCTCAATATACATGAGGCCAACACTGGGTAAAAAAGTGGAGAAATAGGTGCCTCTACAATCATAGGGGAGGACTTTAATACACTAATATCACTATTAGACAGAACATGTCAACAGAGAATCAAAATAGGAAAAGATTTTGAATAATATATTAGAGTATCTGGACTAATAGACATATAAAGAACACTACACACATACAGGAGGATCTCCATTATCCTTGAGTGCACATGGATGATTCTCCAAATATACCACATGTGAAGCCACAGAAAATTTCTCAATGAACTAACAAAGATTGAAATTATACAAAGTAATTTCTTTGACTACAATGGAATGAAGCTAGAAATCAGTAAGGGCCAGATAACCAGATTAGGCACAAAGATAGGAAAGTTAAAAACTCACTCTTAGACAATCATTGGCAAAAGAGGAAATTTCAAAAGAAATCAGTAACTACCTTGAAACATATGAAAATGACAACACTACATATCAAAACCTATGGGATACAGCAAACTGCACCAAGAGGGAAATTCATAGCCATAAATGGATATATCAAAAAAGAAGAAAGACCTAAAATTGAAGAACTAAGAATACACTTGAAGAAATTAGAAAAATAACTAAAAAACAATACCAAAGGAAGAAGAAAGTAGGAAATAACAAAGATTAGAGCAGAACTAAATGAAATAGAAATTAAGAAAGCCCTAGAAAAAATAAAACTAAAAGCTGGTTCCCCGAGGGATCAATAAAATTGACAAACCCTTAGCTAGACTAACAAAGAAAAAGAGAAAGTAGTTGTAAATTCATAAAATAAGAATTGAGGAAGGGGCTGTCACCATTGATGACACAGCAATAAAGAGTATCATAAGATGATACTTTGAAAAATTGTATGCCAACACGAAGGATAATTTAGAGGAAATGGAGAAATTCCCAGAAACACACAAACAGCTTACACTGATGAAGTAAGAAATTGTTAAACTCAACAGACCATTCACAAGTAAAGAGATAGTATTAGTCATCAAAATCCTCCCAGGTAAGAAGAGCCCAGGAACAGATGGCTTCACAGGTGAATTCCACCAAACATTCCGGAAAGAACTAACACCAATCTTGCTTAAAGTCTTCCAAAAAATATATGTAGAAGTAATGTTGCCAAACTCATTCTATGATGCCAACATTACCCTAATACCAAAGCTAAATAAAAACGTCACAAGAAAGGAAAATTAAAGACCAATCTCTCTAATGAACCTGGATGCTAAAATCCTCAACAAAATACTTATCAATCCTATTCGACAACAATCACATGAATTATACATCACAACCGAGTGTGTTTCATCCCAGATATGCAAGGAAGGTTTAAAATAAAAAAAGTCAATCAATGTAATAAACCACCTAAAGCGATTGAAAGAAAAAATCACATGATCTTCTCTATAGACCCAGAAAAAGCATTTGAAAATATGCAGCAACCTTCTCTGATGAAAACACTGGAAAAGATAGGAATTCAAGGAAACTTTCTGAACATGGTAAGAGGAATATATGAAAAACCCACAGCAAACATAATATACAATGGTGAAATCCTAGACACTTTTCCTCTGAGATGAAGAACAAGACAAGGATGCCCACTATCATCGCTCTATTAAACATTGTGTTAGAAGTACTTGCTCGAGCACGGAGACAAGAAAAAGATATAAAAGGCATCAAAATTGGAAAGGAAGAAGTAAAAATTTCACTATTTGCAGATCACATGATCCTATACATAGCCCTAAGAAATCTACAACAAATATTCTAGAACTTATAAATGAATTCAGTAAAGTCTCAAGTTATAAGATCAACACACAAAAATCAGTAGCATATCTGTACACCGATAATGAACAAGGTGAGGAGGAAATCAAGAAAAAAAATACCATTTAAAATAGTAATTAAAATAATCAAATACCTAGGAATGCATTTAACTAAATTTGTAAGTGACTTATACAAAGAAAACTATACAATACTGTTAAAGGAAATCAAGGAAGACTTAAATAAATGGAAGAATATTCCCTGCTCATGGATAGAAAGACTAAACACCATTAAGGTGTCTATCCTACCCAAACTAATCTACAGATGTAATGCAATCCAAATAAACATCAACAGAGGACTTTTTACTGAATTGGAAAAATAACTATGAATTACATTTGAAAGGGCATGAGGCTCTCAATAGCCAAAGACATAATGAAAAAGAAAAATGAAGTCAGAGGAATCACACTATGTGACTTTAAAACACACTATAAAGCTACTGTGGTCATAATTGTATGGTATTGGCACAAGGTGAAACATACTGACCAATAGAACAGTATTGAGAGTTCTGATATAGATCCTCTCATATAGTCATCTGATATTCCACAAGGCCACCAAGCCTGCCCAACTGGGAAAGAATGGCCTCATCAACAGTGGGTGCTTGTAGAACTGAACATCCATGCAAAAGAAGGAGAGAGGAACACTATATCACATCCTATACAAAAACCAACTTACAGTGGATCAAAGATCTAAATATAAGAGCCAAGACCATAAGACCTTGAAAGATAATGTAGGGAAGAATCTACGAGACCTTGTGATAAGAAATGGCTTCATGAACTTCTTACCCAAAGCCTGAGCATTGAAAAAAAAAATAGATGAATGAAACCTCTTCAAAATTAAAACCTTTGCAACTTAAAGGAATTTGTCAGGAAAGTGAAAAGACAGCCTATAAATGGGAGAAATTATTTTGTAATCATATATCTGATAGGAACCTAATATCCTGCATATATAAAGAAATCCTATATCTCAAGAAAACAAAATGAACACCAACAACCCATTTGAAAAATAAGCAAGTGATATGAATAGGGGTCTACTTTGGAGTTTGTGTTCCTGAGTGTGACGGAGTTGGACTCACATGTGACTTGTCTACACATGCTTCTTCTCTTGCTTTTATTGTTGTTGGAGTTGTTTAAGTGCATAAAAGAGACTTAATTCTCTGGGTTCTCCATTTGCCAGCTGGGCCCTGAGCCTCAGCGAAGTTCCAACACTTACTGATCAGTTCATTGGACTCAACCAAGAAAACTAACAAGGAGGTGAGGATGAACAACCACCACACAAGAGACCCGAGAATCTCTACAAATGAAACAAGGGAGTCCCATTCATCAGCCATGTGGGACTGAAGTCCCCTCTCAATTAGAGGTGGAAATGGCATCACCATCCCGGAATCCTCAGGATTAAGGAATGATATATGGACTAGAGTGGACTTAATGGTATTCTACTATAGGCATCTTGTGATTCTAGCAAAGGAAGATACATGGTTGTGGAGACAGAGCCCACTGAAGATGCTGAAATCAGGGAGAGGGAAAAAGAGATATAATATGGAGGCATTTTCAGTACTTGGAATTGTCCTGAATGACATTGAAATGACAGATACAGACCATTATATATCCTGCCATAACCTACAGAGTTGAGTGGGAAATAGCGTAAATTACAATGTAAACTCATCCATGCTTTGTGACAATGCTCCAAAATATATTCATCAATTGAAATGAATATAACAGACTAAAGAAAGCAGTTGTCAATGTGGGGAAAAGTGGAAAGTGTGGTGAGTGGGGCATATGGGAATCCCTTATATTTTTTTATGTAGCATTTTATGTAATCTAAGTATCTTTTAAAAGTAAATAAAAAATATAAAAATTTAAAATAAAAAAAAAAGAAGAGTGAAAAAGAATATGGGCAAGTGATTTGAACAGACACTGCTCCAAAGAAGAAATACAAATGGCTAAAAAGTACATGAAAAGATGCTCAACATCATTAAGTATTGGGGATATGCAAATCAAAGCTACAAGATACCATTTTGCACCCATAAGACTCAAGGCCACCAAAATAACATAGGACTTCATGAGGATGTGGAGGAATGGAAACCCTCATCCACTGCTGGTGGAAATGTAGTATGGTCTAACCATTGTGAAGGATAGTTTGAAATTTCCTCAAAAAACTAAGTATAGTTCTGCGATATGAGCCAGCAATTCCACTCCTGGTTATATACCCAGAAGAATTGAATGCAAGGACACGAACAGCTATATGCACACCAATGTTCATAGTGACTTTATTCACTATGTCCAAAGTTGGAATCAACCCAAATACCCATCAACAGATTAATTGATAA
This sequence comes from Tolypeutes matacus, assembly GCA_026826555.1. NCBI lineage: Eukaryota > Metazoa > Chordata > Mammalia > Cingulata > Chlamyphoridae > Tolypeutes > Tolypeutes matacus. The sequence goes on along the minus strand of JAKSZT010001144.1, from coordinate 124,354 downwards.
ACAAAATGTGGTATATATAGATACAATGGAATATTACTCAGCTCTATGAAGGAGTACAGTGCTAACACACAGGATAACACTGATGAATCTTGAAGGCCTCATGTTCACCGAAGCAAGCCAGGCATTGAGGGACAAATATTACATGAGCTCTTTGATATGAATTAAGCACATTGAGCAGACTCAGAGATATAGATTCTGGAAGATAGGTTTATAGGAAATAGAAAGGGAGAAGAAGTTTGTGAGCCAACGTCCATACCGGCAAAATCTATGATAAGGGGGAAGTGATAGTTGCACAATGAAGGGATATGACAGGAGTGTAGTGATACTATTGGGTTGGGTGGTGTAAGCTTGAAAAGGCGGGGGGATGTGTTGGATGGTCCATGGAAGTGAGAGTAGGGTTGGAGGACAGCACAAGTGGACACTGGGCTTTGGCGGGTAAGTGGTTGAAACTACAATGTTGAGAAAGCTCTTTTGGCGATATGACAAGGAAGGGTTACTGGTTTAGGGTGTTGGATGGGGTGGGCATTTGGGACATGGCATACCTACTGCAGTCTACTAGAGAATGTGTGAGTGAATGTTTTGCCATAGTGTGTTGTATCATTGGGTGGAGTCCTACATAATCAGTGGGAAGAAGTTGGAGTCCCACATAATCAGGGGGAAAGAGGTCTAATATGGGGACATTTTCAGGACTTGGAATTATTCTGAATGACACTGAGGTGACAGTTTCAGGCCATTATATATCCTGCCATAACCTACAGAACTGAGTGGGAGAGAGTGTAAATTACAATGTAAATTATTATCCATGATTAGTGGCAATGCTCCAAAATAAGTTCTTTAACTGCAATGAATGTACCACACTAATGACAGAAGTTGTTAATGTGGGGTAAAGGGGGGAGTGTGTGCAGTGGGGCATATGGGAATCCCTTATATTATTTACGTAGCATTATATGTAATTTAAGTATCTTTTAAACATAAATAAAAGTATATATTTTTAAAGCTTTAGATTACATAAATCTTACATAAAAAACAGGGGAGTCACTTATGCTGCACTCTCTCCCCCTCCCAAACTTTCCCACATTAACATCATCCTTCATTACTGTGGTACACTTATTAAAATGGATGGACACATATTGAAATATTGCTACTAAACATGGACTATAGTTACATTAAAGTGTACTCTCTATCTTACACAATTTTGTAGGTTTTGATAAAATATATAATGACCTGTATCTGTCATTGCAATGTCATGTAGGACAGTCACAATGTCACAAAAATGCCCCCATGTTACCTTATTTTTCCCTCACCCTCCCCTTACAATCCCTCATGGCCTTTCCCTTTATTTCAATGATAAAAATTCTTCCAGTGCTAGAACAATAAGTCTATTATAGAACAATAAGTCTACATTAGTCCATTGTTCATTCCCCAATCTTGAAGATTTTTGGGGGTGATGACCATTCTATTTCAAATTGAGAGGGGGCATAGGTCCCATGGGGCAGATGGATGAAGCTATGTTTCTTACTGATGCAGACACTCTTTGTTCCTTGGGATGGGCGTTGTCCATCAACATCTCCTTGTTAGTTGCTTGGGTGAGGCCAGTGAAACAGAGAACAGGTACTGCAACTCTGCTGAGATTCAAGGCTCAGAGTGCACATAGATGTACAAAAGATTTAAGCCTCTGGGACATATATTTATCAAGTATAGTGCTAAATATGGGTTCAAATAAAAGGGGCTGAAGAACCATGTGTAGAGAAACTATAAATGAGTCTCATTCTGTTACACTGAGGAGCATAAATTCCAAAGTCAGGTCCTTTGAAAGGGTGCCGAATTCCTGAGCTGTCTGCCCTGCTTGTAGTGTTTGGATGTTTAGAGCCACACATTTATTCATAGAACCCCAGTGGGAATAGGAGACCTAGGATTATGAATAAAGATTTTTACTGGCAGTTTTATATTTAAAAAATTAAAATGTCCACCAAATATAATGGGGTATACTGGGTGGGAGATGCTCATAATGTGGGAAACTCTCTGTAAAAGCTGCACAATTTTTTTGTAGAGTCATACTGTTCAAAAATTAAGGTCATTCAATATTAAAAATGTTAGTGAAACGTAAATACTTTGGAAACAGTGAATTCTGAGCTTGACTCCAGACTCTACTACATGCCTTGGATAAGTTATATCATTGATCTGAATCACAATATTCATCCATAAACTCAGAATATAGATATGTATTTCATAGAGTTATCAAAGATTAAAGGAAATATTGAATATTAAAAGTCCAGCAATATGTCTAATTTTAATCAGTAAATTTTTAGATAAATTATGTTTTAATCCCTCACAGATTATTCCCAAACTTTCTATTTCCACTTCTTTTTTTTTAACTTTTTAAAATTGAATTTTATCTTTCATATGTGAACAAACATAAACAGTAAACGTATAATAAAAGCTGTGAGCTTATAAAAGAGACATGCATATTATCATACAAGTCTCCCATACTTCACCCCACAACCAATATGTTGCATTGTTGTGAAACAATTATTGCAAACTATGAAAGAACAGAGCACTGTCAAACATTACTACTAACTATAGATTACATTTGGTGTATTTTTCTCCCAACCCACCCAATTATTAACACCCTGTACTAGTATTATATATTTGTTATAGCTCATGAAAGAACATTCTCGTATTTATTCTGTTATACAGTGCATCATCTATCACTGGATTCCATGAGTTATACAGTCCTCTGGTTTTTACAATCCATCAAATGCATACACTTGGTGGCTCTCAGGTTCATCACAGAGTAGTGATGTCATCAACTCAGTCAATTTTAGAATGGTTTCATTACTCCAAAAGGAAAAATCCCATACCTCCTTATACTCCACTATTTATGTCCCTTAGAAGTGATATATTATCTTTTTGCCACTGATGCAAAAATATTGCAATGTTACTATTAACTATTGTCTAAAAGTTACATTAGTTGTAACTTTCCCTTATATCACCATATTCTTAACACTTTGTAAAAGAAAAACATTCTTATAATAGTAACCACTTCTACTGTGCTACTTCCACACCTATTCATCTCTCCACAGCTTTGACAACATTGTCCCAAAATGACCTTCCTTTTGGTCTAGCCTGATCATAGACATCACCTGCCATAAAATCCTCATTGAATCTCAACTACCTTCAGAATTAATATAAATCCTGTAGCCTAAATGTAAAGTAAAGTTCTCTATTATCTGGCTGCTGCCTACCTGACTACACTGATGTATCACTTTTTATCCCCTGACCAACATTGTTGGTCATATATTAAAAAATTTTTGTGATTTCCTAAGCACAGCTTATGTTTAATTGATTTCCAAATAAACTCCTCTGCTTCCTCTTGCCCAAATCCTTGCAAAAGGTCTCCAAATCCTCTTTTAATATTCAATGGAATGATATGAGTACCTGGGGAGCCTTCACCAACCTCTCCAAGAAGAGTCATCAACTTTATAAACCACTTCACCAGGATTTCAGTGCCACCTAAAGATAGTGCATTTATTTATACCCATGTCTCTTGCCCTGATAAAATGTGAGTCTCTTGAGAGGAAGAACTAAGTCTTATCAACTGTTCATCCAAAGAACATAATTTATTAATGTAATTTATTAATTGTTAAATAAATGTCTGTTGAATGACTGAAAGGTCTAATGGTGTAATGATATTCAACATATATTGCCATGACTGAGAAACAACACCAGATGAGAGATTCAGGAAAATGAATAAAGTTTAGTGTATACAGACTCCCCCTGCAGAATCAGGGATTTCCACTTGATAGAAGTTTGTATCATTAAACTTTCCTTACCTTTCTTTCCATGTTGATGCTCCTAAAGTTGCCACCAATAAAAGAGGTCCCTCAAACCATACTTCATCCCCCAGAACTTGAGAAGTTTCTGTGACTCACCCATTCATTATCAAGGAAGCATCTCAATTTCCATGATCCAGTGTCTTCCTTGGGTAATGAATGAAGTTGGAAGCTCTTCCCCCAGGAAGGTCAAGGAGATGGAGGTGGTCATGAGTCCTTGAGAAGACACAATTTTGTTTTCTCTTCACTGAGAATATTAAAGCAAACTTGAGATGGTGTAGAAGAAGTATTTAGTTTCTGTCGATTTAGGTTATGAATTCCCATGAGCCACATTAATGAAATATTCTTTGGTCTCTCAACACCTCCCCCTCAGTTTTCAGGAACTAAGAGAAAAACAGAATGCAAACATGTGCCAATTTTGACTCATGGCAGAATGTTGTGGAGATCCATATACATGTCTTATCCCACTGGACTGTTTCCTCCTAGGAGGAGGTCAAGTCTATTTGGTTTTGGTCTCCAGGTTCAGTTACTCCACAATAATTTCTCTGGCCATCTCTTGGGTGCATTTCCTTCTCCAAAGAGTTAAAGAACATAGCTGTTTAAAATTTGTTGAGGTACAAATGTTTTATGCCAATTCTTATTGACACACAAACAAACTTCCAGCTCACAACTGTGTTTTTATCATGATTTCATTCCATATAAATTGACTCTTTTACCATAATACAGGAAAAGCCATCCCTGTAAAGAGGATATAGGGTGAGAGGATTGAAGGATGGACTCAAAGGCATGGTCTCCTTGGATGTCTACACATCTAGGGAACATTCCATGTAACATAATATTGATATATTTAAAATATTATATTAATATTTATAAAAGTGACTTGATAATCCAAACTCATGATTGAGGTGACTAATAAAATATTTACAACAAAGGGTATATGCTTTGTTGAGTTCTGCATTATGAGTGAAAAGTACGGAGACCTGTATTTGCATATTACAGAGAGAACCAATCTGGTTGGGTATATTGGGAGAAGACAGGTTAAACCTTTCTGAGCAGAATGCATCTAAGGCATGATTCAAAGGAAGGATAGATGATAGCCAGATGAACATAGTATGGAAAAATGTGCAAATTGGGAAGAATCCGCACTCCTGTATCATTTCTTGTCCCTTCCCCAATACAGGCAATATTGAAACTCCAACATAGGATGTTGTATTTCAAATTTCCCTTACAACAAATATGAAGAAACAAATTTTATGTACAGAGAAAACTGGGTGAGATTGGCCCCAGGAATTCAAAATCATTTATTCATTCCTTTTTTTAATTTTCTAAAATAATAATAATAATAATACATATTAAGAGACCTTTTTTTTTTTAGGTACCAGTACTTCATCTGTGGGCCCCAGGCCCTCAACAACTTGAGTTACATCCACTCCCCCCGCCTCTGAGAAATTTTAATAAAGTGAAATTTATCACAGAGATAAATGGGAAAATCAATGCATGTTGAGTTTAATATTCATATTACACTTTCTATAAGCTCTAAATTGCCATGGTCATGAATAAATGCCAACAGAATTTTGATTTTCTGTACCCACCAGAGTGTCTGGCACATTTCAGGTGTGTAATACTTGATTGCTAAATGATCTAGTAGATGAAGCATCTGAGTGTTACACAATACCTTAGGAATTCTTTATATGGAGCACAGACCAAGATGTAGGTAATTTTTGTTGGAGAGGGCAGATAATTTATGGGAAAGGGTATCACATTGATAGAGGTTTGCTTTGCCTGTGGTTTGGTTCCAGAGAGTTTTGGGTATCTTTACAGCTGTATTCCAGAATTCATTTTGATCCTATATTAAAGCAATATCAATGTAAGTCACACCTATCTGGCAAATTTATGGGCCAAGAAGCAGTGGGTGAAGCCTGTTCTAGAGCTTGGTTTTAGTGTGCCTTAAACTCCCAACCCTGTAAATGTTTTTCTTCTTGTGCTTCTTTATTTTCTGAATTGGACTTGTTCATTTGTTTGCATCATTTTATAGTTTAATAAATATATGGCCCTCATGCACTGAGGGTAGAAAGGTGAAATGGTACAGATGCCATAGATAAAATTTGGTGATTCCTCAAAAAGTTAAACATAGAATTTCCATCTGACCCATCATTTCTACTTCTAGGTATGAATATCAAATAATTGAAAACGGGTCTTCAAACACAAATGTTCACAGCAGCACTAGTCACAAGCTAGAGCAAATGGGTCCAATCTGGCCCACCACCTTTTTATAAAAGTCTCTATAAAAGAACTTTAATTGATTTATTTGCTTAAGCTTCCCTCTAGTTGTTTGAAAATTAGAAGAAGACATAAAGATGAAGTGATCTGAATTTTGGGTGGAAAAATTAACTTAAATGCTACTAGAGGGGACTTCCAGGATAATGGTGCTGAAGTACGTAGGCAGAATCTGACCCTCTCACAAAAAAAGTGGAGAGAAGACAGGGACCTATCTAAAAGGAGCTGATATGGATATATATAGAAGGGGAAGGTGCTCCTCTGAGTCCTCTAGGAGGATGCCGGAATGATAAAGAAGTCTAAGAAAAACTGTGAGTTGCTCAACTCTGTGGCTTGAAATGGTACATATATCCCTCAGGACAACAGACTTGGAGGGGGCATTCCCTGTGAGGTAGAGGGGCTTGGAAGAGGGTGCAGACCATATTTTTTGGGTGAGTTTGGCCAACTGAACCCCCAGTTGGCCCCCAACCCTATAGAGGGAAGGGAGGGATACCTGTTCAGGCAGGCTGTCATGCACAGCTGCCAAGGGAGAGAAAGGAACTAGATGAAAGAGGGGAGGGACAGGCACCTAATCAACAGGAATTTAGCAAATTGTAGTCTAAAATGCCTGGGGGACAGAGGGCAGATAGACTTCTAAAGCACAATCAACTTGAGGAGACAATTTTTTTCAGTACAGGAATTCCAAGCTTCAACATACAAGGACCCAGTCTACATTACTAGGCATTCACCAGATACTTTACGTCAGGAAAAATACAGATATTCTTTTAATTTTTGGTTTCCTTCAAAGTTAATTGTTTTAAAGAGAGAGGGGTGTTTTGATTGTTTTTTTATTCTTTAAAGTAATTTTTTTTCTTGTTTCTCCTTTCTCTGTTTCCTCCCTTTTTTCCTTTTACCTACTTTTTCTACCTACATTAATTATTTTCTTTCCTTCAATTTTCTTTCTTCTCTTTTCTGTTTTTTTTTTTCATTCCATCTCTTTTTCTTGGGTCTTCAGTTTTTTTATATTTTTATTTCTCTCTCAATTGTTTTTTTCTTTTTTCTATCTTTTAAAATTTTTCTTTTGTGTTGTATTTCATTTCTTTTTTGCTTTTTTCTTCTCTTCTCATCATTCAGCCTTTTAATTAATTGTATATATTTTTCTATATTTTGTTTCTCATTTCACTTTTTCCTATTCCACTTTTTTAATACTTATTCATCTGTACATCTTCTGATTTTTCACACAGATTCTTTATTTTCCTAGGTTTTGTACAGATCCTCTTCTACCTTTTCTATTATTAAAACTATTATTTTTTTCTCTTCTTATCTCTATTCTTTTCTCTGCTCCTAATTCTTATTTTTTTTTCAAGGGAACATAGAAAACAACATGGAAATAGAATAAGAGGATTGACCTGTGAAAGTGAAACTTTACCACACATGCAAAAACAACACAAAATAAAACCCCGGAGTAGAAAGAGAAGCTAACCAACCAAATAAACCCATCAAGATAAACAGATGACTAGACAACAACAAAAAATTATAGGCCATACTAAGAAAGAGGTAGACATGTCCCAGTCTAATGAACAAACAAAAACAGGAGGAAATGTAGAACATGGAACAATTAATCAAAAATGCAGAAACAAATATCTTGAATCAATGTAATGAAGTTAAGGAGGAGATTAAGGATATTAAGAAGACACTGGGAGAACATATTGAAAAAATTGGAAACGTGCACAGAAAGATATGGGATATGATGGTGATGAATGGCACAATGCAAGTAATCAAAAATACACTGGAAGCACAAAACAGCAGATTTGAAATCTCAGAGGAAAGAATAAGTGATGAGGAAGACAGTACATTAGAAATGAAACAGATAATAGAACAGATAGATTCAAAGGTAAAAAAAAATCCAGCAGGGACTTAGGGATGTGAATGATAACATGAAACACACAAACATATGCATTAAAGGCATCACAGAAGGAGAATAGAAGGGAAAGTAGACAGAAGGAGTGATGGAGCAAATAATGGCTGAAAATTTCCCAACTCTATTGAGGGAAATGGTTGTACAGCACATCCCAAAGAATTTAAATCCTAACAGGCCTACCACAAGACATATACTTTTCAAATTGCCAAATGCTCAGGACCAAGAGAAAATACTAAAAACAGCAAGAGAAAAGAGATCCATCACATACTATGGAAGCTTGATTGTCCCGGCCCGCGGGACGATCAACCTGGGGCGCCGGCTCCTATGAGAGAAGAACGGTATGGGACAAGAGACACGAAGAATGACAGCAAGACAGGATTCTGATCAAGCTGCAAAAGTTTATTGAAAAGGCAGGGTATACATACTCTAAAGGAAGAGGGGGTGGCTAATAAGGACGGGTGGTGGTTTAGGATTGGGGGTCGCTGTTGCTAGGGAGGGGTTAGGGCTTTTGGCACGAGCTGCCTATAACTTCCTGGAAGAAGGCTAATTAGCTTAGGTTGTTGTTGTTTCAACCCAGGCAGTCATGTTCCAAGTTGCCGGCATCACTGAAGGTGAACATGCTGCCATTATTGTCCCCAACATCTCCTCCCTTTGTTTTTCAAAAGGATGGAGGAAGGTTGCATATAATGCATCCTTTTGGCGTTAACCTGCTGGGGGAAATAGTGGCCTCATTCCCCAAGTTGTTTGTGGCTCTGTTTTTTGGGGGAGGGGGATTTTTGCAGAGCGAACCCCTATGCAAATGAGGCATATTTCTCAAGGAGCTCAAAATGGCCTTTGGTTGTTTTCTGGCCCTCCTTTGCAGTGCTTTGCCTCGCACCCAGCGGTACCAATCATAGCAAAAGCTAGTAGCATATTTTTGAGTTATATATTGTTCCCGTAGGAGGAGGTTTCTTACCCTTCAGGGTGGGCAGCAGCTAAGTACTCTGGATTTACACCTTGGTTAGCGAGGTGGAGCCGATGATAATGTACTTGAATGGGCTTGCCTAGGGCAGAATCAACCTGATCCTTAATTAGCTGCATTATTCTTTTTATGGCCCAAGGTGCAAAAGATAGTATAAGAAGTAGGGTTATTATGGGGCCTAATATAGGGAGGAAATAAGGGAGGAATATGTTGAATCCCCAAGAGAGGCCTCCTTGGGCTTCCCGCTCATGCTTGCGGTTTGCTATCCCTTCTCTAAGTTTGGTCATGGAATCCTTAATTATTCCTGAATGGTCAGTGTAGAAGCAACATTCCTCACCCAGTGCAGCACAAAGCCCTCCTTGTTTAAGGAAAAGTAGGTCTAAGCCCCTCCTATTCTGGAGAACAACCTCTGATAGGGACGTAAGGGATTTTTCAAGATGGGTGATGGAGGTTTCAATGAGGGCTAAGTCTTTGTCTAAGTCTCTCTTAGGTGAGAGAGGCCTTGCTGTTGGAGGATGACAGAAGCGGTTCCGGTGGTTAGGCCGGCAATACCTAGAAGAGAAGCGATGGTAACAGCCGTAATAATTTCTCTCTTTTGTCTAGTTATAGTGATAGAAGGATGCACGTCCCAATGTTGATAGAGGTCTTCTTCGCTATGGTAAAGAACATGCGGGAGAATAACTACTAAAATGCACACCTCTCCCGATTTATTGAGGGCCGCCGTGGCTACACAGGGAGTGAGCTCTGATGAGGAGCACAGCCATTTTGCCCCGACAGGGGGGATGTAAAATTTACCTTGAGACGGGGAAGATGAATGTGCGCAGGCCTTAGTTAAGGTGGCAGAAATGTTATTAAAGACATTACCCACGCATTGTCCAGTGTGCAGGACGGACTGTATGGTGAGGCCACCGGTTTTGTCTTTGTTCCACTGACATTGTGGAGGGTTGTCATTAGAGGAAGTGTTAAAGGTGGCATTAAGGGCTATAGCATCATTATTAATAAGGGGATTTAACAGAAAGACATAACCAGCAATTGTGAGTAAAATTGGGTTGGGTAGCGTTGAGTTCAAGGAAGGTAGCGTTAATTATTTGCCAGAATGGGCTAATGATACTTGGGTAAGAATTAAGAGAGGTAGCGTTGGGTGTAGCGGACATAACTGTTGCATTTGTAGCCTGGCTTGAAGTGAGATTGGTGGCAGGGGGACTGGGTTGACCAGGGGGGGGCAGGACTTTATTAGGACCCATGGACTGGGGGGGCACTTCTACAAGTTCCTTTTTTATATGAAGGAACGTGCCAGGGTCGGTGCCTGAAACATACATCCTGATACCCCAGGTACGACCGATGGTCCAGGAGGAATCTGCAGGGCTACGAATGGAGAGGGTGAGATTGGAACAGTTCCCAAAAATAATTTCCACAAATAACTTTGAGTTTTGTTAAGTTTAGTGTCCCATGGTTGTGGGATATATCTTCCTTGATTTTTCCAATTTATTGAGCTGTTAGTAAATGCTGTATTACCAAAATTCCAGAAATAAGGATTACTATCATTTGTGATTATGGTTGAATTATTAATGAACCAAGATATGGTTGTGTTTTTAATAGGTTTCGGCATCCCTAGAAGGGCCCGCTCCTTTACAATTCCATAGGAATCATTAAACAACACAACCTCTGTAAGCCCATGACAAATATGCCATTTGTCATTAAGTAGTCTGTTGTGAGATTGATTAAGATAAATTGGGTAAGACTCATCACTCCAAATTAACAGCTTTAGAAGAGGTGGGTTGGTTATGTATGCCCAATAAGTATATTTATGATGTGATATCTTACCTTGACCTAATACTTTACCTATAATTAATCCAATGTAAAACCACCATGTACACAGTTTAAGTCTTGGCAGCATCTTCAACTCTAGACTTGATTCTTCTGGAGGGGATCCACTGCTCTTCTCCTGTTTCTGTAATGATAAGTGCAAAACCTCGGCCCCCAAATTTTACCTCTCCTTTTTCCCATTTATTGGTTGTTTCATTTTTCCAATATATTGGTTGTCCACATTTTTCATTTTTATTCCTTTTATTAACTGCCCATTGTCTTTTTTACGGCTGTGGTATTAGAAATTTGTTGTCTATTAAGAAAATTTAAGGTAAGCAATGCTTTAGATAATTTGTCTTTAGCAGATTCTCCTCCATCTCCCCCTTTTTGTTTTGTAACATTAATTTTATTGTTTATAAACAGGGGTTTAACTGTTATAATCCAATCTTTTATAGTATGTATACATACATTCACATGCTTACCAAACCAGGGGACACACTGATATACTTGATTTATTGTTGGTTAGAGTTCTTGATAGAGACAAGATAAATGTTAATATGTATATTTAGTTTAATAAGCTTATACTGACAATTAGAAAGAGAAACATGAATAACATAACCAATTAAAAGATTAAGTTAACATTGAACAAAGTTACAGAATGACAGATAAATAGAGCAGTTATATATATGTATATATATATATATACATACCAATATTTAGCTTTTAGCTGGGAAGTGTTGAATTAGCAACTGATACTAGAGTTTTGGTTGACTATGTTTAGGATTAATTAATTTGATACTTTAGATGCCAACTTGTGAGTATTTTGCTAATTCCTGAGGAAGGGGCCAGCCTCCTCAGGAAGGAACACAGCACTCCTTGGGCAGTATATTTTAAGGTTCATGCATTAGTCCCTGGGAGAGTGGGAGGAATACAACACCTTTTGAAATGTACTTTACCTTTTTTTAATTTGTTATAAAGCATCCTTGATGTGCTTATTATTTTAGTTTTCATTTATTATTATTATTATTATATATAGCAGAGGTGGAGTAAAGCAGACAAGTTAAAGCATCTGCCTTTTGATTTTTAGGCAGAGAGGTAGTTTTATAACACATATTATTATATTTTAAAATAATTAAAATTATGATTAATAACAGTATACTTTTGTTTAATATTACACTGAAACATTGTTAATTTTTTAGCAAAATATACACTTTAAAAGTATTCATATGAAATTTTTATTCATATAACTTTAATTGTCATAAAATCCTCAGTTGCACAACAGTCTCAAACACTACTCAACCTACATCACATGAACTTAACCACTTTCAGTATTACACCCCCTTCCAGGCAACAGACCAAACCATTTGTAACAGTTTGAAACAAAAAGCTTTTTTGAGAAAGCAGGTTTAAACATCATGTTCCCCCAAAAGCAACAAAACCTGTCTCTCCAACGAAACGTCAAGGCCAAAGCACAAGAAGCTACTTGATAAAACACTTTTTTTCTTGCACACTGATCACCCAGGAGAAAAACTCTGTGCAAACTTCCACCAAAACAGACCAATGACTTGAGAAACCCCGAGAAAGAACAAAACTCTAACCCTGTTTTAATAATTTAGTCATTTTATCTTATGATAAAATTACTTTTTTTTTTAAATAATAAATTCACATTCTATATACCTTCCATACTTAAGTTACCACAATGATTTTAGAAACTGTTTTTAAACAAACTTTTGACAACATGCAATTACCATCAACATTAAACAAACTTGTTAGAATAATGATTTAGTTTGTTTATATCTATTTTTATTATTTTAAATTAATACCCATATATATTTATTAATATAAGCACTTATTTAATGTTGGCCATTTGAATAGAGCTCTTTTAATAATTTTTATTCATCAGTTTAATATTACCATCGGGAGGTATCAAAATATACATGACACTGAACAAACAGACAAACACAATACAAGTTACAACACATCAATAGAAACTTATATCTTTGATTTCACTGCTTTTGAGAACTTTTCTGTAAACTGTATTGCTAAGTTTTTTTATTTTTTCAGTGGTTTCATTTTATTAGCTTCTATCATCCCACAGCCTTATTATGTAAGCAGTGGGAGGTTTATAAAGTTGCTGCTGGAACTAATGGGTTAACATCCACAGCTGGAGTTGAAGAGCTATTAACAGCTTGAAAAGTGCCCTAGGGAATCCCTAACTGGTTGCCATGGCAACACAAGCCGCTGTAGGAGGTTCTGGGTGGTTACTTTCAGAACATTCATAGTTATACAGGTGTAAATTAGCCTCAAGCTGATCAGACACAGAATCTTCCACCTCCGCATTTTCAGAGGGCTTACTAGATTCTGTTTGAAGAGGCTTAAGAGCCAGAGTAATAAGATGTTTAGCTGTCTCAGAAACATGAGGAATATTCAAATAAGCTCTCCATTGGTGTAGTAAGTCTCTTCCCCATAAATTAAGTCCTACATCTGCAACATAAGGTTGCAGAGCAGCCTCTGGTCCTTCTGGACCTTCTACCTTAAATATCTGAGTACTCTGGTAAACATATGTCATTGTTCCAATGCCACTGAAAACTTTAGGCACCTTTTGCAAAGTCCAAGCTTGTGGCCAATATCTTTTAGCAAAAATAGAGACATCAGCCCCGGTATCCACCAATCCTAACATTATCTTTCTATTTATTTTTATGGTAATTTCAGGGCTTTCTTCTCCAATTGCTGTTTGCCAAAAAACTTTATGCCCAGTGGAACCAAATTCTTCTGCACATTTTAAAGGAGGTTTACGATACGGTAACTAAAGAAGTTGAGCTATGCTATCTCCTGATTCAATTTGATAGGGAGTTAAAGTTTGTACCAATAAACAAATTTCTCCATTGCAGGCGGCTGAGGAAGTCACTATACGGCTCATCGGGCCCCTGCCTGATTTTGGCAATAGAGGAAGTGGCGGCGCCCTTTTGCGGAAGTTTTTTCCATGCTCTGAGAGCAGCCTTTTGTACTTGCGCAAGGAGCCCTGGGGGGAACTGAGCTTGCTTATCATTCTGATGATAAGGGCTTTGATCTAAAAATTTATTTAAAGTCCATTTTTTGGAGGCGGTTTTTCGAGCATTGCATGTGGCAAACTTTTTGCAATGCTCTTCATAATCTGATTTCCATAATAGGAAATCTCCGCCGGATAGGGCGTCTTAATAGGAAATCAAAGAAATACGTGAGATCTTTTTTCTTAACTCTAGTTCCCCGTGCCTTTAGCTATTGTTTGATTTATGTTGGGAAGTGGCTTGTCCCATGATGGGGGTGGGGGCTTACCTTTACTTTTCTTTTCTTTTCTTTCCTTGTTTCACTGACACTGATCAACAGCTGAACGGATCTGTCTCACAAGCGAGTCCCTCGCGGTGATCCCGGTTGCGGTGAGTGTGAGAGCGCTCTCTCCTTGAGTGCGGCGTTCTCTTCCTCGCAGAGTCCGAGCCCCATGTTGGGAGCCAGTTGTCTCGGCCCAAGGGATGATCAACCTGGGGTGCCGGATCCTATGAGAGAAGAATGGTATGGGACAAGAGACACGAATAATGACAGCAAGACAGGATTCTGATCAAGCTGCAAAAGTTTATTGAAAAGGCAGGGTATATATACTCTAAAGGAAGAGGGGGTGGCTAATAAGGACGGGTGGCGGTTTAGGATTGGTGGTTGCTGTTGCTAGGGGGTTAGGGCTTTTGGCAAGAGCTGCCTATGACTTCCTGGAAGAAGGCTAATTAGCTTAGGTTGTTGTTGTTTCAACCCAGGCGGCCATGCTCCAAGTTGTCGGCATCTCTGAAGGTGAACATGCTGCCATTATTGTCCCCAACACTTGATCATATTAAGTTCTGATTTCTCACCTGAAACCATGGAAGCCAGAAGGCAGTGGTATTACATAGTTAAGGTGCCAAAAGGAAAAAAAAAAAAAAACTTCCAACCAAGAATTATCTATTGAGCAAAGCTGGCATTTAAAAATGAGGGAGAGTTCAAAATAGTCACAGATAAATGGAAATTAAGAGAGTTTGTCAAAAAGAAACCTGTCATTCAAGAAATAGTAAAATGAGTTCTACAGATTGAAAGGGAAAAATAGGAGAGAGAGATTTGGAGGAGAGTGTAAGAATAACTAAAATAATAAAAAGAGAAATAAAAACAACATATGGTGTACATAAACCAAAAGAGAATATAGCTAAAGTAAGTAATTCCTCGACAGTAATAACATTGAACATTAATTGATTAAAATCTCCAATCAAGAGACACAGATTGACAGAATGGAAAAGGCAATATGGCCCATCTATATACTGTCTGCAGGAGACACAGCTTAGATCAAGGGACACAAGGAGGCTTAAAGTGCATGGTTGGAAAATAATATTACATGCAAACAATAACTAAAGAAGGGAGGGAATAGCTATACTATTATCAGACAAAATAGACTTTAAATGCAAAACTATTGTAAGAAACAAAGAAGGCCACTATATATTAATTAAATGTGTAATCTACCAAGAAGAAAGAACAGTCATAAACATTTATGCACCTAACCAGGGCACCTCAAAATACATGAGGCAAACATTGTAAAAACTAGTGGAGATATAGATGCCTCTACAATTATAGTGGGGAATTTTACTACACCACTACCACTATTAGACAGGATATCCTGACAGAGAATCAATAAAGAAACAAAGACCTTCAATAATATATTAGAATATCTGGACCTAATAGACATATACAGAATATTACACCCAATACAGTGTGTGAGCGTTAGGCTAATGTGTCAGCTTGGCCAGGTAATTTTGTCCAGGTGTTTGTTCCAGCAAGCCCTGGGCTAATTGAAATACAAGAGTATTTATGGACTTCGATCACCAGTGAGTTTACTGAGTGGATGGCTCATTACATCTGCATCAATCAGGGAGTTTGCATCATCAGTGGGTGACATTTTTATCCAGTAAGTTGAATGCCTTAAAAGGGGAAGTGATTTCAACATTCAGATAGAATTTCCCAGCTTGTCTTTGGACAGCCAACTTCTCCCAGACACCCTTCAAGATCTTTCATCAGACTTTCATCAGATCCCCTGGCTTGCAGCTTGCCTGCAGAACCTGGATTTGTGCATCCCCACAGTCCTGTGAGAGAATCTTATAAAATCTCATATTATTGAGAGATATCTCCTGTTGATTCTGTTTCCCGAGAGAGCACTGACTAATACAGATGGAATCTCAATGTAGTTTTGATTTGCATTTCTCTAATAGCTAGAGATGTCAAGCATTTTTTCATGTGCTTTTTGGCCATTTGTAATTTTCCTTGGACAAGTGTCTTTTCAGGTCACTTGTGCATTTTTTAAATGTGTTATTAGTCTTTTTATTTTCGAGTTGTAGGATTTCTTTATATATGTAGGATAGTAGGCTCCTATCAGATATATGGTTGCAAAATATTTTCTCCAATTGGTAGGCTGCCTTTTAATTTTCTTGATAACATCCTTTGAGGTGCAAAAGTTTTTAATTTTGAGGCTATCACATTTATCTATTTTTTCTTTTGCTGCTTGTGCTTTGGGATTTGAAGTTCATGAAAACATTCCTTATTACAAGGTCCTGTAGATGCTTCCCTACATTATCTTCCAATGTCTTTATGGTTTTGGCTCTTATATTTAGATCTTTGTTCCATCTTGAGTTGATTTTTGTATAAGTTGTGAGATGGTATTCTTCTCTCATTCTTTTGGATATGGATATCCAGTTCTCCAAGCACCACTTGTTAAAGAGGCCATTCTCTCCCAACTGAGTGGGCTTCGTGGCCTTGTCAAATATCAGATAACTGTATACGTGAGGATCTATATCCTAACTCTCAATTCGGTTCCATTGGTCAGTATGTCTATCCTTGTGCCAATGCTATGTGGTTTTCACCACTGTCACTTTCCTTATACATTCTGTGAATCTGTGTCTCTTGACTGGTGAGTTCAACCTATTAACATTCAGTGTTATTATTCTCAATGAACTTCTTACTTCAGCCATATTTTCTTTGGGTTTATGTATGTCATGTGTTGTTTTTATTTCTCTTTTTGTCTTTTTAGTTGTTCTTACACTCTCGTCCAACTCTCTCTCTCCTGTTTTTCCTTTCAACCTGTAGGACTTCCTTTAGTATTTCTTGAAGTGCAGGTTTCTTATTGGCATATTCTCTTAATTTCTGTTTTTCTGAGAATATTTTGAACGCTCCATCATTCTTGAATGCCAGTTTTGATGGATAGAGAATTCATGGCTGGAAGTTTTTTCTTTTAGTACCTTGACTATGTCATACCACTGTCTTCTTGCCTCCATGGTTTCAGATGAGAAATCAACACTTAATCTTATTTTGCTTACCTTGTATGTGATGGTTCTCTTTTCTCTTGCTGCATTGAGTATTTTCTCTTTGTCTCGAGCATTGGATATTTTGATAATTATATGTTGGAATAGGCCTATTGGGATTTATACTGTTTGGGGTGCACTGTGCTTCCAGGACATGTACATCCATCTCCCTCAATAGGGTTGGTAAGTTTTCAGCCATTATTTCCTTCAACACTTCTGCTGTCTCCTTTCCCTTCTCTTTTCCTTCTGGGATGCCTATAATGTGTCTGTTTGTGCATTTTGTGTTGTCAGTTAAATCCCTAAGTCCCTGTTGGATTTTTTCTATCTTTTTATCAATCTGTTCTACTATCTGTTTGATTTCAGATGTACTGTCTTCCACATCACTAATTCTTTCTTCAGCTTGTTCAAATCTGCTGTTAAATGAATCCAGGGTCTTTTTTATTTCTTGTATTGTGCCATTCATCACCATCATATCCATTATCTTTTTATGTATGTTTACAATTTCTTCAGTAATTTCTCCCAGTGTCTTCTTAATATCCTCAATCTCTTCCTTCACTTCATTTAGTTTGTTCATGATATATGTTTGGACAGCTATGATTAGGTTTTTGATTTTCTGCATCTGTTTCTGTTAGATCATTGGAATGGTCCTTGTCTTCCTGTTTCTCAGGATGGTGTGTAATTTTTGGTTGCCCTCTGGTCATCATTTTATCCTGATGGATATATTCAGTTGATTAGCTTCTCTCTCTGCTCTAGAGTTTTATTAGCTGGTGGTTCTGTGTGTGTGTTAAGTTTTCTCTTTGACACTTTGATCTTCTTGTATTTCCTTGCTTTTTTTCTATGTTCCCTTGAAGGAATAATTTAGGGCCAGAGGAATTGAAAGAGTAAGAAAAGAAAAATGATAATAGTAATATTGATAAAAGTTAGAAGAGCGGCCAAATCAGACTTAGTAAAATAAATATTTAACTCATATAGGCAGTGTAGAGTAATAGGGGGGAAAAGTGGAGTACTTACAATGGAATGGGAAACCAAATAGGGAAAAATATATAGGATGATTTAAAAAGCTAGAATGATGAGGAGAGAGGGAAAGAGTAAAGAAAGGGCTGAAATGAAAAAGTTAGTAATAATTTAAAAAAAACAGAATAAACAAGATAGAAATCAATACCCATTAATTTGAGGAATGTAAGAACCACAACAGAAAACAGAAGGTGGAAAGATGAAGGAAGGAAAAGAGATAGGGTTGGTGGCACAATCACTATACATAGAGAATGGAAAATCAAGGAAGAAGAAGCACAGCAAAGAAGAAACAAGCTAGCAGCACCTAATTAAAAAAGGGGGTGGGGTGGGGAGGAAAGAGGAAAGAAAAGCAAGAAACAGACAAACAAAGAAAAACCAAAGAAGCACACAAGCTAAGGAAGAATAGCATTCATTCTGGGGCCCTTGTGGATACTCTCAGCCTACGTTCATCAATCAATTACACTGCAGCTTTCTCTCTGCAGGTTTTGAGGCAGATTTTAGTGATTAAATTAAGTTGAAAATAAGATTTTGTTTGAAGAAATAAGTGACCCAAAATAAGGCCTCTTCTGGTCCACCCTCTCTGACGAGGGTACCCTAAATAGGCTCATGGGAACTTATCAAACACTTCCCACTACCTGAATCCCCAGGGGAGCTGAGACTGAATCTCAGCATGGAACTATAAAATTGGCTGGCTCTGCCCCCTCCTGAGCCAAGCCTCTGTGTCCCACGGCTATTAGGTAAATCAGGCTTCCTCAGCAGATTTGCCTCTCCACTCAGCCCGCACCACTTATAGCTGGCTGGTTTGCTCCCAAAAAGCTGCAAGGGGGTCCAGGCAGTCAAAACTACAGAAAAAAAACCCTCTCACCCTTTGCCAGGACCCTTCCACTCTCAGTGAGTGATCTCTTTCACCGGTTGCTGGGAGGGTGGGGCTTAGCCCTCTGTGTCCACGATTTCCAGCTGGGGTGAAAAACTCATGATTTTATATTGAGCAGTCTACCTCACTGTGCAGCTCCCTCCAGATCAATGTACTCAAGTTTCTTGCTCTGCAGGCTCCCAGAACAGAGCACCTGGGCAGGATCCTGCCCCAATCAGCCATTCTATAGAAGAGAAATGGTGAGTGCCCACCTAAACCGATGTCATCATCTGTATCTCTCTCAACATAAGAAAATCAAAGTAATACACTACATTATCAAAATGAAGAGCAAAATTACATGCATATCTCAATTCATGCAGAAATTCAAATAATAAATTCCAACACAGTTTCATGATAAAAACACTCAAAAAAATAAGAATACAAAGTTACTTCCACATCATGTTAAATAGGCTTTATGTAAAAACACAGATAATCTTATCCTCAATGCTGAAAGAATGTAAGCCATCCCCATGATGTCTAGAACAAGACAAGGATGTCTGCTTTCACTATTTCTATTCAGTATGATGCTGTAAGTTAGGGAATTAGGCCATAAAACTAAGTGAAAGGTACCCAAATTAGAAGGGAAGAAGTAAAACTGTTTTCACTGATGTCATGATTCTTTACATAGAGCATGCCAAAACTTCCACCAGAAAACTCCAGAACTCAAAGATGAATCCAACCAAACGCACACTACAGGATTAACATATAAAAATTGGTTGTGATTTATACAACAACAAAGGATATTCTTAACTGGATGTTTAAAAATATCTATTCAACATAGCATATAAGGTAATCTATGCGGAAAAATACCATCAACTATGAACTTGTTATTTTTTTTTTTTTATATTTTTTTTTTTTTTTTTTTTTTTTAGAAAACTGCCTTTATTCTATTAGTAGTTGGAAAAATTAACTGGTACAGAAAAAAAACTTTAGCTGGAGAGAAGAGCACTGATGGCTCCTCAGGGAGGAAACCTAGGTACAGTGAGGAGAGAGGAGCATTGTGATTTAGAGCCAGACCCTGCAGTCCAGATGAGATAGGTCAAGCCACCTTCCAAAGTACCTGATTGCCTCAGGCACGAAACCAAATTCCTATTTACTTAGCCCAGCCCTGGGGAGAGGATACTGGGGTATGTGGGGCTGAAAAGGGGGTCATATGGCCATTGTTTATCATAGAAACTGACAAAACGGGAATTTTTAAAATGAATTTTCCATCTGACTTTATTTTCAAATACACTTTCTTTAAAAAAAAAAACAACAATACACTTTCTACAGAGTTGACAAATATCAGTATTAGGAAATCCAATTATACAAAAAATACTACATCTAGTCCAGGGTAGATATATTTATTTTTGGTAACATATATTAAGTGGCACTAATTACACAGTAACTATAAGGTAACTAACATGAAATCACAGAACTGTAATTGCCACAGCTGCATGGGCTTGGGTCTTTCTGGCTGAGCACACCTTAAAAAAAAAAACTGGATGCCCACCCCAGAGCTAGGCCAGTGAAATATGTTTAGGAGGACAGCTCTGAAGTGGTGACTCATGGGTGTGAGTACTTTGCAGCTGACAGATGATAAGCAGGACATGTTAGTTATAAAGTAGTTACAGCCTAATTCACAAAAGTTACAACTTTTTCTCTTTCTAGAAAAAAGCAAGAAGTTAAGAAATTCCTTGAATTAGCGCCTGGTATGTCAGGTGGGAGTGCAGAGGGCTGTTAGAGCAGTGTCAGAGGGACCCTGGTGGGCCAGACAGGTTGGATGTCATTAATAATCATGGTTGGCTTCTAAAATACTGGTAGCAAGATGACTTCTGATTTGTAATCTTAGGTAAATTATAGATAAATGAAAAAGGCCAGTAATAATACACTAAGATTAATAAACAGCACTACAAAAATTAACCTCATGAGGGCTGTGCTTGCAGTGAGGTTTCACAAGACAAGGCACCCAGATTTTTTCTTCCCACGTCTGGCTTGCAGAGCTGCTCTTGTGGCCATTTCAAAAACCTCCCTCACTCCATCTTTGGTCTTTGCTGAACACTCCATGTACCCAAAAGCACCAATCCTATTTGCCATATCTCTGCCTTCTTCGGGTTTTACAGGTTCCTGCTTCATCTTGGCTAACTCCCGCCTTGTGTGCTCATCGTTCCAAAGATCTTTCTTGTTCCCAACCAGGATGATGGGCACATTGGGACAGAAATGCTTGACTTCTGGGGTCCATTTCTCTGGTATGTTTTCTAAACTATCAGGGCTGTCAATGGAGAAACACATCCGTATAACATCAGTATCTGGGTAGGAGAGGGGCCTCAGACGATCATAATCTTCCTGCCCAGCGGTGTCCCACAAAGCCAACTCTACCTGCTTTCCATCCACTTCAATATCAGCCACATAGTTCTCAAACAATGTGGGCACATACACCTCTGGGAACTGGTCCTTGCTGAAGACTATGAGCAAGCAGGTCTTGCCACAGGCTCCATCACCAACAATCACCAGCTTCTTCCGAATGGCAGCCATTGCTCACAAATGTGCTGCGAAATTCACGGCCTGTGTGGCAGAAGCTCTGCAATGTACCTTGGACTTCTCAGATGAAAGGCACTCAGGCGGTGACTTCAAGTCTGGTCTCTTCGCACTGGGGACGCCGCTCCGCGAGTCGCGAGTCCGGAGGCACTGGTGGGTCCCTGAGGAGACCGCGGTGGACTAAAGAGAGAACCGACCGAGGACCTACATTCATTTTTAATTTCTTTAAAATATTACAGCAATATTAAATATTTTAAAAGCATGATTAATACTTCATTTTATTTATTTATATATATTTACTTATCCATGTTTTCACTCTTCCTTGCCATGAGTATATATATATATATTAGCAATTTATAATAGTCGAGACTCATTTTGCATTCGACACTTTTTGCTGAACATTAATATTCACCTCTCAATCTCTCTATGGTTCTCCTGCCATACATAGTTTCTATTTCATTTCTATCTCACTAATTTATTTATTTTCTTAATTTTTTACTTTTTATTTTTTAAAATATACTTAGATTACTTAAATGTTAAACAAAAAATGTAGGTATTCCCATGTGCCCCACTCCCCACACCTCTCACATCCTCACATAAACATCCTGCATCAGTGTGGCACATTCATTGCAGTTGATAAATGCATCCTGGGGCTTTGCCGTTATGCATGGACCATAGTTCACATTGTAGTCTACACTCTCTCCCACACAGTTCTGCATGTTATGTGATGATATAAAATGGCCTATATCTGTCATTGCAGTGTTATTCAGGATGATATCCAAGTCCCAAAAAAGCCCCCGTATTACAACTGTTTTTCCTTCTCCCTGCCCCCAGAGTCTCCAGTGGCCACTGTATCCACATCAATTTCGTAATATCTTCTTTTGCTAGAATCACAATATGTCTATAGTAGAACACCAGTAAGTCCACTCTAGTCCACAGTTCTTTCCCCAATCCTGAGGACCCTGGGATGTCCACTTCACCTCTAATTAAGAGGTGGATTATATCCCATGGGGAAGATGGATGGGACTATCTCTCTTGCAGTTGCATAATCTCTCTGTTCTTTGGGATGGTTTTTGTCCACCATCATCTTCTTGTTAGTTGGCCTGGGTGAGTCCAATGAGCTGTAGAGTAGGTGTTGCAATTCCACTGAGGTTCTGGGCCCAGCTGGCACATGAGTAGCCCAATGACTTGAGACTCTTGGACATATACCTACAAACCCCAGCACCAAATAGAGATTTAAATAGAAGGGACAGAAGAGTCATGTGTAGGGAAGACATAATGGAGTCCCACTCTGTCACTCTCAGGATCACAAACTCCAAAGTAGGGCCCATTGGCAAAGCACAAAACTCTGGAGCTATCTGGCCTGACCATTGGATCTGGGTTTCTCCAGATCCTTCAGGAGCCCCATTATTTAAGGTAGTAACCACTTTGGCAGTCTATGAGATCCTGCTGAGATGTGCATAAGCATTACCTCTAGGATGAACTCCCAACTCACTTTGAAGTCTCTTAGCCATATAAACTCATTTTTCTTAACCTTTCTCCCTTTTATTTGATGTATTTTTCCAGTTGCTTCTCTAGTTGGTGCTTGGTAGTAGTCCCTCGGTGCCAGGGAGGCTCATGCCCAGGAGTCATTTTCCACACTGGGGGAAGGTAATCCATTTATATGATGAGATTGGCTTAAAGAGAAGCCACATTTGGGCAACCAGGAGGCTCTCCGGAGACAACTCTTAGGCACCCCACAACAATAGGCTAAGTTTCAATTTCAATAGCAAAGGCTCATAAGCATAGTCTTCAATACCAAGGGCCCATTAGTGGATCATTCTCTTTCACCAATCATTGCCCCTGCAACTGGGGGACTCTTGCTGCTCCATTACAGAATGTGGCAGAGATCCCCAGGATCAAAATTCAATATTCTTTCAGTTATTATTTGAGTCTCCACCCTCTGTGACAATGCCCTGTCAATATATGAACATTTTTACATACATTATATGTATGCCCAGGGGAACTTCTTTCATGTATTCCCCATCACTGACACCCCTTGCCAGTGATTCTTCTCTGCTGTAGTTGCAACACTTCTGTAATACAAAGTTTCTTCAAAAATGAAGCCATTAAATTAGCCAAATACAACTAATAGGAAAATGAAATAATAATAATTTAAATATAAGAAATAAAATACATAAAAATTTAAAAAAAACTGAAAATAAATAAAAATTAAAAGATTGGGAATTTAAAAAATAATGAAAAATATTTTTTTAAAAGTTTTTTGACATTGTGCCTTTCATCACTGTACTATCTGGTGTCCTGTCTCTGCAGTGGCATTTTCTTCAAGTGTCTTACTATTTTTCATTTTGTTTTCAAAGTATTAATTCACAGTAAAGTCACATACAGAATACAGGGGACTCTCATATACCCAACATCCTCCCGTTTTCCTCCTTTCTATATTAATATCTTTTATATGTGAGTGATACCTTGGTTATAACTGATGTACAAATAGTGAAACATAGCTATAACCATGGTCAATGCTTTACATTATGGTTTACTTTTTAGATCATATACTTTTATAAAGTTTGATGATATTTAACATGGCCTGTATCCATCATTATAAGATCATGTAGAACACTTCCATTGCCTACTAAATACCCACTGCTTGAACTATTCTATTCCTCCCTCCCCTTCACATCAGGGCCCACAGGGGCCCTGTGGCTTCACTCCTTGGATGACAAGATTCATAGTTACATGTAACAACACTGAGGTCTTGACACACTGGTTTGTCATCCCCCATTAGGATCCACCCATGCTCACAAGAGACTCCTGCCTCTCTATTTGTGAACAAATCGGTCCTCCCGAGTATGGAAGTCCAACTCCTTCCCGATCATTATGTGGGTCTCCATCCACTGATACAACACATTATGACAAAATGTTCACTCACACACTCCCTTAGAAACCTGATCCAGGTGTGCCCTGCCTCAAAAGACCCCCCATCCAACATCCTGAACGAATAACCTTTCCTTGTCATATTGCAATAAGAACATTCCCAACACTGTATTATCAACCACATACCCACAAATCCCCGGTTTTCACCTGGTCCCTCTGCCAACCCTCCCCCCAGAACCCTAGACCCCCCAACCCACCCTTGCCAATCTACCGACCTGTCAAACCTGCACCACACAACACAATAATATCACTACCATCCTTTCATATCACTTAAATATGCAACTACACACTTTCACCTTATCGTAGGTTACATCTGTATAGGTGATTGCTCACAACTTTCTTCTCCCTTTCTATTTACTACAAACCTATCTTACAGACAACAGCTCTCTGAGTCTTCTCAAATTGCTAAATTCATATCAGTGAGGTCATGTAATGTTCATCGTTCAATGTCTGGCTTGCTTCACTCAATATAAGTTCCTCAAGATTCATCCATGTTCTCCTGTGGGTTAGCACTGTATTCCTTCTTACAGATGAGTAATATTCCATTGTATGTATGTACCACATTTTGTTTATCCATTCATCTGTTGATGGGCATTTGGTTTGATTCCAACTTTTGGCAGTAGTGAATAATGCCACTATGAACATTGATGTGCATATATCTGTTTGTCTTTGCTTTAAAATCTTCTGGGTATATACAAAACAGTGGAATTGCTGGATCATATGACAATTCTATAGTTAGTTTTTTAAGGAAATGCCAAACTATCCTCCAAAATGACTGGATCATTCTACATTCCCACCAGCAGTGGAAGAGGGCTCCCATTCTTCCACATACTCTCCAAAACTTATAGTCCTCTGTTTTATTTAATAACCACCAGTCTAATGGGTGTAATGTGGTATCTCATTGTACTTTTAATTTACATTTCCCTGATAGTGATGTTGAGCATCATTTCATGTGCTTTTTAGCCTTTCATATTTCTGCCTCAGAGAAATGTCTTTAAAGTCACTTGTGCATTTTTTCAAATGGGTTGCTTGTCTTTTAATTTTTGAAGTTTAGGATTTCTTTTTATGTCCTAGATATTAAGCTCCAATCAGGTATATGGTTGTCAAATATATTCTCCCATTGCAGAGGCTACCTTTTTACTTTCTTGATAGTGGCTTTTGAGGTGAAAACATTTTTAATTTTGAAGAGATAACATTTATCTATTTTTTTCTTTCACTGCTCATGCTTTGGGTGTGAAGTTCATGAAACCATTTCCTATTACAAGGTCCTGTAGATGCTTCCCTACATTATCTTCTAAGGTCTTTATGGTATTAGCTCTTACATTTAGATTGTTGATCCATCTTGAGTTGATTAGTGTAGAAGGTGTGAGATTGTGTTCTTCTATTATTCTTTTGCATATGAATAATCAGTTCTCCAAGCACCTTTTGTTGAAGAGGCCATTCTCTCCTAGTTGAATGGGCTTGGTGTCCTTGCCGAATATTAGATGACTATATATGTGAGGATCTATATCAGAACTCTCAATTCAGTTTCATTGATCGGTATGTCTAACCTGCTGCCAATACCATGCAGTTTGACCACTGTAGCTTTTTAGTATGTTTTAAAGTCAGGTAGTGTGATACTTCCAAATTCATTTTTCTTTTTCAATATGTCCTTGGCGTTTGGGGGCCTCCTACCCTTCCAAATAAATTTTGTAGTTATTCCAATTCATTAAAAAATGATGTGTTGATTTTTATTGGGATTGCATTAAATCTGTAGATTAGTTTGGGTGAATAGACATCTTAATGATGTTTAGTCTTCCTATCCATGAACAGGGAATATTTTTTCATTTATTTAAGTCTTTTTTTATTTCCTTTAACAGTGTTGTGTAGTTTTCTGTATATAAGGCCTTTATATTTTTAGTTAAATTTATTCCTAGATATTTGATTGTTTTAGTTACTATTATAAATGATATTTTTTTTCTTGATTTCCTATTCATTATTGATGTACAGATATGCTAATGATTTTTGAGCATTGATCTTATAGCCTGCAACTTTACTGAACTCATTTCTAAGTTCTAGAAGCTATGTTATAGACTTCTCAGGGCTTTATATATATAGGATCATGTCATCTGCAAATAGTGAAATTTTTACTTCTTCCTTTCCAATTTGGATGCATTTTATATCTTTTTCTTGCCTCAGTGCTTGAGCAAGTACTTCTAACACAGTGTTAAGTAGGAGCTGTGATAGTGGGCATCTTTTTCTTGTTCCTGATCTTAAAGGGAAAGCTTTTAGGATTTCACCATTGAAGATATGTTAGCTGTGGGTTTTTCATATATACCTTTTATCATGTTCAGAAAGTTTCCTTGTATTCTGACCTTTTGCAGTGTTTTTATCAGGAAATTGTGCTGTATTTTGTCGAATGCTTTTTCTACGTCTATAGAGATGATCATAAGTTTTTTTTTTTCTTTTGAACTGTTTATGTGGTGTGTTACATTGATCGATTTTCTCATGTTGAACCATCCTTGTATACCCGGAATGAAACTCGCTTGGTCATGCTGTATAATTCATTTGATGTTTTGTTGAATTGATTAGCAAGTATTTTGTTGAGGGTTTTAACAACTGGGTTCATTAGAGAGATTGGTCTGTAATTTCGTTTCTTGTGATGTCTTTGTTTGGCTTTGGTATTAGGTTAATATTGTCATCATAGAATGAGATAGGCAATGTTCCTTATACTTCTATTTTTTGGAAGACTTTAAGCAGGATTGGTGATAATTCTTTCTGGAATGTTTGGTAGAACTCACCTGTGAAGCTGTATGGTCCTGGGGTCTCCTTAGTTGGGAGGTTTTTGATGACTGAGTCTAACTCTTTATTTTTAATTGGTATTTAGAGTTCATGAATTTCTTCTTTTGTCATTGTAGCCTGCTTGTGAGTTTCTAGGAATATTTCCATTTCCTCTAAATTATCATTCTTGTTGGCATATATTTTTTCAAAGTATCCTCTTATGATACTCTTTATTTCATTTCATTGGGGTCAGTGGTAATATCCCCAGTCTCATTTTTTTTGTGTGTATGTGTATTTGCATGTTCTCTCTTTTTCTCTTTGTTAGTCTGTCTATGGGCTTGTGAATTTTATTGATCTTCTGTAAGAACCACCTTTGTTTTGTTTATATTTTCTAGTTTTTTCTTAATTTTATTTTGTTAGTTCTGCTCTAATCTTTGTTGTTTCCTTCTTTCTACTTCCGTTGGGGTGAGTTTGTTGTTATTTTTCTAATTCCTCCAAGAGTGCAGTGAGGTCTTTAATTTTAGCTTTTTCTCTTTTTTTTGATTTATGCATCTACGGCTATAAATTTCCTTCTCAGAACAGCTTTTGCTGCATCCCATAGGTTTTGATATGTTGTGTTGTCATTTTCATTCATTTCAAGGTAGTTACTGTATTTTTTTTTGAGATTTCCTCTTTGACCCACTGTTTGTCTAAGAGTATGTTGTTTAACTTCCATATCGTTGTGCCTAGTCTGGTTCTCTGGCTCTTATTGATTTCCAATTTCATTCCATTGTGGTCAGAGAAATTACATTGCATGATCTCTATCTTTCTGAATTCATTGAGAGTTGTTCTGTGGCGTAGGATGTGGTCTATCTTGGAGTATGATCCATGTACACTAGAGAAGAATGTCAGCTCACTGTATTTGTATGTAGTGTTCTGTATATATCTATTAGATCCAGATCCAGATCCTCTAATGTATAATCAAAGTTTTTGTTTCTTTGTTAATTCTTTGTCAATATGTTCTGTCTAATGGTGATAATGATGTATTAAAGTCCCCCAATATAATTGTAGAAGCATGTATTTCTCCACTTAGTTTTTCCAGGCTTGGCCTCATGTTTTTTTTTTTTTTTTGAAATAAGACTTACCTTTTTTTTTTTCAAACAACATTAGTTCATAATAAGCACTTCTCTTTTGGCATTGCAATATGAAAAGTACTGTATTAAACAGATCCTTTGTTGATGCATATTATTTTATTTGTTACTATGAGGGTATTTTCTTTTTATAAAAGATACTTAGATTACATAAATGTTACACGAAAGGTATAGGGATTCCCATATGCCCACTCCCCACACCTCACACACTCTCCTACATGAACATCCTTCATTAGTTTGGCACATTCACTTCAATTGTTAGACACATCCTGGGACTACGCCTTTAAGCATGGACCATAGTTCACATTGTAGTCTACACTCTCTCCCACACAGTTCTGCATGTTGTGTCATGATAAAAAATGGCCTATATATGTCATTGCAATGTCAAACAGGATAATTACCATGTCCCAAAAAAGCCCCCGTATTACAACTCCTTTTCCCTCTCCCTGCCCCCAGAGTCTCCAGTGGCCACTGGCTCCACATCAATGTCATAATTTCTTCCATTGCTAGAATCACAATATTTCTATAGTAGAATACCAGTAAGTCCACTCTAGTTCATAGTACTTTCCCCAATCCCAAAGATTCTGGGATGGTGACATCTACTCCACCTGCATTTGAGAGGGGCCTGATTAAATCCCATGGGGAAGATGGATGAGACTATCCTGCTTGCAGCTGCAGACTCTCTCCATTCCCTGGGATGACCATTGTTGAGCATCATCTCCCTCCTAATTATCCCAAGTTCAATGAGCTGTAGAGTAGGTTTTGCAACTCCACAGAGATTCCAGGCCCAGCTGGCACAAAAATATGCAACACTTCATGAATTTGCATATTGTCATTGTGCAGGGGCCATGCTAATCTTCTATCATTCCAATTTTAGTTTATGTGCTGTTGAAGTGAGCACACCTCATGTATTTCGAGGGACCCCTGTTAGATGCATAAATGTTTATGATTGTTCTTTCTTCTTGAAAGATTACCCCTTTCACTAATATATAGTGTCCATCTTTGTCTCTTACAATAGTTTTACATTTTAAGTCTATTTTGTCTGATATTAGTATAGCTACTCCCACCCTTTTTTAGTTATTGTTTGCTTGTAAGACTGTTTTCCAGCCATTCACTTTCATAGTCCTTGAATCCCTGGATCCAAGGTTGGGTTCTTGTAGACAACATATTGATGGGTCACATTTCCTTATCCGTTCTACCAATCTGTGTCTCTTGATTGGTGAGTTTAATCCATTAACATTCAGTGTTATTACTCTCAAGGAATTACTTACATTAGTCATATTTTCTTTGGGTTTATGGATGTCATATGTTATTTTTGTTTCTCTTTTTTGTCTTTTACACTGTTCTTACACTCTTCTCCAACTCTCTCTCTTTCCTGTTTTTTGTTTTTCCTTTCAAAGTGTAGAACTTCCTTTAATATTTCTTCAAGAACAGGTTTCTTATTGGCATACTCTCTTAATTTCTGATTATCTGTGAATATTTTGAAATTTCCAAAATTTTTGAATGCCAGCTTTCCTGGATAGAGAATTCATGGCTGGAAGTTTTTTTCTTTTAATACCTTAACTGTATCATACCAATGCCTTCTTGCCTCCATGTTTTCAGATGAGAAATCAGCACTTAATCTTATTGAGCTTCCCTTTTATGTGATGGTTCTCATTTCTCTTGCTTCTTTCAGTATTTTCTCTTTGTCTTGAGCATTGGATGCTTTAACAGGTATGTCTTGGAGTAGGCCTGTTGGAATTTATACTGTTTGGGGTGTGCTGTACTTCCTGGATTTGTATTTCCATCTCCTTCTATAGGGTTTGGAAGTTTTCAGCCATTATTTCTTCCAACACTCCTTCTGTCCCCTTTCCCTTCTCTTCTCCCTCTGGGATGCCTATAATGTGTATGTTTGTGCTTTTTCTGTTGTCATTCAAATCCCTAAGTCCCTGCTGGATTTTTTCTATCTTTTTATCTATCTGTTCTACTATCTGTTTTATTTAAGATGTGCTGATTTCTGCATTGCTAATTCTTTCCTCCACCTGTTCAAATCTACTGTTATATGTTTAATGTGTCTTTTTGATTTCTTGGATTGTGCCATGCATCACTATCATATCTATTATATATTTATGGTTGTTTACAATTTCTTCAGTATGTTCTTTCAATGTCTTCTTATATCCTTAATCTCTTCCTTCACTTCATTAAGTTGGTCCATGATATTTTTTTGGACAGCTTTCATTAGTTGTCCAAAGTTCTGCACCTCTTCCAACTTTTTAATTTGTTCATTGTACTGATCCATGTGTTCCTGTTTCTTAGTATGGTTTATAATTTTTTGATGCCTTCTGGTCATCTTTTTATCTTGATGGGTTTATTCAGTTGATTAACTTCTCTCTTTACTTTAGGGATTTATTTAATTGCTGATTTGTGTGTCTGTTAAGTTTTCTCTTTGACATTTTATTCTTATTCTATTTCATTGCTGTTGTCTACGTTCCCCTGGAGGAAAAAATTAGGACCAGAGAACATGAAAGAAGTAAGAAAAGTAAAGGGTAATAGTAATAATAGTAATAGTTGTTAGTGAAAGGACTGTTTAAGACCTTGGAATGAATATTTAACTCAGGTAAGCAGTGTAGAGTAATATGAATAAAAAAGTGGGGTGCCAACTAAGAAATGGGAAACCTAATAGAGAAAAATATATAAGCTGAATAAATGTCCAGTGTGATGAGGAGAGAAGGAAAGAGAAAGGAAAAGACAAATAGAAAAAAATTAATAAAAGAAAGAAAACAGGACAGATGAGGTAGAAATACAAACCAGAAAATTTGAGGACTAAGCAAAGAGAGGTGGAATGTAAGAAGAACAACAGAAAGCAGGAGATTTCTGGTGAGAAAAGGAAAAGAGATAGTGTTGGTATACAAAATCAGTATACACAGAGAAAGGGAAATCAAAGAAGAGGAAACACAGTTACCAAGCATCAAGCCAGAACATTCCCTGCTCAACTGTTTTTTACAAGAGAGATATGCTTATGTTCCTCTGAAAGAAAAAAAAAATTAGGACCAGAGAAAAGGATAGAGGTAGGAAGACAAAAAGATTAATAGTAATAGTAATAGTAAAAGGTAGGAGAGCAAATGCACAAGACCTAGGAAATTGAAAACTTAACACGAGTAAGAAGCACAGTGGAATAAGATTAGGAAAGTGGAATAGAAAAAATGAAACAAGAAACAGAATATAGAAAAAAATTATTGAATGAATTAAAATGTTGGAATGGCAGGAAGAGGGGAAAAGAAAACAGAAAAGAGAAAGAAAAAAGTAAAAAAGAGAAAGTATACAGAGAAAAAGAGAGAGGGGGAGAAATACAAACAAGAAAAATTGGATGCCAAATAAAAGAGTTGGAATGAAAGAACAACAACAGAAAACAAAAGATATAATGATGAAGGAATGAAAAGAAATCACATAGGTAGAATAGATCAGTAACCAAAAGAATAAAAGGGAAAAAAAGAAAAATAAGTAGAGAAAGAAAGAGAGGGGATAAAAAAAAAGCAAGAAACAAGACAACAAAAACTTGTTTTTTTTAAAAAAAGGAGACAGAAGAAAAAAAAATAAACATAGAAAAACAGTCTTCTGTTTTAGACCCCTAAGGATCTTCTGAGGCTGCTGCTGTTCCACAGTCACTCACCCTGCAGCCTGCCCTCTGCAGGTTTTGATCTGGGTTTTAGTGAGCAAAGTAAGGGAAATAAAAGAAAATGAACTTTTTATTTTATTTTAAAAAATCCAAGAAAACCTAATAGAAAGAAAATATATTCCCTGTCATAAAGTTTCAGCTGGATGCCAGATAACCTGGTGGATATCTTCTCAAAGAATAGCCAGAAATCAAACCAGGGACCTCATGTATGAGGAGCAAGAATTCTTCCACTGAGCTATTCAGAGTCCTTGGGTTGACTGGCTTTTCAGAAGGCCCTTCACCCCTTTTTCCTCAGGCAGGTTAGATCCTCTGCAGTCAGCTGGAGTGGTGCTGATCACTGCCTCTCTCTGCCTCCTCACTGATGTAATTCCTCTCTTTACTTAGGTTCCTGGGCATGACCACCAGCCTGAGGTGATTTCCCTCCCCTCTCTTTGTGGAGTCAGGATCCCTTCTGATATTCAAGGGTTGCCCAGCTGGCTACTCACTGCAAAAAATCACGGTCCAATCTCCCAGACCTCTTTTCCTCACATGGAATCAGCTGTCACACTCCCATTTGGGGAAGGAGGCTAGGCTCTCCAACTGCTCTGTCCACACGGAGGGCCAGGTATGTGTACCCCTTCCAGCCACCAAAGTAAGCAAATCCCAATTATTCTTGGCTTCCCTATCTGTCCATTACCCTTCTAGATGAATCAGAGCACCTTCCCATAGAAGTAGATGTCTGTTCTACTCTCAGTTAGATACAATTCACCAGGAGTTTTACCCTTGATTATTATCTCGAGGTGGGGAGGGGAGCCCTTTCTGGCAGCCAGGAGTTTTAATAACTCACTATTACCTGTTTTGGCTTCTTCGTGTCTCTGACCCTCACTCTTCTGGTAGTTGGTAAGCAGTGTCCAGGTTTTCTGTGTCCCAAATCATGTCCCCATGGCAGCCTCTGGCTTTTTCTTTGTTGTTTTAGTGAGAGCTAAAAACAATATGCTTAACCCATCTGCCATGTTCAAACTGGACTTGTTATAATACAATATAGACAAATCTCTTCAACAATTGGCACTGGGAAAACTAGATATCCAAGTGCAAAAGAATAAATTTGGACCACTACCTCTCCCCATGTACAAAAAATTAACTCTAAATTGACAAAGGATGTAACCATACAAGTTAAAGACATGAAAGTCTTAGAAAATATGTGTGAAAAAGCTTCATATTCTTGGATATGGTGGTGATTTTTTGGATATGACTACAAAAGCAAAACAAGAAAAAAATAGTTAAAATGGACTTCATTAAAAATAAATCCTTTGAACACCAGGAAAGTGAAAAGGCACCTTATACAACAGAATAAAATAATTGCTAAGCATATATTTATAAGAGCTTAACATCGATAATATATAAAAAATTGGTCCAACTGAACTAAAAGGCTATTAACCCCATTTAAAAATTGGCAAAGAACTAAGATTAGCATTTTTTTAAAGCTGAGAAAAAGACAAAAGTTATAGTAAATGATACTGTATATCTTTCATTGGTCATCAGGGCAATGTAAATCAAAACCTAAATGCAATAGCACTGAACACCTCCTACAATGGCTATTATAAAAAAAGAAATAATAAATGTTGAAGATCATGCAGGCAAATTGGAAACTTGTATATTGAGGGTGGGGTTGTAATTTGTTGTACCCTCTAGGAAGACTCCTCAGAGTCATCTGAGGTGTTGTGGCTCCTCAGATATTTCAACCTAGATTTACAGATGACCCGGCTATCCACCTTCTTGGTATAGTACAGTGGAATTGATAGTAGGGACGGAAACACACATTTGTACATGAACGTTCATGGAATCATTATTTACAATCACCATAATGTGGAAGGAACCCAAGAGTCAATCTACAGATGATAGGATAAACACAATGTGTCATTTACAATTTATAGAATGTTATTTAGCCATAATAAGGGATGAAGTTCTGATATATGCTACTGCATATACAATTTTTGGAGACATCATGATGAGTAAATTAAACCAGATATAAAATCCAAATATTGTATGATCTTGCTTATATTAAATACTTAGAAAAATCAAGTTCATAAAGATAGATAGTAGATTACAGGTTTCCAGGGTCTGGAGGATGAGGGGTATGGGGAGTTATTTCTAAATTGGTGAAGAGTTTCTCTTGAGATGATGACAATGTTTAGATAAGGATGTTGGTGAAAGTAACACAATATAGTAAATATAATTATTACTATGAAATATACACTTGAAAGTGATTAAAAGGATAAATTTCAGGTGTATTTATGATATTAAAATAAAAAAAGTTAAAAACATATAATATTTACTGTTTTTGTTTCAGGTTTAAGTGAATTGACATATTAATAAATTTACTAACTGAATAATTTCAAAACATGGGGGAATTTAATTGGGGCAATCCCTGAAAAGTGCTAAACACAGGTTAAGGTGCAAAAAAGATCTAAATATATTTTTAATTAGTGAAACTGTATACTGAGGGACTAAATAACAGGTACTGATTTATGTTGCTAACTTGACATTCCTAATAGTTTTTGCAAAGTGTCATCAAGGAAAATGGTGTATTGCCCATGTTTTTATATCCAATGAACAGACTTTTCCAATACGTTGAAGAGGAGAATAGCAAATTTCTGAAGATGATGGCCAGCACTGTATCTTTACCCCATGTCCATGTTTTGGAGTTAAAAGAGTGTAGTCCAGGTGGGTCTTTCCATCTTAAACTTTGGGGTGAACTTTAAGTCACTGAATGGGGTAAGTTTCCAGGAAGGCAAGAGAGTCCATGGAGAAGGAGTAAGAAAACCTGGATCCACCTGACTTACAGTGTTGTCTCCTGGAAACAGAAAATCAGCCAGAAAAAAATTTCATTTCTCTCCTGACCAGTGTCCCATAGGGAAATGATAGCTAATGGGTGCAAGTAGCAAGAAGAAAATGTGCTCATTAGCAAATATAGGGAAACTTTAGATATCAACTTGTGCAACCTTGGGGAAGCAGGGACATGGTGATTTTTCTTAGAGTCCATATTTGCCTAGAGGACCAATGCCTGGGGATAGAGCTTCAGACACCATCATCAAACTCCCAGAGAAGAAGTAGGACTTCCACACGGAGACTTTCCTCTTAGAGATCCCACCCTGGTGAGTCAAATATCCTAGTAAATGTGGCAGGAAGGGGTCAGAGAGAATGGAATCTGAGAGATTTAACCTGAGGTCTTCAGAATGGCAATCCAGCTTAGACCAAGTTTCAGACTTTTTTTCCAATTTTCTTTTGTTTTCTCATTTGCTTAATTATTGGATGAATGATATTTTATGAGGTTAAAAAGGAAATGTCCATTTGACTCAGGAATAATAGGTTCATTGCTAACAATTAAGCATTGAGAATGAGTGCCCAATTACAATAGGGAATTTCAGGGATAAGTTGTTTCTTGGAAAAGAAGAATATCTCTCCAAAGAGCTTTGCAGTTAAGGGGAGAAAGGGAAAATAGGGTATTAGCCATAGAGATATGTTCAGAGAAGTGAGGGCATTATGTTTTGTTTTGTTTTGTTTTGTTTTAAGATGAGGCATTTGTTTATGTTTCTCTATCAATCCAACCAAGGTAGATATTACTTTGCAACAGTAGTTAATGATATACAAACCCTTAGTAGAGTATTGAAATAAAAAAAACATCTATCTGTTTAATAGGGAATGAGGTATACTCCAACATGTACTTAGAAATTATTCCTTTATTGATGGAGTTCAATTATTGGGGATTACTTAGCCATTTATTTTCTAAGTTGCAAATTGCTCAAGTCTTGACTTTGTATACTGCTGCCTCAGGATTTTTACTCATATTATTACATTGCTTCAAATTTAGAATGGCAGTTTTTTCACCAATTTTGCTGGTTGCAATTGGTTTCTTTTATGTCTTTTTAGATGTTTGGGGAACATTTGAATGTTTATAAATTTTGCCTGGAAAATCAATATGTATTACATATTGTGTTTCTCCTATTCCTTTTAAAACCTAGAAAATTCTTCTGCATCATTTGAGTTAAAGAATATCCATTTATAAGTACTGCCTTTTTGTTTTTATACCTCTTTTAAAATTATAGAATGTTTTCTCTTGTGATTTGATTGATATCTAAAACTTGCATCACCCTCTGCCATCATTGAGATAGCATTCTTTAAATTGAGTAGGTTATATCCTCTTTATAAGCACATTTAAGTCCATATTACCTTTATGGGACTAAATTACACATTTAGAGACTCTTTCTTCACTGCATTTTTAAAGAGCGTAATTGCATACAATTTTATTTCCCAGTGTTTACTAATTAATTATCAATATTTATATATTAAATTAATGTTATTTTCCATCTTATATAAAGATGTTCATTTTGGATACTCCATTCAATATTTCTTAATAGAGTTGCATTGTAGAAACTTTTAATCTGCTGCTTTCATTTTTGGTGTCACTCAATTGATTTCATCACATCATATTTTTTAAAATGAGATTTCTATATAACTACTCACATATTCACACACCATTGTGAAAACACACAGGTGAACAAAGCAGGTGGTATCTTTGCTTATTTGGATCTTGTGTCATACTGGAGAAATTAGAGAACAATGAAATAAGTGAGTGTGTGACGTCATGCCCTTATGTACACATTATATGAAGAAAGTTGATTAGGCCAAGAGATTGATTTTCATGTTATGTGCAAGATTTTATAGAGTGCAATCTGGGAAGGCCTTTGTATTTAGGATTAACAAGAAAACCAGGACAGGAGTGTGTCTATTTGATTTGCCAAAAAAATAATAAAATCCTAAAGTCCTGGAATAACAAAGAAAAGACTGATGTACAAGAAAAATGAAAGATTGCTGTGTGACCAGATGAAAACCCCTCTGTTCTAATAAATATGCAACAGACACAGAATGACTGGTAGATCAGGGCATGATGTAGAGACCATGAAAAGGCAGGTGCAGCAAGAACACCTGCTCTGACCATGTCCCTTGATACTGGAGGGGCCTCAGCTCCCACAGAGGCTGCCTGTTCTCTTTCTAACCTGTTTTCTCTCTTCCATTGTCTTTCCATTCATAGGAACCTTTCCCATTATCAGGGAATGGCCTTCTTTTTTTAGGCTTTCCTTGTCTTTAGCTTCAAGGCTTCCATAATTTTGACCATTCTTGAGCATTAAAATACATTTACTCTTATGATCCACAATGCACACACATGCAATCACACACAAAGACATATACACCTGAACAAGAAGATTCATGGATTGGTTTTGTATTTACCTATACTATGAGTGAGGTACTCTATTCCTTATAGCCTTTTATTCACTTTATTTTATAATTCTCAAAAACTGTCATCTTGACCCATGTGCAGGTTCACATCTCAGGAAGTGGAAAACATGCTTCTAGAATGACTTAACACATATGTTATTATTTCCCTGCTTCTTCTATTTCATTTCCAGTATCTGTGAAACTATTTTCTTTCATTCATTCACACAATATATATTTATTCAACTTCTCTTATAACGCAGGCACAAAGTGAATTCTGTGAAGGGATGGAAAACTCTGTAGAATCTTGCTATATCCCCCAAAGTATTCACAGTCTAGAAGGGAGAAGACATGAAATCCAATAAATGCAACACTAAATGACCATCCCTACCACCAATACGAAGTGTGTGAAACAAATTTTTTACATCCTATGGGGATGTTAAAAATAATGTTCAAAAAGGCGATATCACCAGACTATCCTGAAAGGGTCTTGGAGTTTCCAGAAGGAAAGGGAGTGGAAAAATTCTGAATGTAACTATCAGAGACCTGATGCATAGTAAAACATTGTGTAAATCCACTTAGGATGAAAAATTTTGAGATCTGGCAAAGGTAAATGTCGGGTTCAAGGTCTTGGTCATCAGTGTCCATAGGGCAACCCACAGGGTGAAGGGATATGGGCCGGTAACCCAGGGAAGGTCAAGCTCACATTGAAGTTATGGTACATTGACTTCATTTTCCAGTGGGGAATCACAGGTGGTTTTAAGATGTGTAATTTGAAGACCAACTTTGTCATTATGAAGATCCCTCTGAGCCAATGATGAGAAAGTGAAACAGGAACATGGAATTGGAATAGGAAGGTGCAGAAAAAAACATTTGATTAATGAAAGAAAAACCATCTCATCACCAGGCAAAGCCATTCATTTACTGACAGGAAAGAACTATGCTAACTTTTTTGTTTGTTTAGTTTTTCTTATAACAAATTAGTTGTATTGATACATATTAATAAATCATAAATCCCATTAAAAGTGTATAATCAATGGTATTTGGTATCATCACATAGATGTGCATTCATCACTTCAAACATTTTTAGAGCATTTTCATTATTCCAACAACAATGATAATAATGAACAGAAAAAGTAACAAAAGTAACTCATCAATCTCCCTGTTTCCGCTGCTGTCCATAGCTGATTCCATCTGTATAGTTTATTTGTATTTATATTCTGTAAAAACATCTTATATATACAATATCACCCACATTTGTATTTTACAAAAGGTTTCATTATGTTATACATTCCCATGTTACATTGTTAGCTTTCACTCTAGTAATATACATGTTCTTGCACTTACCCTTTCAACCTCTGTCATACCCATATAATAGCTCTGTTAGTTACAAAGACTACGATGAGCTTTCACCATTTATATTCATTTCCAAAGATTTACAAAAAAAATGTTTTTACCAGTTCTGCACAGATTAATCCTCAGCTTTCCATCCTCTACCCTCATTCTATTTTTTGGTGGTCTATATTCTAATTATTAATTCCATGAATCTACAAAATATATTTGTTCATAATAGCTCAATCATTCAGTATTTTCCTTTTGTCTCTGGTTTAGTTCACTCAACCTAATATCCTCCTGGCTCAATCCATGTTGTCATATGCTGCATCACTTCATTTCTTCTTACTGCAGCATAATATTCTATCATGTGTATACACCACAATTTGTTTATCCATACATTAGTTGATGGAGACTTCGGTTGATTCCAACTTTTGGCAAGTAAAAATAATGCCACTATGAACATCGGTATGCACATGTCCGTAAGTGTCATTGCCCTGAGTTCTTATGGGTGTATACATAGTAGTGGTATTGCCTTGTCACATTGCAAATATATATTCAACTTCATTAGGAACTTCCAAACAATCTTCCGCAATGATTGAACCATTCTACATTCCCATCAACAGTGAATAAGCATTCCTTTCTCTCCACATGCTTTCCAACACTTAACAGTTTTCTGACTTTTTAATAATGGCCAATCTAATATGCGTGAAATGATGTCTCATTGTAATTTTGATTTGCATTTACCTAATTTCTAATGATGTCAAACATTTTTTCATGTGTTTTTCACCATTTTATTTCTACTTTAGACTACTGTCTTTCAGGTCTTTTGCCTAATTTTTTAATCAAGTAATTTGTTTTGTTGTTGTTGTATTGTGTGATCTCTTTATATATCACAGATTTTAAACCCTTATCAGACACATGATTGCCAAATAATTTCTCCCATAGAGTTGGTTGCCTTTTCTCCCTTTTGCCAAAGTTCTTTGAGGTGAAAAAGTGTTTAATTTTGAGGAGATTCCATTTAAATATTTTTTCTTTTGTTGCTTGTGCTTTGGGTGTAAGATATAAGAAACTACCACCTATCCTAAGGTCTTAAAGGTGTTTTCTTACATTTTCTACTAGGAGTTTTATATTTAGGTCTTTGATTCATTTTGCTTTGATTTATATATAAAGTGTTAGGGGTCTTTCTTTCTTTTGAATATTACTATAGCATTCCACCAACACTTTGTTGAAGAGACTGTACTGGTTCAGCTGGGTGGGCTTGATAGCTTTGTCAAAAATCACTTGACTATAGATGTGGGGGTCTATTTTTGAGAACTTTATTTGTTTCCTTCGGTCTGTCTGACCATCTTTATGGCAGTGCTAAGCTGTTTTTTACCAGTGTAGCTAAGTATATGATTTAAAGTCAGAAAATGAGAATTCTACAATTTAATTCTTCTTTTTAAAGGACTTTTTGGTCATTCAGGTCTCCTTAGCCTTCCAAATAAGTTTGATAATTGACTTTTCCACTTCTACAAAAAAATACTGTTGGAATTTTATTGGGATTGCACTGAATCTGTAAATCAGTTTCAGTATACTTGATGAATGAATATGAGAACACAGTATATCAAAACCTATAGGACACCAGAAAGGCAGTGCTGAGAGGGAAATTTATAGCCTTCATTGCTTATATTAAAAAATAAGAAAGGGCTAAAATTTGAATATCTTGTACACGTAGAGGAACTATTAAAAAGACAGCAAAATAATCCCAAACAAGCTGATGGAAAGAAAAAGTAAAGATTAGAGCAGAAATAAATGAAATTGAGAACAAATTAAACAATAGAGGGGAACAACAAAACAAAAAGTTGGTTCTTTGAGAAGATCAGCAAATTTGACAAAACTTTAGCTTGACTGACAAAGAAAAAAGGAGAGAAGTCCCAAATAAATTAAATTAGAACTGAGATGGGGGACATTACCACTGACCCTACAGAAATAAAAGAGATCTTAAGAGGGTAATATAAACAGCTGTATATCAAAAAACTAGGCCATGTAAACTAGATGGACAAATTTTTAGAAATTAATGAGCCACCTACACTGACACTAGAAGAAACAGAAGACCTCAACAAACCAATCACAATTGAAGATATTGAAACTGTCATCAAAGTCCTCCCAAAGATGAAAAACCCAGGACAAGATGGCTTCAAAAGTGAATTCTACCAATGATTAAATGATGATCCAATACCAATGTTGCTTAAGCTCTTCCAAACAACAAGAAAAAATGATACCAAACTCATTATATGAA
This sequence comes from Tolypeutes matacus, assembly GCA_026826555.1. Classification (NCBI taxonomy): domain Eukaryota; kingdom Metazoa; phylum Chordata; class Mammalia; order Cingulata; family Chlamyphoridae; genus Tolypeutes; species Tolypeutes matacus. The sequence goes on along the minus strand of JAKSZT010001144.1, from coordinate 83,444 downwards.
GCCAACATCTCCCTAATACCTAAACCAGATAAAGATACTGCACTGATAGATTGGTGGCTGAGCATATCCATGCGGAGTGCATGGCATCAGTCACCAGTGACCCCCCAGCACAGATGTAGATGTTGAACGTGATGCTACACCACCATCAACACTCCCACATCCAAGCCCACCTCCACCTTCACCAGCAGGACCTCCTCCATTGAGGTCCAGCAGGTCCAGTCCACCCACTGGTTGGCCCCCTGACTGCTGGTCCTCACTTGGCTCACTTCCCCTTCCCCGGGAACTTTTTACACATTATAGGAGGTACTAAAGTGAAAAAAAATCTTCTAAATATTTCTTTATATATTAAAAAAAAAAAAAAACCCACAAATAAAAATGCATCTGCATAATAGTATTCATTTGTAGAAAGGATTCCTTGAGACTGGTTGGGTCTCACTGCATGACAGTCCCCCAGAAACTAGTGCACCGTGGACTGGGCTGAACACTCAGAAAACTTCCCTTGCAATCTTGGGGCTCAGCTTTAGTTTTCTTTTCCTTCCCTCCTTTCTGGGTAGGTGCTAGAATCCAGCCCTTATCCATCATTTTTCACACAGCACACTGGTTAGGTGTGTTCCAAAACCTGCCAGGTTTTCAGTTAGGCAGCATATAAGATTGGAATCCAGGAGATATAATATTTTTTTAAAAAACTTTTATTTTACTAAATTGTAGGAAATCTTCATAATTTGAGAAAGTTTTGCAGCATGGCTTTTCAAGGCCATAAATAAATAATTTTAGAACAGCCTTTTTTTTTTCCCTTCAACAAGCTACTATTTTCTATTTTTTTCCGGACATATCACTAATTGTGAATTGTTACCAGCTATTGACAGAATATGGAGTTGAGTTTTTAATAAAAAAGTTATTTATAATATCCCTTTTATTAAAGGGAGCTGATGGGCATTACTAATTACAAACGGGCAAAAGGATAGGACTAGATTTAGTCACAGTAGTGAGTATCCAGGGATTTGCAAGAACAATATTACAGATTGTTTTGCTGCTTTGATCTTCACTTCTGTCTGCTCCTAGCATGTGCTTTTCCAGTGGTGCAGGCATTTGTCAGATTGAGCCTCCTTTAGTTTTGCATCAGGAGTGCCAGAGTTATATATCCATTTTATTCTGCCTGGTGTTACCTTTATTCTCTCTCCCTGCAGGGGGAGAAAGCATGCATTTGTGTGTGTCTGATTGTAGGTTTCCCTATAGATTTCTATACATATACATTTGATTTTTCTGGATGAATAATCTTTTTTTAATATTCTGAAAATTTCACAAACACTTTAGAAACCTAAATAAAACTATTCCATGCAAATCACTTGGCACATGAAAGACTGAGGTCATATGCTTGCCAAAGGAGTCCGTTAGAAATATGCCCTCTAGGGTAGTAACACAGTTAATGTGCATCATGACTTGGCTCTCCTTGTGGTGAGGAGCACACCAGGCCATCCTCAGGACAGACTGAGGCTGCTTTTGCATGAGTTTAGACCTTGACATGAACACAGTGGTGGATGGCGGCTTCCCTTTCTACCCAAGAGAAGTTCCGGTCATGGTGACCCACATCAGACTGGGACGCACGTGAATTGCCTGCTTAATCCTGGAAGTAAGAATAAGGGTTTCAACTACAAATGTGGAGTCAAGCAAAAGCAGTCTTTCCCCTGGTCCTCCCTGGGAGGTGCTGCCTTTTAAGGGATCAGGCACTTTAGAGCAAAGCTATCTTGGATAGAATCTACCTCTACTTTGAGCTGCAAACACAGTGCATTTTCTCCAAAGTATAAGTTGGGGAAATTCTGGGCATGTCTGCATCCGTTGATCAAGCTTTCTACCAGGACTTGACCTTTCCCAATACCTCTCTCTCAGACTCTTGAGGGCTACTTGTGCCATTGTTACACCCTTGTAGCAAAGAATTATCAGACCACAAGAAATAAACTCGTGGCTTTGAGGACATAAGGTGAGTCCAGGATCCAAGCCACAGTGGGGGCAGTCAGAAAGGCTGACCTTTTGACCCAGAACCAGCAGGCACTGGTGTAGGTTCAGATTCTGGATACGGACCTCATCAGGACCATTTCTAGCTTGAATCTAGCCATGATTGATCTAGTTGGGACAGAAACATTTTGTAGTTTCGCTCTTTCTTCTTTTCCTCATTCCATTTCTGCCTTAACTTTTACTCTTCAAGAGAGGCCAGTTCAAATTGCCCCTTTGCCTTCAAGATTCTGGCCACACTGGGTGGTAGTGAGGTGCCATCAGTGTGGTTTGGTCCTCTGGGTTCTCCTGCTACTCTGAGGGTTCTGCTCCACTCTGGACAGTGAGCACTTTTCCACTGCCTCCATACTCTGCCACCATCACCCCCCACTTCCCTCCTGTTTATTTGGATTGCTTTTTGGTAGATTACAAAGCCTACTTTGGTTCATTTAAACCTTCTTCATCACCTCTCTCCCTGATCTATTTTTCCAAAGAAGAGAGTGACATATTTTGCAGTCCATGATCAAAAATGTCTGAAGGTGTATTCTCGTTAGATTTAGCTCCCCCCACCATATCCCAAGGTGAAGCTCTGAGATTATTCTGTTTAATCAGAAACCTGAAGCCCTCACCTGCTTGGCTACAATTTGTTTAGAATGGCTCCAGAGAAGCATAGTGTCTTTGAAGCCACACTTTGTTGGTTTCCTTTTGAACTTTCCTTCTTTTTGTTTGCAATTTGGGTTGCATTTATTTGTTTTGCATGTATGTTGTTCAGTGTCTTCAGGGTGGCCTTAGTGGCTGACCAATGAAGCAGAATGGCATACATTAAAGATAACTGTAGTGGACTTGATGGTATTCTCTTGTTCACATATGGTGATTCTAGCAATGCAAGAAATTATAACAATGAGGTGGAGCCAGTGGCCACTTGACACTTTTGGGGTAGGGAGGGGACGAGCAGTTGAAATACAGTGGCTTCTTTGGGAGTTGGAGGTTTTCCTGAGTACTGTTGTGGCAACGGATGTAGGCCATTTTAAATCAGCACACACCACTCAGAACTGAGTGGGAGAGAGTGTGGTCTACAGTGTGAACTGTGGTCTATGGTTGGTGGCAAGGCTCCAGGATGTGTAAGCTCATTGAGGGTGGTGGGCCACACTGTGGGAGATGTTTGTGTGGGATGTGATGGGAGGTGTGGGAGGTGGGCAACATGGGAATCCCAGTGGGTTCCGTGTAATATTTTGGGTAATCTAAGCACCTCTTAAAATATATGTATATATATATATATATATATATAAACAACATTTTTGTAAGCAAATACACATATATGCATATATATTTATATATCATTTTGCAAATGTTTGTATGTACTGTGAGAATTTTGATTTTTACCCATAATAAAAAAAAAAAAAAAAAAAAAAGATAACTGTAAATACAAGTAGTTTGCCACAATGCAACACCATGTGAACACAGTAGTCACCCAGAGATTGTGGCTTCTGTGTTCTCAATTTGAGTATTCTGTGATTTTTTGGAAATGTTTGTGGAATTAAATATAAATGAGCTACTGAAAAAACATGGTAATAATTTTTCCCCAGAAGCCATTACATGTTCTCTGTGTACCTGTGTGTGAGTGTGTGTATACTCTTGCACTTAAGTAAGGAATGAGCAGTCCTAGAGAGGAGACAAATCAGGTTCATAAATTCCAGTGGGAATGTTCTCTAATATAGAGTCTAGATGCAAACCCACAGATGGGTTTCTTTTTGTCATAATGTAAAAGCTGTTTAACAGGGATCAGTAATGAGGTGAATGAAGAGATATTGCTTAATGGGTGCAGTGTTTCTGACCAAGGCAAGAAAAATTTACTTAAAGGATGTTGGTGATGACATCACAATATAGTTAATATAATAACTACTAGTGAATACTCTACTTGAAAGTAGTAAAAACAAGGATTTTCAGTTGTATTTCTGTTACTACAAAAATTAAAAACATACACTTAAATATTGATTTTTTAGTGTTTAAATGAATAGAAATAAGAATAGATTCATTAATTACAGAAATTGAGCACCATCCAAGTATATTTAAATGAGAAATTCCCTACAAGGTGTTGTGAACAAGTCATAGTGTATAAAAGATCTAAATATATTTCTTGAAATTAATAAATATTTTATAAATGAGGGACTATATAACAGGTCCAAATTTGTCCTCCATGCATTACATTCTTATTTGATTTGGCAAGCATCATCAAGCAAAAGTGTGTAGTGTCCATGGTTTTATGTCAAAGGCACTCAGTTTCTCCACTTTGTTGAAGTGGAGAACAGGAAATTTTGTAGACAATGAAAACAGCTGTATACTCACCCTAATTCAGTGCTTTGGAGATCCAACAGAACTACTCAAGATACATTCCTCATTCTTAGGCCTTATAGAACCTGTATTTAAAAGATTGGATAGGCTTTTCAATGGTTAGACCAATGGAAAGAAGTAGAGTTAATTAAGGACAAATAATAAAAACTGTATTCATCAGGCTGAGAACCTGGCTCTTAGGAACAGACAATAAGCAGGATTGTATTTTTCTGTTCAGAATAGTTTCCAAGAGTGATAATGTGGACTAGTAGTTGGAGTAAGAAGAAGCACATGTGCTTAAGGAGCAGCTGTGAGGAAGCTGTAAATACCTCCTCTCTGGCTGTTCCTCAGCTTGTGCAACCTAGGGCTGTCAGGGTCATGGTGGTTTCCTTGGGGTCCTAGCTGTGGCTGGTGGATCTATGACTGTCTCCTTCCTGCTTTATTGTCTAGGAACATAGCTTCACTGTCCATCCTCAAGGACTAAGAGGAATTCAGATTTACACCTGGAGACCTTCCTTTCTGAGAAATAATCCAAGTGAGTCAGAGAGACAAGTAAACACTGAGTGAAGGGTTCATGTTGAATGGAAGCTGAGAGCTTTTATTTGATATCGTCTAAGTGCTAGTTCAGTCTAGGCCAGGACTGAGATTTCCTCACTTGCTTATTTTATTAATGAATTTTATATTTATTATATTTTTTAATAAAAAAGAAGATTCTATTGAGTCCAACAATGCAGGATGTAATGGTTAACAATTAAATAAAGGGAATTGAAGCATGATTAGAATAAGGAATATTAGGGATAATGTGAATCAAGGAAAAGCAGAACATCTGTCCAAGGACCATTGCAATTAAGAGTAGGAAAAATTGGGATATTAGCAGTGGAGTTATGTTCGGTGTAAAGAGGGCATATCTTTATTTCCAAGACAGGACATATTGAGCATTCCTGTGTATTGATGGGGAATTCCCTGTCAAATGCAAGTAGATGCTTTTTGAAACAAAATATCCATAAAGGATACATACATTTCCACATTGGCTGTCACCTGAAACATGATTTTTATGTTTTTAATTTTTTTCAAATTTTTTGTGCCATCTTTTTTTAAAATTTATTTTTATTTTTAGAAAGATATTTTGACTAAATAAATGTTACATAAAAAGTGTAAGGTATGTCCATATGCCCTAGTCCTTACCCCTCCTACATTTTCCCACATTAACAAAATCCTTCATTAGTGTGGTATAGAACACATATTGGAGCATTACCACTAAGTAAGGATTATAGTTTACATTATAATTTAAACTCTCTCCCACACATTTTTGTTAGTTATGACAAGATATATAATGGCCTGTATCCCTCACTGCAATATAATTTAGAACAATTCCAATGTCCCAAAAATGCCACCATATTACACCGATGTTTTTTAAAGATACTTATGTTACATAAAAGTTACATAAAAACATAGGGGATTCCCATTTGCCCCACTCCCCACAACTCCTACATTTTCCCATATGAACAACATCCTTCATTGGTGTGGTATATTCATTGCAATTCATGAACACATTTTGGAGCATTGCCACTAACCATGGATTAAAGTTTACATTGTAGTTTACACTCTCTCCCACCCAATTATGTAGATTATGGCAAAATATATAATGGCCTGTATTCATCATTTCCATGACATCAGGACAATTCCTAAGTCCTGAAAATGCCCCCACATTACACCTATTTTTCCCCTCTCCCTGATCTCAGAACCTCTAGTGGCCACTTCCTTTACATCAATGATACAATTTCTTCCATTGCTAAAATCACAATAAGTCTATAGTAGAATACCAGTAAGTCTATTTAGTCCATAGTTCATTCCCTAATCCTGAGGATTTTAAGATAGTGATATGCACTCTACCTCTAATTTAGATGGGTCTGTGATCCATTAGGGCTGATGGATGGGATTTTCTTGCTGGCAATTGTAGACTTTCTTGATTCCTTGGTATGGTAGTTGTCCATTATCACCTCCTTGTTAGTTGTCCTGGGTGAAACCAATGAACTAAAGAGTAGATGTTGCAACTCTGTTGAGAACTGAGACACAGCTGGCACATGGACACCCCAAAGATTTAAGTCTCTTGGGTGTACACCTACCGACTCTTGTACTAATTATAGATTCAAATAGAAGGACAGAAAGTCATGTGTAGGGAAAGCCTGATTGAGTCCAACTCTGCTACACTGGGTAGCATAAATTTCAAAGTAGGGCCCACTGGCAAGGCACCAAACTCCTGAGCTATCTACCCTGACTATAGTCTGGATGTCCCCAGAACCCTCGGAGACCTGCTATTTGGGGTAGTTCCAACTTTGGCAGTCAATGAGATCCTGCTGAGATGTGCATAAGCATAACCTTTGGTATGATCTCCAGACTCACTTTGAAGTTTCTTAGCCATATAAACTCATTTGTCTTTACATTTTCCCCCATTTGGTCAAGATCTTTATCCAGTTGGACTGTTAGTTGGTGATTGGTAGTAATCCCTCTGTGTCAGGGAGGCTTATCCCTGGGGGTCATGTCCCATGCTGGGGGGAATGAAATGCATTTATATGCTGAGTTTGGCTTAGAGAGACACCAAATTAGAGCAACAAGGAGGCTCCCAAGAGGCAACTCTTAGGCAACTTATAATACTAGGCTAAGTTTCCATTTCAAGAGTAAAGATTCATAAGCACAGTCATCAATATCAAGGCCCATCAATGGACCATCTTCTTTCACTATTCACTACCCCTGTACTCAGGGGATTTTTGCTATTCCATCAGAATGTGGCAGAGCTCTCTAGGATGGGAATTTCATATTCTTTCAGTTATTGTGTGAATCTCTACCCACCACGACAATGCCCCATGAACATTTGAACACATTTATATGCCTTATATGTATGTCCGGGTGAGCTTCCTCCCATGTCTCTCCTGTCACTGATGCCCTGCACCAATGATCCTCCCTGCCACACTTGTATCCCTTCTGTGATCCAAAACTTCTTCAAAAATGAAGACAATAAAATAGCCAATTAATGAGAAAATGAAATAATGATGATAGTTTTAAAAATAAAACATAAAATAAAATAAATTTTAAAAATCAGGGATAATAGAAACTAATGAAAAAATATTAAATTTTTTTTTGACATTTTGCATTTCATAAGTGTAAGTTCTGTTGTCCTATATGTACAGTGACGTTTTCTTCCATTTATTCCCCCAGTGTTTATTTTTTCATTTTGTCCTCAAATAAGTTTTAGTTTACAGAAAAGTCACATACTGAACACAGGTGACTCCCATATACCCAACATCCTGACCTTTCCCCCCTTATCCTATTAATAACATTTTATATGTGGATGGTACATTTGCACCAGCTGATGTACAAATATTGAAACAGATTTACCAAACATGGTCAATGGTTTACATTATGGTTTGCATTTTTGACATATACTTTTATAAATTTTGATGTAATTTAAAGTGGCCTATATCCAAGATCATGTAGAACACTTCCATCACCTCTAGAATGCCCACTGTTCCATCTATTATATTACCCCTCCCTCTCCCCTTGGGACCTAGCAACCACCAGCCTTCACTCCTTGAAAGACAAGATTCATATCTACTTTGACCAACACTGAGGGCTTGACATTCTGGTCTGCCCTCCGCTGTTAGGCAGCGCCCATGCTCTCGCCCCTCTATTTGAGTGCATGGTGGGCCTCCCCAGGATGGGAGTCTACCACCTTGCCACTCATTATGTAGGTCTCTACCCACTGATATAACACACTATGGAAAGATGAACACTGACACACTCCCTAGAAGCCTCTCCAGGTGTAACCTGTCCTAATGCCTCCACATCCAACACCCCAAACCAGCAACCTTCACTTGCCATATTGCCAACAGAGCCTTTCCAAAATTATGGTTTCAACCATGTACCCACCAATCCTCAGTGTTCACCTGCTCCCTCCCTCATCCCTCCCTCCAGTTCCATGGACAATCTAACCCACCTTCCTCACCCCAGCCCATGAAATATGATTTCTTAAAACATCTTTAAATTTTTTAAAGATACTTTCAATTACATAAATGTTACATAAAAAAATAAAGGGGATTCTCAAATGCCACATTCCTTATCAACCCCAAACTTTCCCACATTAACACTCTCCTTCATTAGTGTGGTATATTCGTTACAATTGATGAACACATGTTGAAACATTTGCCACTAGCCATGTATAGTAGTTTATATTATAGATTACACTCTGTCACACACAATTTTGAAAGTTATGATGAAATATGTAATGGCTTGCAACTGTCATTGCAATGTCATATAGCACATTGCCAAAATCCTGAATATGCCCTCATAGTACACCCATTTTCCCTCTCCCTCCCCTTATAACCCCGGTAGCAACTGCATCAACATCAGTGATAAAATTTCTTCCATTGCTAGAATAAGAGTAAGTCTATGGTAAAATAATAGTAGGTCTACTTTAGTTCATTGTTCATTAACCAATTTTGAAGATTTTAACATGGTGGGGCTCACTCTGCCTCTAATTAAGAGGGGGCTTAGATCCCATGGGACAGATGGGTGGCAATATCTTGCTTGCAGATGTAGACTCTCTGTGTTCCTTGGGATGGATATTGTCCATCATCATCTTCTTCTTAGTTGTTCTGGGTAAGTCCAATGAACTGGAAAGTAGGTGTTGCAACTCTGTGGAGATTCTTAGACCAACTGACACATGGAAGATCTAAAGATTTAAATCTCTTGAACATATACCTATCAAGTATAGTACTAACTAGAGGTTCAAATATAAGGGGCAGAAGAGTCATATGTAGTAAAAACACAAATGAGTCCAACACTGCCACATTTGGGAGCATAAATTCCAAGGAATGCCCAATAGAAGGCTGACAAACACCTGAGCTGTGAAACCTATATTTAGTATCTGGATGTCTCCAGGGCCCTCAGTAGCCCCATTATTTGAGGCAATACTTACTGTAGCGGTAAATGAGATCCTGCTGAGACGTGCATAGGCATAACCTCTGCCATGACCTCCTGAATCACTTTGAAGTCACTTAGCCATATAAACTCATTTGTCTTTAAGCTTTCCCACTTTAGTCAAGATCTTTTTAAAGTTGCATTGCTAGTTGTTGCTTGGTAGTAATCCCTAAGTTACAGCAAAGCTCATCTCTGGGAGTCATATCCCACTCTGAGGGGAAGGTAGTGCATTCATATGCTGAGATTGGCTCAGAGAGAGACCACTTTTGAACAATAATGAGACTTTCAGGAGGTAACTCTTAGGCAACATATAATACTAGTCTAAGTTTCAAATTCAAAAGAAAGGGTTCATAAGTATAATCATCAATATCAAGGGCCCATTGCAATGGTCTGTCCTCCTTCAATAGGCACTGCCCCTGTACTTGGGATATTCTTGCTGTCCCATTAGAGAATTTAGCAGAGCTCCCCAGATTAGAAATTTGATAATCTTTCGTTATTGCATGAAACTCCACCCATTTTGACAATGCCCCATGAACAAATGAACAGTTTAATAAGCCTTAGAGGTATGCCCCATGTGAATCCCCTCCCATGCATCCCCCATCACTGACACTCCACACCCAATGATCCTCTCCTGCCACAGTTGTGACCCTTCTGTGATCTAAAATCTCTCCATAAATGAAGCCAACTAAATAACAAAATAAATGTAATAAGAATTTGAAATAGTGATAGTTTTAAAAACAAAAAGTGAAATCCAAAAATTAAACAATTTTAAAATAATAAAAGAGACTTTGTCTTTCATCACTGTAAGATCTGTTGTCTAGATTGTACAGTGAAATTTTCTTCTGTAAATTCCATGAATGTCTTATTTTTTTCATTTTATCTTCAAAGAAGCTTTAGTTTACTGAAAAGTCGCGTACAGAATATAGGGGATTCCTATATACCCAACACCCTCACCCTTTTCCCTGATCCCTTATTAAAAACTGTTACATACAGATAATACATTTGGTACAATTGATGTACAATTATCGAAGCATTACTACTAACCATGGTCAATGTTTTACATTATGATTTTCATTTTGAACCATACATATTTATATTTTTTTATGAAATTACAATGACCTGTATACATTATTGCCAGATCATACAGAACAATTATAATGCACTAAATATGCCCTACATTTCATCTATTCTATTCTTCCCTCCCCTTCTCCTTGGATCCTATGGCAACCACTAAGTTTCATTTGTTGAAGAATAAGATTCATAATTACTTGCAGTAATATTGAGAGCTTGACATATTGTTCTATTTTCTTTTATTAGGTACTGCCTATTTTCTAGAAAGACTCTTGCCTCTCTCTTTGAGAACACAGCAGGACTCCACTGGATGAGAGTTTAATATTTTCTTGTTTATTGTGTGGGTATATAACACACTATGACAAGACTACCTCTTACATATTCCTTAGAAGCCTGCCACTGGGTGACCGGTTCAATATACCTTCCCACATAGATCACCCCATACCATTAACACTCCCATGCCATATTTGTAAAAAGAACATTCCCAACATTGTAGATTTAACCACAAAGTTTGAAATCCCCAGAGTTCAAATGCTCCTTTCCATGATCCTTCTCTCAGTTCCATGGTTAGTCCAACCCAACACTCCCCACACTGCACTGAAGACCAACACTGTCAAACCCAATAGCATCACTGTACCACTGTCACACCCTTCCACCTTATAACAGACTTTGCATATATGGGCACTGGCTCACAATCTTCTACTCTCTTTCTGTCTCTAGTAAACCTAACTTCAGACTCTATAACTGTGAGTCTACTCAATTTGCTTAATTCATATCAGTGAAGTCATGTAATATTTGTCCATCAGTGCCTGGGCTACTTCACTCAACATAAAATCTTCAAGATACATCCATGTCATCCCATGTGTTACTTCTACGTTCCTACTTATAGCTGAGTAATATCCCATTGTATCTACATACCATAATTTGCTTATCCATTTCATCTGTTGATGGACATTTCGGTTGTTTCAACTTTTGGCAATGGTGAATATTGGTGTGCATATATCTGATCTTTTCCCTGCTTTCAAGTCTTCTGGGTATATACCCAGCAGTAAGATTGCTGGATCATATGGAGGTTCTATATTTAGATTCCTGAGGATCTGCCAAAGTGTCCTCCACAATGACTGCACCGCTCTACATTCCCACCAGCATTGAATAAGTGTTCTTTCTCCTCCACATCCTCTCCAACACTTGTAGCTCAATATTTTTAATAGCTGCCAGTCTAATGTGTGTAAGATGATATCTTAATGTAGTTTTGCTTTGCATTTCCCTAATAGCTAGTGATGTTGAGCATTTTTTCATGTGCTTTTGCTTTCTTCTTTGTAAAAGTGTCTATGCAAATCAAGTGCCATTTTTAAATGGTTGCTCATCTTATTATTTTTGAGATATAAGATTTCTTTATATAGTCTGGATATTAAGCCCCTCTCAGTTGGATGGTTACCAAATATATTCTCCCATTGAATAAGCTGCCTTTTCACTTTCTTGACTAATTCCTTTGAAATGATAAAGTTTTTAATTTTGAGGAGGTCCCATTTATCTACTTTTTCTTTCATTGCTCATGATTTAAGCATAAAATTTATGAAATCATTTCCTCCTACAAGATTCGTATATGCTTCCTTACATTGCCTTCCTGGATCTTTATGGTCTTGGCTCTTATATTTAGATATTTGATTGAAATTTAGTTAATTTTTATATAAGGGATGAGATGGTGATCCTCTCTTATTCTGTTAAATATGGATATCCAGTTCCCCAAGCACCATGTGTTGAAGAGGCCATTCTCTCCCAGTTAAGTGGTCTTGGTGGCCTTGTCAAATATCAGTGGACTATATGTGAGGATATATATCAGAACTCTCAGTCCTGTTCCATTAGTCAGTATGTCTATCTTTGTGTCAAAACCATGCAGTTTTGATCATTGTAGCTTTGTATTATGTGTTAAAGTCAGGTTGTGTGAGTCCTCCAATTTCATTTTTCTTTTTCAATATGTCTTTGGCTTTTCAGGGCCCCTTGCCTTTCCAAATAAATTTCATAGTTAACTTTTCCAACTCAGTAAAAAATGCTGTGTCATTTTTTGAGGATTGCATTAAATTTGTAAATCAGTTTGGGTAGAATAGACATTTTCATGATATTTAATCTTCACCTTATTGAACAGGAATAATTTGTGGAGGATTAAACCTTTAATTGACAATTTTTCCTTTATGAGTTAGGTTAAATATACATTAGTTTATTAACTATTCATTTTCTTTCTTTTTTTTTTTTTTTAAATCTCCTACATGCTTTATTGGACTTCAAGAGTCTTATGAAATGACACAGAAAAACCCATGTGAGGGGGTTCAGAGGGTACGAGGCAGTCTGCAGCCTAGCACCCTCCTGAGACCAGCCCCAGCTGCCCTCACCTCAGGCCCAATATAGGATCCCAGGGTAAAGGCATGGCAGGGAATAGGGCAAAGGGAAAATACCTTTACAGCCACAGCAAAAACAGGTAAGGAAAGGAGTTGTCTAGAGTCTGGAAAGGGTGGGGGGAAGTGGTAACACAGCCGCCTTGATCTACACCATCTTCCTTAGCCACCCCTTCCCCAAACTGGCTGTGTCCTTTTTGAGACTCTGGCCCAGGTTATGCAGCAACATGACAATGGGGTCTGACAAGGGGAGTATGTGGTGCAGGCACTTGGGAATTTGAGGAATTTCTTTTTTCACTTTTAAACTGTTTTGTCTTTTGGTTCAAATGCCACAACATCCTTGACCAACATCTCCAAGGCCCCCATTGGAGCCCTGTATCATGGCTGTGGCTCCCATGGCCAGGGGAGCCAACTATCCTGAGCCTAGGAGTATTGATGGTTGGGGTATTCATTTTCTTCATTGCAAATTTTTTGTTATGGTTTTTGTTTTGTATACTTTGTGTGTTTTGACTCTTTTTGGAAATTTACATTCTTTCAAAAAAGAAACTAGGTTTTTCACCAATTTTGGTTTTCCCAATTTTGTTCTTTTATATCTGTGTAAATGTAATTGAACAGGAATGTATGAGATGTAAGAAAATTTTGTGGTCCGATCTATCAGTGTTATATGCGTTTCTCTCATTGCATTTCAAACTCAGACTGTTCTGTGTTATTTAAGTTAATAAATCATTTTTTATACTTATTGCCATATTGTTTTCACATCTCTCTTTCCCTTATTCTCCCTTTTCCTATTTTGGTTAGATTTATTTCTAAAATTTACATCACTCTGAGCCATTTACTGAACATATTTTTCACTACGAATTGACTATCTTTAATCTTCCTCCTATTCACACATATTTGAATCCATATATCTTTATGTGATATGAAATTATATCTTTTGCTACTGCTTCTTCCATGAGTTTTAAAAATGTATTTGAATATTACTTTATTTACAGGTATTCTTATATTTAATTATTAGTCTTCATCAATAGTGTTAAATTATTTTCATTTTCCACCTTGTCTTTGAGAATTTAGATTTATAAATTCCAAGCAATATTGGCCAATACATTACTTTTGAAATAACAATATTTAACCTGGTTTAATTCCCCCTGTCATCTTTCTTCCATAAATTTACATATTCTTCAAATTTTTTGTTTGAAAAATTGAATAATATTCACATAACTTCACAAGAAAATGGAAAAGAACAAAGCAGTTGTAGTCTCTGTTCATTTGGATCACACATTGTACTGGAGAAATGGGAGTACAATTAAAATTGTGCCAATTCCCTAATGACCACCAGAAAACATCATATGAGCAAAGATAAATCATATCAAAAGCATTGATTGTCATGGTTTGCCCCGAATATTAGCAATTATGGTCTGTGATATACTTTGCCTGCGTGACAAAGAATATAATTGGGACTGGATTGTGCCCCTTGGAGTTGTCAAAACAAGAAATCAAAACCCAAAGCCCTAGAATAAAAAATGAAACATAACTGGGAAGCGGCTGTGGCTCAATCAGTATGGCTCCCGTTTACCATATGGGAGGCCCTGGTTCGGTTCCCGGGGCCTCCCGGTGAAGGCAAGCCCACCCGCACAGCTTGGTTAGCTGACCCAGCGAGCACAAGCAGCAAGGTGGGGATAAATGAATAAATAAATAAAATCTCTAAAATAAATAAATAAAAATAAAAATAAATAAAAAAAAAAATAAAACATGACTGAATAAGGAAGTTATTGAGGGTCCTGCTTCATCCACTAAGGAACCATGAGAAACCAATGTGATACAATAAATACAGGACAGGCCCAGAAATCGCAGGTAGATCAAGATATGGTGTGGAGACCATGACAAAGCAGGGGCAGCAAAAACTTCTGTTCTTTCCAAGTCTTTGAGTCTGGGAGTCTTGTCTTCAACACAGCCTTCCTGCCCTAACTCCAACCTCACTCTTCTAGTCAACTTCCAGTCATAGGACCTTTTCCCATTAGCAGGGACTGCTCTTCTTTTGAAACTATTTTGCCTTTATTTGAGTGATTTTTGAAAATTTGACCATTTCACAGAGTCAATAACACATTTAAACTTTTGATCTGCAAGGCACTCATAGACACTCACATATGGCTAAATGACGTTGATCATGAAATAATTTTGAATGTAATCTTATTATATATGAGGCAATTTTACATTTCTTACAATACATTTTACTCTATTCTATAATTCTTACAAAATAAAGTATTAACCCACATGTGGGATCTGGTCTCAGAATATTCCTCTAGGCTGTCTTCTGAATGTATTATTAGCAATTCTCTGCTTCTTTTAGTTTTTCCTTCATTGACATTTCTGTGAAGCCACATTCTTTCATTCATTCTCAAAATATATGTTTAATCAGCCATCATTATAAACAGACTCCAATTGAACAAGTCTGGGAGAACAATATGTAGAACATTGTTATATCCCTCAAGGCACTCACTTTTGGCAGAGAGAAATCACATAAATTTAAATAAAATCAACATGAAACCATAGTTCCTACCATCCAAATTAAGTGCACCTGTGAAGATGTTAAGAGGTTCAAAAGGGAATGATGCCAGGCTATCCTGAAGGGGTTTATTATTCTCCATAAGGAACAGGAGTGAAAAACACATTAAGTGCAACTTTTGCAGAGACTCTAGGATGAAGGAAGCAGAAATTTGAATACACTGACTATGGAAACTATGGACTTCTGGTAAATGTGTGCTTCACTTTTAATATCTTGAAAATCAAAGTGGACGAGGGCTGGTATTAGTAAGATGAGGTGCTGGAAAGTCAGCCATGGGTAGTGGAGCTTGTGTTTGCAGCTATTGATGTTGGCTTCACTGACTAGTAAGGGTTGCAGGTCATGGAATTTGACCATCAACATTGTAATATAGAAGATGCCTGGCTTTGTCTGAGTATCAGCTTGCAGCTTGATCATCCTGTGATTGGTAGGAGAGGTGATAAGGAAATGAAATAGGACCATTGGTTTGGGGACATGAGGTGTGGAAAGAATGACACATTTGAAAACTAGAAGACAAATCAGCCTCATCTCATTACCATTGATAAACCCATTTACTAGCAGGAAGGAACAATGTGGCGATTTTTACATATACTGATTGTCTCTCAACCTTCTTAGGAGAATGGATGCCATATTCCTACCATGTACTGGAAGATTTTAAGATTTAGAAAGGTTGACTTCCTATCAAATTTTATCAGCAAACACAAGGTACATACAGGATTCTAGGTTTATCTGACTCCAAATAATTTGTGTTTAATATCATTTAAAAAGCCTTTTTCATCCAGACTTCAGTGTATAGTTACCCGTCCACCAATCTATTTGTCCCACCATTTAACAAATATTATCTCAGCTTGAGAAAATATCAAGATTTTTTTTTTTTTTTTTTTTTTGGCTTGAACAACAGGAACTGATTGGTTCATCATTTTGAAGATAGGGGAAGTGAATTTCACCTCAATAAAATTTCTTGAAAAAAAAAAGAATGAAGATCTGTTACCTGCTCCTACATGAAAAAACCTTGAAGACATCATGCTGGGTGAAATAATACAAATACAAAGAGAAATGTTGCATGATCCAGCTCATGTGAAATATTTAGAGGAAGCAAATTCATAGAAAAAAAATAGTAGGTTACAGTTTACCAAGAGACTGAGGCAAGGAGAATGGAAAATTATTGCTTAAAAGTTTCAGATTTTCTGTTTGATGTTAGGTAAACTTTAGATAATGTATGTTAATTATAGTGCAATATTGTGAATTCATTTTCACCAGTAAATAGTATACTTGGAAGGGATAAAATGCAAAATTTTGAGTTGTATTTATGTTTCTACAATAAAAAATAATATATATATTACTTTTCTTTTTAGTCTAGAAAAGTAAAGTATACCGGATCTATTAACTAAATTAATTGAGCATTTTTAAGGATATGGGGAATATTAAATGAGACTTTCACAATTAGGGACGTGGTACATAAAAATCTCTAAATATATTCCTTATAATCAGTAATCATTTTATGAATGAGGGAATAAATTTCAGGTCTTAACTTGTGTTACAAGCATAATATTCCTAATTGCTTTGGAATAGCACAATGAACTAAAAAGGTGTAGCATCCATAGTTTAACATCAAGTGAATACAGTTCTCCACTTTGTTGTAGAGGAGAATAGTAATTTTCTGAAGGCAGCTACTATGCCTGTATCCTCAGCCCATGTAGGTGCTTTGAAGAACTAAGACATCTAGTCTTTTGAGATGGGTCCCCTGACTCATAACCTGGTGTTTGGAGAACAGAGAATAATTAAGAAAAACTTTCATTCTGTCCAGACCAGTGTCCCACAGGGAAATGATTGTTCAAGGGTTGGAGTAACAAGAGGGAATGTTGCCTAATGAGCAGATATAGGAAAGCTGTAAATATCCCCTCTGCTGCTATCCTTTATCATGTGCACCCTTGAACTGGACAGGACATGGTTGCTTGTTTTGGGGGTCTTAAGTTTGGTTTGGGGACTGATGCCTGACTCTTTCCTGCTGTCTTGTTTGAGTAAAGAGTTTCATTCTCCATCACCAACGATCCAAGAAAGAATTCATACTTCCTCAGAAAGATTTTCTTACAGATTCCATCCAGGTGAGTCAGAGAACCCAGTAGATCCTACAAGGAAGAGTTAGGGTGGATAGAAGTGAAGAACTTTTACTTGAGCTCATATAGGAGCCAACCCAGCCTAGCACAGACCTGAGAGATCCTTGTACTTGTTTTCCCACTTGCTCAGTTAATGAAATTTTTATTATTATTTCAAAAAGAATGTGTTCATTTGAATCAGCAATGCAAGGCTCATTCTGGATGACTAAGAAATGGGAATGGAAGCTCACTTAGAAAATGGAATTGCAGGGATAAAGCAGTTCCAGGAAAAGCAGAATATCTGCACAAGGCTATTTGCAGTTAAATGGGAACAGGGAGATGTAGTATTAGCAGTGTCAGAATGTGCAGGGAAATGAGGCATTGCTTTAACATTTCACATGAGGCATATTTAAATAAATATCTGAAATGATGGGATATCCAATTGAGTTAGATATATCCTTGCAACAGCATTTCTTAAGACATATACTTTTACCCTGGGTATTGACCTAAAAAGACCATTTTGATTTAATGGGTGGAATGGGATATACTGCAATATTTATTTGGTGATTATTCTTTTATAGATGAAGTTAACTATAATTTTATTCATCATTTATTCTCCCCTTTGTGAATTGTTTAATCAGTTCTTTACTTCTATATACTAAAGCCTAATTTTCTTATATTTTGTTTTTTAAAACAATCTTTCAAAGACCTGCAGGTGTTTCTCCAACTTTCCACTCTGCCCTTTAGTTCTTCTATGTCTGTATAGACATGTTTGGGGGAATGTGTGAACATCTTTTAGTGTTACATATGATGTTTCTCTCTTTGCTTTTGAAACTGAGAAATTTCATCTTCCATTGAGTTAGTAGATCACTATTTTACACTTATTGCCATCTGTTTTTCCCATCTGTTTTCCTTATTGTGCCTTTTGGCCTTTTGTGGTTAGATCTATCTTTGAAATTGCATCACCTTTTGTCATTGTTTGGAAGGTATTTTTCTTTCCATTGGACCACAGATTGCCTTTATTTTTTTCATAATCTAGAATAGTTTCCAGTATACAATTGCTGGAAAGTATGCAGAGGAACTGAAATAGTGCTGTTGAATAGAGTCTGAGAGATACAGAAATAATGAGGCATTTGAGAGCAAGTAGAAAAATGTGCCTTATCTCCTTAGCAGTGATAATCAATTCTTTGCCAAAAGGATGAAGTGATGATGAAGTTTTCACATGTATTGATTATGCCTGGTAAACATAATAGGAGGATGGATATTATAATGCTTAGTATAGAGGTAAAAATCTTAAGATTCAAATTTTACCACCAAATATTTCACACATTTGAGATTCAAATTTAGATTTACATGATTCCAAAAATTTTGCATTTAATATCATTTAAAAAAAAACTTCAGATGTTTCAACAACAAAAATCCCCCATTTTTTTTTTTTTTTAAAGATTTTATTTATTTATTCATTTATCCCCCCCTTGCTGCTTGTGCTCACTGGGTCAGCTAACCACGCAGTGCGGGCGGGCTTGCCTTCACCGGGAGGCCCTGGGAACCGAACCCGGGGCCTCCCATATGGTAAACGGGAGCCCTACTGATTGAGCCACAGCCGCTTCCCTCCAATTTTTTAATTATATATTTTCAATTGTAAAATATTTGTTTATTCCCATTGTTCATTTTATTCTAGAGTGTTCAATCTGTTAAGTGTCTTGTCACAGTAAAAATATATCACTAAATTTGTTTTTTGGGTGAATTGCTTTTTGTTCTTTTATTGGTTTTTCTGGGCTTCAAGGGGATATAATTGGATTCAGAATGCCCTCAGAATCAAGGAAGGTTTTCTTCCTCATAGTCTTAGGGAATACCTGAGTTTATCTTTCCCTTTCCTTCAAGTCCTTTTATTTCCTTCCTCTCTCATTATTGAGCATATTTTTATGTTTCTTTAAACAAAGGGCAGAAAGTGACCATAACAAAAGGGAGCAATATGTTTGCATGTCCAAGGAAGGCTTGTCAGCTGGAATTTCAGAATACCATTTCTAAATATTTAGGGAATAGAAAATATGATGTTGTCAGCTTGGATTGTATTACTCCTGGAATAATCATTGTGGCTGGTGTGAGAAGAGCATGGTATTAATTTGGCCTTAAAATGCCAAAGTGTTCATTTCTGTGTGTGTGTGCATCTGTGACATGTGCGTTTCATGGGGTGTGAACATCCTTCAGAGAAAAGGTATCTGAGGTCATATATTCCAGTAGGTGTCTCCTATAAAACAGAGTCTGTACACATTCCTACAAATGGCAATTGGGCTAGTTCCATTTCTTTTGGTGGGACAGCTTTGCAAGCAAATTAATGAAATGTGAGATGTTCACCATAAGGATAAATGGCTCCCTGAGTTTGAAGTTTCAGCAGCAGAAAGCCTGCCTTGTTTGTAAACCTTCTATGAAGCCATCTCTCTTCTCTGTACTCTTACTGATTTCCCCACTGCACAGGCTATATTGTTCACCCTGAAAATCTGAAACAAGTCATTTTTTAGGGTCATTCTCCTTGATGTTCTCTCACTTCCTTTCATATCCTCATGTCTCTTGCCTTCTCTTCCATGACCAGCCTTTTCAAATTTCACATCATATATGGGTCTTTCCTGAAAGCCAATTGAAAAATAGCATGCTCACTTCACTCTGTTTTTACTTGCTTTTTTTCCTTAAAGCAGCTGTAATCTACTGGTTTATAATATGATTCTGTTTATATTAGCATATATTCTTTGTTTTCCCCCAGAGTCTTATTTGTTTTCAATTTATTTTCAAAGAAGCTTTAAGTTACCGAAAAGTCCCATAGAAAATTTAGGGTATTCCCATATACTCCCAAACACTCCCCCTCTCACATTTTCCCCTATTAATAACATCTTACATGAGTATGGTGTATTTGTTACAATGGATGAACAAAAATTAAACAATTGCTGCTAACCATGGTCAATGGCTTACATTATGGTTTACATTTCACTCCGTACACTTTAATAGGCTTTGGCAAAATGTATAATGGCATGTATCTTCATTGCAATATCATGTGGAACAATTCCACGGCTCTAAAAATGCTCTATGTTCCACATATTCTTTCCTCCCCTCCACTTGGTGTGTATGGTATCCAGGAAGTTTCAATTTTTGAAGAATTAGTTACATGCACTAATTAGTTACATGCACTAATATTAAGGGCTTGACATATTGGTTAATTTTCTTTTCCTTTAAGCACCTGTAATCAGCTATGTTGTAATATGATTATGTTTTCATTTGCATATATTCTTTCTCTATCTTCTGTGTGTTGGGGATTTTGGGTTACAGCACTGTAGACTCCTTGCCTCTACTGTCCTTATCTCTTAATCACAACTTGATATTTATTCCACAAAAGAAAAAAATTCTCATCTGTAGAGTTCATGAATGCGTGAGAAAGGCTGAGATTTGGGGATGAAATTCCTAATCATAAGTAGTACTAGAAATATGCTTAAGGAATGAGATCCATGTAAATAATATAGAGATTAAAATTTTCACTAAAATAGACCATTTGTAACATTTCTATTTGGATAGTGCTGCTTCTTTATGTGAAAACTAAACAAGTTACTTTTTTTTTTTTTTATTATGAGTAAAAATCAAAATTCTCACAATACATACAAACATTTGCAAAATGATATATAAATATATATGCATATATGTGTATTTGCTTACAAAAATGTTATTTATATATATATATATACATATATTTTAAGAGGTGCTTAGATTACCCAAAATATTACATGGAACCAACTGGGATTCCCATGTTGCCCACCTCCCATTTCCTGTTAGTCACATTCACAACATGGGACCTGGAAATGAAACACAACTTTCAGAATTTCTTCTCCTGGGATTTACAGAGGATCCAGAATTACAGCACTTCCTCTTTGGGCTGTTCCTGTCCATCTACCTGGTCACCTTCACTGGGAACCTGCTCATCATCCTGGCCATTATCTCAGGCTCTCACCGCCACACACCAATGTATTTCTTCCTCTCCAACCTGTCCTTTTGTGACATCTGTTTATTCTCCACCACTGTTCCAAAGATGCTGGTGAACATCCAGGCACAGAGAAGAGTCATAACCTATACAAGCTGCCTCACCCAGATGTACTTTTTCTTACTCTTTGGGGGGTTGGAGGATTTCCTCCTGGCTGTGATGGCCTATGACTGCTTTGTGGCCATCTATCACCCCCTTCACTACACAGTCATCATGAACCCCTGGCTCTGTGTCCTGCTAGTACTGGGGTCCTGGATCTTGAGTGTTATGCAATCCTGTTGAGAGGGGTTAATGGTTTTACAACTGTCCTTTTGTTCACATGTAGAAATACCACACTTCTTCTGTGAACTTCGTCAGATTGTCCAACTTGCCTGTTCTGACACCTTCTTCAATTACTTAGTGACGTATTTTTAGCTGCAGTGCTGGCTGGGGATCCCCTAGCTGTGAATCTTTTCTCTTATTATAAGATTGTTTCCTCCATATGTGCAATCTCATCAGCTCAAGGGAAATATAAAGCATTTTCCAATTGTGTATCTCACCTCTCAGTGGTCTCCTTATTTTATTGTACATGCATAGAGGTGTGCATTAGCCCTGCTGCTTCACACAGAACACATTCAAGTGCACGAGCCTCAGTGATGTACACCGTGGTCATACCCATACTGAATCCCTTCCTCTACAGTCTGAAGAATAAAGACATAAAGTGGGCTCTCAAAAAATGCTTTGGGAGGAAAGCCTGCAAAATATCATTTGTCCTGTAGCAGTTGAAAGGCCGGTTTTAGCAGCTATCATATACTCAAAGCTATAAATTTGCTTTCTTTGCTTATTAATGATGTAGAACAATCTAGAGTCAGGAAGACCTCATATATGATGAAGTAAAATTTTAAGTCATACATTGTTACTAGAGCAGGATATTAGTTTTGATTATGAAAGTTTTCTCCTTAAAGTATACAAGCTTCATATCTATGTTAAGGAGTTTATATATTGGAGTACAGGAATGATTTGCATTTCCTGAATTTTTTTTTTGTATCACCATTCTGTTCCTACTTGAATACTTCCAGTGCTGCCTATGTATACAATTCCTTGATTTCCTTTGAATAGAATATCTGCTGTTGTTCAAAACTGTCATAAAATTTAAAAAGTGGACAAGTTACAACTTAGGTATTTATCATCCAGTACTTTATCTCTTTTATGTTCAAATCTTTATTTTACATGCTTTTATTAAACAAATCAAATTTATGGATACATATTAGTAAAGCTTACAATCTATCCAAAGTGTAAAATTAATGGTATTTTGTATAATCACATAGTTCTGCATTCATCAATTTGTATTGTATATTCTTGATCAAATATAACTAAACATAAGAGGTTGAAAATCTGGCTATCTTACCCCATTCAATGGAGTGTTCTGATTCATAGCCATAAATTACTACTGCACAAAGTTCCATGCCATTGCAAACACTCCTGGTTACCTAGAGGGTGACCTTATTGGCAGCATTTTTAAAAAGAATTATATTGAGATATAATCACATACCATGCAATACATCCAAAGTGTACATCCAGTGGCTTTTAGTATAATCAAAGAGTTGTGTATTCATCAATGCAATCAACATTAAAGCATTTTCTTTACCCCTATGTCTTAGCAGTCACCTCTTAATACCTCTATCCTTCCCTTGCCATACATATCTGCTAATTTAATTCCATCCCTACAAATTTATTTATATTTAAATTTTTAAATAAATAGCATCAAAAATATGTAGTACTGTGTTTCTCGTTTCTTTCACTTAGAATAATTTTCCAATTAATAGGGAAATTATTATTATTAATAATATACTGCTATTCACTACAGTCTATAGATTGCTTTAAGGGTGATTTTGCCCTTATAACACCCTATTATTAAGATCTTATAATATTAATGTACATTTTTTCTAATTCATGGAAGAACTTTCTTATATTTGTTTATCAATGTCCCTTGTTGTCCACAACAATGTTCATTTTGATATACAGTCCCATGGTTCATCCTCTAGCTTTACTTCTAGTGACTTACACTACTTTAGATTTTCCATTTCAACCATAATCACACCCCAATATTGACCCTGTTAATTACAATCACTATAAAGTGCTACCATCTACCTCTATCCATTTCCAATCATCTCCAATCATCTACAATCAACATTATTACAAATTCTGCACAAATTAAGCTTCAACACCTCATTCTCTACCCTCGTTCTATATTCTGTTGACCAACATTCCAGCTATTAACTCCATGTGGTTGCTCATTATATTTCGTTCATATTAGTGGAATCATACAACATTTTTCCTTTTGTGCCTTGCTTTTTTCACTCTAATGTCTGCAAGTTTCATTCATGTTATCACAAGCATCAATGATTCATTTATTTTACCAGCTGAATAATATTCCACCCTATGTATATAATATATTTTGCTTATACATTCATCAGTTGATGGACATTTGTGATTTTTTTTTTTTAACTTTTGGTATTTGTGAATAGTGCTGCTATTAACATCATTGTGCAAATGTCTGTTTGGATCCCCGCTTTTAGTTCTGAGTATATACTTGGTGGTGGGATTGCTAAATCATATGGCAGATCTATATTTATTTCCTGAGGAACCACCAAACATTTTTACACAGCAACTTTAACATTCTACCCCCCTATCAACAGTGAAGGATGTTCCTATTTTGCTACATCCTCTCCAGCACTTGTAGTTTTTTTTTTGTTTTTTTTTTAATAATGACCATTCTGTAAGGTGTGAAATGGTATCTCATTATAGTTTTGATTTGCATTCCCCTAATAGCCAGTGAAGTTGAATATCTTTTCATGTACTTTTTAGTCATTTGTATTTTTTCCTCTGGAAAAATGTTTTTTCAAGTCTTTTTCCAATAGGTCACTTTGGCTGTTTGTCTTCTTACTATTAAGTTATATTATCTCTTTAAATATCATGCATATTAAACCCTTATTGGATACATGGTATGGCACTTTGACATTGTTTATGAATTCCAAAAAAATGATATTGGATTATGTTTGTAAACTGGTCTGTCCCTCCAAGAATATTAGATTATATTGGATTCAGAGGTTTCACTTTTACTTGGTTAAACAATGATTAAGACTTTGATTGGACCACGTCAGTAAAACATTGCATCGCCACCCTCTTGGTGGTTGGGGACTCACAGAAAAACTGCACTGCAGAGAAGGAAGGTTGGAGTTTTGATCTCAGAACCCAGGAAGTAAACACATGGGATTAGAACACAGAGGAATAGAGATGGCTCCTTAGAAACGGCAGAAGGCCTAGGGAGAAAGATGAGCCATTTACCTGATAGTCTACACCAAGCCTTGTGCAGAGAAGACAGCAGCTGATCCCAGAGAGAAATGAGCCCCAGGAAAATGGAACCCAGGATGCTTGAATCCTTGGCAGATGTCGGCAATCATTTTGCTCCAACACGTGGTAACAGAGTTTGGTTACGGTTTTAACATTTTCTTTATGGTCTGGTAACTGTAAGGTTCTACCCCATATAAATACCCTATATAAAAGCCAACAGATTTCTGGTATTTTGTATCAACACCCCTTCATCTGACTTATACACATATTTTGCAAATGTTTTCTTCCATTGAATAGGCCTCCTTTCACCATCTTCATGGTGCTTTGAGCATGTCCCATTTATCTGTTTTTAGTTTTTTTTTTTCTTTAACTGCTTCTTCTTTGGGTGAAGGACTAAGAAACCACCTCATAACATAATATCTTGAAGATCTTTCCCTACATATTCTTTCTAGGAATTTTTGTTTCCTGCTTTTATATTTAGGTCTTTGATTGATTTTGAGTTCATTTTTCTATGAAGTATGAGATGGGTGTCCTTTCAGATATGAATATCCATGTCTCCCAGCATCATTTGCTGAAGAGACTTTTCTGTCAAATTGAGTAGACTTGAAAGTCTAGTAAAAAATCAATTGACCATAGACATGAGGATCTATTTCTGAACTCTCAATTTGATGCCTTTGGTCAATATATTGATGTTTATGCCAGTGCCATGCTGTTTTACCACTGTACCTTTGTAATATATTTTATAGACTTGCAGTTAGAGTCCTCTAACTTTGTTCTTCTTACTCAAGACTTTTTTTGATTATTTTGGGCCCCTTAACTTTCCAAATAAAATTGATAATTGTCTTTTTCCATATCTGGAAATTAGGCTAACAGAATTTTGTTTGGGATTGCATTAAATCTGTAAGTGAATATTGTTGAAATGACATCTTAACAATATTTAGCCTTCTAACATATAAGCATGGAATGTACTTCCATTTATTTTAGCCTTCTTTACTTTCTCTAGCAATATTTTTAGGAATTTGAATAAAGTTTTCTACATCCTTGGGTAAGTTTATTCCTAAATATTTGATTTTTTGTCGCTATTGTAAATGGAATTTTTCCTTGATTTCCTCCTCCAATTACTCATTACTAATGTATAGAAGCACTACTGTTTTTTCCATATTAACATTATTTATTTTATTTTTAAAGAAGTTTTAGATTACTTAAAAGTTTCATAAAAATAGAGGGGATTCCCATATGTCCTACACTCACCCCCTCCCATGTTTTCCCATGTTAACAACATCCTTCCTTAGTGTAGTACATTTGTCACAAGTGAGGAACCCAAATTGAAACACTGCTACTAAATGTGGACTATAGTTGACAATATAATTCACACTCTGTCTTGCCAAAATTGTAGGTTATTGTAAAATATATACTGCACATGTGGGAAAATACCAATTTCCCAAAAATTCCTCCATATTATACCTATTCTTCCCTCACCCTCCCTCAGAAACTTTGGTGGCCACTGCCTTTATATCAATGATAAAATTCTGCCATTGCTAGAAAAATAATGTCTTTAATAGAATAATAATAAATGCATTTTAGTTTATTATTCGTTACCCTTTCTTATTTGGGGATGGTGATGCCCACTCTTTTTCTAACTGAGAGGGGACTTTGATTCCATGGGACAGATGGATGGAACCTTACTGCTTATAGCTGCAAATACTCCGTTCCTTGGGATGGGTGTTGCCCATCATCATCTCATTTTTAGGTGTCCTGAGTGAACTCAATGAACTGGAGAGTAGGTGTTACAAATCTGCTGAGATTCAGGGCTCAGCTGACACATAAGCATATCAAAGATTTAAGCCTCTAGGACAAATATTTAACAAGGATAGTGATAATTATAGGTTAAAATAAAAGGGGCACAAGAGCCAGGTGTAAGGAAACTATAAATGAGTCTAATTCTGTTACACTAGGGAGCATAAATTCCAAAGTAAAGCCCACTGACAGGGTGCTGAATTCCTGAGCTTTCTGCCCTATATAGTGTCTGGATGTCTCTAGGGAGCACAGGAATGCCACTAAGTCACTGTTTAGTTTGGCAGTCAGTAAGATCCTGCTGAGACATTCATAAGCATAATCTCTGGAATGAATTTAGGACACACTTTGAAATCCCCTAGCCTCTAAAACTCTTTTGTATTTAATACTTCCCCCTTTTAGTCAAGGTCTTTTTCCAGATGCATTGCTAGTTGATGCTTGCTAATAATCCCTCATTGTCAGGGAGGCTCATCCTTGGGCATCATGTCTCACACCAGCAGGAAGTCAGTGCATTTATATGCTGACTTTGGCTTAGAAAGAGGCCATATTAGAGCAAAAAGGAGGCTTTCAGGAGATTATTCTTAGGTAGTATATAATACTAAGTTAAATTTCAATTTCACAAGAATAGATTTATGAGTACATTCTTCAATATGAAGGGTCTGACATAATGGTCTGTCTTCCTTCCCTAGGCACTGCCCTTTTACTCAAGGGATTCTTGCCATTATATTAGAGAATATACCATAACTCTCCAGGATGGGAATTCAATCTTAATTTGGTTATTGTGTGGAACTCCACCTACTAAGACAGTGCTTAATGTACAATTGAAAATACTCATATGCCTTAGAGTCATGCCCTCCCTAACACATCCCCCATCACTGACACTCTGCACTAGTAAGCATCCACTGCCACAGTTGTGACCCATCTGATATCCAAAGCATCTACAAAAATGAAGGCAACAAAATAGCCCATTAAAATTAATATGAAAATTATTCTTATTTTAAAACAAGTTTTAAAAATAGCTAATAAAATACAAAAATAAAATTTTAAAAATTGCAATAATATTTAAAAAGTATACATTGTATCTTTCATCACTGAAAAATATGTTGTCTTCTATGTACAGTGACATTTTATTCCATATATAACCCCAGTGCCTTATTTTTTGTCATTTTATCTCCAAAGAAGATTTAAGTTATAGAAAAGTCACATAAAAAATATAGGAGATATTTATATACTCGACATCCTCCCGTTTTTCCACTCTTCTCTAGTAATAACATTTTATACATTGGTGGCATATTTGTTACAATTAATGTACAAATATTGAAGCTTTACTAATAAGCATGGTCAATAATTTACATTATTCTTTGCATTTTGGAACATACACTTTTCAAGCTTTTGATGAAATTTAAAATGGCTTGTGTTTGTTACTGCAAGATCATGGACAACAATTCTAATTTCCTGGAAATGGCCTATGTTCCATTTATTCTATTCTTCCCTCCCACTCACCTCAGAAACTATGGCAACAACTAAGTTTTAATTTTTGAAGAATAAGATCCATAGTTAATTGCAATAATATTGAGAGCTTGATTTATTTGTCTGTTTTCTTTTATTAGACACTACCTATATTCCCTTTAAATGAGAACATAGAATGACTCCTCATGCTGGGAATTTAATATTTTCTTATTTACCCTTTGCGTCTCCACACACTGAGATAACACACTATGGCAAGATGAACACTTACACATTCCATAGAAGCATGGCCCAGGTGTGCCCTATCTCAAATATCCCCCCCACAACCAACACTCAACAGCTGTAGCCCTCCCCTGACATATTTGCCAAAAGGATATTCCCAACATTGTAGTTTTAACCACAGATCTACAAATCCTCAGAGTTCACCTGCTCCTTCCTCCAACTCTCCCCTATTTCCCTCCTACCCAACTGTGCCTCACAGACCAACACCACCACACCCAGTCATACCACTCTCACACCCATCCACTACCCAAACACAGCCTTCCAATGGATCATAGCTTTTGCCCATATGGACATCAGCTCCCTACTCTCTACTCCTTCCTGGCTCCTAATAGCCTATCTTCCAGTCTCTAGCACTCTGAGTGTGCTTAATTTGATTAATTCTTATTGGTGAGATCATGTAATATTTGTCCTTCAATGCTTGGCTCACTTCACTCAACCTAAAGTCTTCATGATTCATCTATGTTATCCTGTGTGTTTATCCTGAATTCCTTCTTACAGCTGATTGTATGTATATAGCACAGTTTGCTTATCCATTCATCTGTTGATGGACATTTGAGTTACTTCAAAATTTTGAGAAGAGTAAATAATGCCGCTATGAACATTGGTATGCATATATATGTTTTAGTCTCTGCTTTCAATTCTTCTGGGTATATACCCATCAGGGGGATTGCTGGATCATATGGCAGTTCTATAGTTAGCTTCCAGAGGAACCACCAAACTGTCCTCAAAAGTGACTGCACCATTCTACATTCCCACCAACAGTGGATAACTGTTGCCTTTCTTCCACATCCTCTCCAACACTTTTAGTCATCTGTTTTTTTAATAGCTGCCTGTCTAATGGGTGTAAGATGATGTCTCATTGAAGTTTTAATTTGCTTTTCCCTAATAGCTAGTGACATTGAGCATCATTAAATGTGCTTTTCATCCATTTCACTTTCTTCTTTGGAGAAGAATCTATTCAAATCTCTTGTCAAATTTTTAAATAGGATTTTTTTTCAGGCATGCCCTATCCCATGACATGTAGAACTTCTTTATATATACTGGCCATTAACAGATAGCAAATAATTTCTCCCATTGAATAAGCTGACTTTTCACTTTCTTGACAAACTCCTATGAAGTGCAATGTTTTTTAATTGCAATATCTGCTTTTTCTTTCAGTGCTCTTGCTTCGGGTTTAAAGTTTATGAAACTATTTCCTATTACAATATCTTACAGATGCTTCCCTATATTATCTGCTAGGAGGTTTATGGTCTTGACTTTTATATTTAGATCTTTGATCCATCCTGGGTTATTTATTGTATAATGTATGAGAATGTGATCATTTCTCATTATTTTAGCTATGTATATTCATCTCTCTAAGCAAGAATTGCTGAAGAGACCATTCTTTGCCAGTTGAGTAGAATTGGTGGCATTGTAAAATATCAGTTGACTGTAAATATGAGTTTCTATATCAGAACCCTCAATTCTGTTTCATTGGTCACTACATCTATCCTTGTGCCAATACCTTGCAGTTTTGACCACTGTATCTGTGTAGTATGGTTTAAAGCAGGTAGTGTGATTGCTCCAAGTCTATTTTTCTTTTTCAATATATCTTTGGCTTTTTGGGGCCCCTTGTCCTTCCAAATAAATTTTATAATTAGCTTTTCTAATTCAGTGAAAAAATGCTGTGTTATTTTTATTGGCTTTGTGTTTAATCTGTAAATTAATTTGTGTAGGACAGACATCTTAATGGTGTTTAATCTTCCAATCCATGAACAGGGAATATTCTTCCATTTGCTTAGTACTTCTTTGGTTTCCTTTAACAATGTTGTATAATTTCCTGCATACAAATCCTTTTCATCTTTAGTTAACTTTATTACTAGCTATTTGATCCTTTTAGTTGCTATTATAAATGCACTTTTTCTTTATTTCCTCCTCAGATTGTTTATTACTGGTGTACAGAAATGCTACTGATTTTTGCATTGTTCTTTTTTTTTTTAATTTATTTTTATTGTGGGTAAAAATCAAAATTCTCACAATACATACAAACATTTGCAAAATGATATATAAATATATATGCATATATGTGTATATGCTTACAAAAATGTTATTTATATATATATATACATATATTTTAAGAGGTGCTTAGATTATCCAAAATATTACACGGAACCCACTGGGATTCCCATTTTGTCCACCTCCCACACCTCCCACCACATTCTTATATCCTGCCACATTACTGAACTCCTTTATTAGCTCTATAAGCTTTGTTGAAGAGTTTGCAGGACTTTCTATGTACAGAATTAAGTCATCTGCAAATAGTGAAATTGTTCCTTCTTCCTTTCCAATTCCAATGTTTTTATCTATTTTTCTTGCTGAAGTGCTTGAGTGAGTATTTCAAACCCAATGTTAAATAAGAGCTGTGACATTGGGCATCCTTGTCTTGTTCTATATCTTAGAGGGAGAACTTCAGGGTGTCACAATGGAATATGATGTTCCTTGTGGTTGTTTGATATCTACACTTTACCGTATTGAGGGAGTTTCCTTGTATTCTATCCTTTGAAGTATCTTTTATGAAGAAATGATACTGAATTTTGTCAAATCCTTTTTCTGCATCAATGGATATTATCATGTGATGTTATTCTGTTGATCGTTTAATGTGCTGTATTATATTGATTGATTTTCTTAGGTTGAACCATCTTTGCATACCAGGGATAAAATCCACTTCGTCTTGGTGTATAATTAAATTAATGTGTTGTTGAATGCAATTAGTAAGAATCTGTTGAGGATTTTAACATCCAGTTTCATTAGAGAAATTGATCTTCGGTTTTCCTTTCTTGTGGTGTCTTTTTGAGCCTTGATGATGCTGGCATCATAGAATGGGCTAGGCAATGTTTCCACCACTTCTATTTTCTGGAAGAGTTTAAGCAGCATTGGTGTGAATTCTTTTCAGAATGATTGAAAATTTACCTGTGAAGCCATCTGGTCCTGGATTCTTCTTAGTTGGAACATTTTTGATGATGAATTCAATCTCTTTATTTGTGATTGGTCTGCAGATTTTATCAATTTTTTTCTTTCAAAAATGAGGGCTGCTTGTATTTTCCTAGAGATTTGTCCATTTCATCTAAGTTATCCAATTTGTTGGCATAAAATTATTCAAAGTACCCTCATATTATACTCAATTTCTGTGGGATCAATGGTGACATCTCCTTCCTAATTTCTCATTTAATGTATTTGTATCTTCTCTCTTTTTTCCTTTGTCAGCCTCGCTAATGCTTTGTAAATTTTATAAATCTTCTCAAAGAATCACTTTTTGTTTTTGTTTTTTTCATTTTTTCTCGTGCTTTCTTATTTTGAATTTCATTTAGCTCTGCTCTAATCTTTGTTATTTCCTTATTTCTAGTTGCTTTTAGCAACGTATCTATGTCATACCACTGCCTTCTTGCCTCCATGGTTTCAGATGAGATTACAGCACTCAATCTTGTTGAGCTCCTCTTGTATGTGATGGATCTCTTTTGTCTTGCTGCTTTCAGTATTCTCTTTGTCTTAAGCATAGACAATTTGATAAATATATATCTTGGGTTATACCCGTTAGGATTTATACTCTTTGAGGTGTGCTGTGCTTTCTTGACCTGTATGTCCATGTTCCTCAAAAGAGTTCAGAAATTTTTAACCATTGTTTTTCCCAAAAGTGCTTCTGGCCCCTTTCCCTTATCTTTCTCATCTGGGATGCTTAAAATGTATATATTTGCATGGGTCCTGTTGTCATTCAAATCCCTGAGTCCATGCTGATTTCAAATGTGCTGTCTTCGACATTACTGATTCTTTCTTCTGCCTGTTCAAGTCTGCTGTAATGTGCTTCCAATGTATTTTTGATTTCTTGTATTATGCCATTCATGACTGTCAGATCTGTTATCTTTTCATGTATGTTTATAATTTCTTCAGTATGTTCCCCCAGTCTCTTATTTTTTAAATATATTTCTTTACTTTTTAAAAAGATACTTAGATTACATAAAAGTTACATAAAATATAGGGGATTCCTATATGTCCTGCTCCCTACCCCTCCCACATTTTCCCACTTCAACATCCCTATTTAGTATGGTACATTTGTTACAGTTGATGAACACATTTTGAAGCATTGCCACTAAGCACATATTATAGTTTACATTGTACCTTACACACTCTCTCACACAATTTTGTAATTTATGGCAAGCTATATAAAGGCCTGTATCTCTCATTGTAATGTAATTCAGGACAATTCCCAAGTCCCTAAAATGCTCCCATATTACACCTGTTTTTCCTTCTCCCTAACTACAATGTTGGCTATGTCCTTTTGGCAGATATCACGAGGGAGGTTTACTGGTTAAGGGTGTTGGATGTGAGGGATATGCGGTAGAGGGCACACCTGGGGCAGGCTTCTAGGAAGTGTGTGAGTGATCATCTTGTCATAGTGTGTTGTTTCAGTGGGTGGAGACCCACATAATGAGTGGGAAGTTGTTGGACTCCCAGCCTGGGGATCTTGCATTTGTCTCAGGTAGAGTGGCAGGAGTCTCTTGAGAGCATAAGCAGTGCCTAATAGGGGAGGACAGGCCAGGGTGTCAAGGCCTCCATGCTGTTGCAAGGAAATATGAGTCTTTATCTTCAAGGTGTGAAGCTTGGTGTTTGCCATGGGTCCTGAGGGGATGGGGAGTGAGGAACAAATTAGATGTCCTAGTGCCTTCTGAATATCTTTTATCCTAACTTCACTTCATTAAGTTGTTTCATGATATTTGTTTGGACATCCCTGATTAGTTGTTCACAATATGTATGTCCTCCTGTTTTTTTTTCATTTAAGTGTTAGCCTTGGCAATGTCTTCGTGTTTCTTAGTATGGCTTGTAATTTTTTGTTGGTGTCTAAGCATCTGTTTCTCTTGATGGTCTTATTTATTTGATTAGTTACCCTTTCTACTCCATGATGTTATTTTGTTTTTGTGTGTGAGTTTGTTAAGATTCCTTTTCAACATTTGGTTCCTGTTATTTTATATCCTTGCAGTTGTCTGTGTTCCCTTGAAAAAAAAATGAGTCCAGTGAAAAAAAAAGGAGTAGAAGATAAAAAGACTGTTATTCTTAATAATAAAAATGGTAGATGAGGAACCTTACAAGAGATGCAGAAAAATATGTAATATGATTAAAAAATAAAAAATAAATAGAAAATAATCAGAATAAAAAGTTAGAATAGAAAAAAATGAAACTAGAAAATAATCGAGAAAAAATAGAATGAATTAAAAGCCAGAAAGTTGAGAAGGGAAGAAGAGGAAAAAAATAATAGAGAGAAAACAGAGAGAGCAAAATAACAAATGAAGACCTCAGAAGAGGTGAAATGAAAAAAAAAGCAATAGAAGACAGAAGGTGGAAAATGAAGGAAAGAAAAGAAATGATGTAGGTAGAAAAGATAAATAAAAGAAAAAAGGAAACAAAGAAGGGTAAAAGACAACAAACAAGAAACAAAACAAAACAAAAACAAAAAACAGCCTGGAGAATCAGACTCCGTTATTAGGCTTCTTGGGAGCGTCAAAGGCTGCCTGTGCTGATCAAGTAATCACCCTGCAGGCTACCTTCCACAGGTGAGGTACCTGGTTTTAGCAAATAAAATAAAGAAAAAAAAATTTTTAAATAACTGGTAAAAAATAGATAAAAAATATAAAACTAACAAGAACAAAAACTTCAGTGTATATATGTTCCCTGTCTTAAGGTTCCTGCTGAATGCCTGATAACCTGTGGATCACTCTCTGGATTCATTCTCATAGTAGGTACCAGGAATCAAATCAGGGACCTCATATATGCAAGGCAATGGTTTCTTCACTGAGCTACATGCTCTCAACATGTTAGACAGACTTCTGAAAGCTTCTCTGGCTTTTCCTGCTCCACTTCCCTCAAATTCTTAGGTTTATAAGAATTTGTCAGATGAGGGCTGGTTAGGCAATTATCACCATCCCTTGCTGACCTACTTCCTTATTCCCAGGGCAGCTGGTTTTGACAACCTGCCTTATCAAATACCCTCCCCTATCCTTGAGGCTGCTTCAACTGGTTGGGGAAATTTTTTTTTTGAGATTCAAAGGTTGTCAGTTGGCCAAACTCACTGAAAAAAAAAAAACACTCTGTATGGTCAGGCAGATCTTTCTCCCTTCTAGGGAATGTTCTTACCCATTCGGTTAGCTGCAATGAGCCTTGGGTTTTATCAAGATTATTTGCCTTGAGGGTGGGTTATATGTGCCATATCCAGCAATATGGGCGAGTAACTCATGGTTTTCCTTTAGCCTCTTTTTTTTTCTGTCCTCCTCCCTCCTGGGTGATACACAAAAATTTTAGGTTCTTCTGCTATAACCTTTGTTGTTTCTTTCCTTCTCCTTGCTTTGGGATTAGTTTGCTATTCCTTTTCAAGTTCCTACAGGTATGAAGTTAAGTCTTTGATTTTAGATCTTTCATTCATTATAATATAGGCATTTAGGGCTAGAAATTTTCCTCTCAGCACTGCTTTTGTTGCATTCCATAAGTTTTAATATATTTTGTTCTTGTTTTCATTTGTTTCAGAAATATTTAGTGGTTTCATTCGCAATTTCTTATTTGACTTAGTGATTGCTTAAGAGTATGTTGCTTATGCTTCATAAATATGTGCAATTTCCAGTCCTCCACCTGTTATTGATTTCTAGTTTATTTCCATCAAATCGGAGAAAGTGCTTTATATATTTTCAATCTTCTAAAATTTAAAGAGATATTTTTGTGACCAACATGTGGGTTATCCTGGAGAATTATTAATGAGCCCCTGAGAAGAATATACTACCTGCTGTTTTTGAGGGCATTGTTCTATATATGTCTCTTAGGTCTAGTTTATTTATCAAAACATTAAAGTTTTTTATTTCTTTATTCATCTTCTGTTGAGATGTTATCTTTATTGATGTGAGCAGTGTTTTGAAATCTCCAACTATTATTATATAGATTCATTATTTTAGTTTTGGCAATGTTTGCCTCATGTATTTTAGAGACACCCTTGTTAGGTGCATAATTATTATGTTTGATATATTCTTGCTGGATTGCCCCTTTTATTAATATGTAGTTTTCTTCCTTATCTCTTATAACAACTTATCTTTTTTAAATAAAATTTTATTGAAGTATATCATGCTTGAACATCCATAAACAAACAGTGTGTAGTGAAAGTTTTGAACTTATAAAACATACAAACATTTCATCATAGAGGGCTTCAAAACATCACCCCAACAGTAGCACCTTGCATTGTGATGACATTTTTGTTCCAAATATGGAATGAATAGCATTATCAAAATGTTACTTCTTAGAGCCCATATCATACATTTGGTGTATTTTCCCCAAACCCACCTTTATAACATTTGTTACAATTCAAGAAAGAACATTCCCATATTTTTTCCTGTTAACCACAGTCCATCTTCGATAATTTGATTCCCTGTGTTATACAATCCCATGTTTTGTACAGTCCAGTCAATGTGTACATTCAGTGGCTCTCATTTTCATCACCTTAGTCAATTTAAGAAGAGTTTCATTACTGCATAAGGAAAACCCTAGACCCATTCATACCTCTCTATTGATAATCCTTAGAATTCCTTTAATACCTTCTTGGCCATTGCTGCAAAAATATTGCAATATCCTTGCTAACTATCATCCATAAGTTACACTCCTCACTTCCCTGTGTATCACCATATTCTTAACATTTCAAACAGAAGATTCTTATATTTATACTATAAACTACCATCTTCATCTTCTTTGTAAAATAAGAGAATTCTATTATTTATATGATTAACCACATTTTTCATCCACCACCAAAATCACTGTTATACATTCCCTAGATTATTCTCTCATTTCCTTTCAATTGATTTTTATATCCACAGACTACCACTTTCAGCCACAATCTCATGTATAATTCAGCAGTATTAGTTATACCCACACTAATATATTACCATCAACTCTATTCATTTCCAAATCTTTTCAATATACCTTATTAAATGTTCTACATAAAATGAGCATCAACTATTTTCAAACCATGTTCTATTTCCTAGAATCCTATACTCTAGAGTTTACATCTTTGAGTATAGCCTTTGTATTTAGATCGTATAAGTGAGATCATACAATATTTAATTGCTGGATCATACTGCAGTTTTATATTCAGATTCTTGAGGTACTGCAAAACTGTCTTCCACAGAGGCTGCAATATTGTATATTACCAACAACAGGGAAAGAGTGGTTTTTTTGGTCATATCCTTGCCAGAACTTGCAGTATTCTTTATTTTAACAATGGGTATTATATAACATAAGAAAGGGAATCTAATTGTAGTTTGATCTATATTTCCCTACTAACTAGGCATGTTGGCTATATTTTCATGTGCTTTTTGGTCATTTTTGTTTCATTTTAGGAGAAATGTCTATTCAATCTTGTGCGCATTTTTTATTTGGGTTGCTTGTCTTTTTATCATTGAGTTCTATGATCTTTGTATATAACAAGGATATGAAACCCTTATATGTTATGCGTTTTCCAAATATTTTTCCCCATGTGTAGGCTACGTTTTACTTTCTTTTAGACACTATTATAAATGGAATTTTTTTCCTGATTTCCTCCTCAGATTTCTGCAGAAGGGTATAGAAACACTATCCATTTTTGCATATTAATATTGTATCCCTTCACTTTCCTGAAATAGTCTTTTAGTTCTAGTAGATTTGTTGTGGATTTTTCAGGATTTTCTAAATATAGGAACATGTAATGAGGGGAAAACAAAATTTACACTTCTTCCTTTCCTATTTGGGTGACTTTTCTTTTTTTATCAAGCCAAATTGCTCAACCTACAACTTCTAACACAATATTAAATAACACTTGTGAGAGTGGGTGTCCTTGTCTTGTTCATGATCTCAGCAGGAAAGCTTTCAGTTTTCAACACTGTGTACAATGCTAGCTGTAGGTTGTTCATGTATACACTTTGCCATATTGAGAAATCTTTCTACTGCTATCTTTTGGAGTGCTTTTATCAAGAAAGTATGCTGTATTTTGTCAAATGCCTTTCCTGCATCATTTGAGAGAGTCATGTAATTTCTCTACTTCAATTTATTAATGTCATTTATTACACTATTGGATTTTCTTGTTATGAACTAGTCTTGTATACTTGGGATAAAACCCACTTCATCATGGTGTAAAATTCTTTTACTGTGCATTTAGATTCAGTTTGCAGTTATTTTGTTCTGGATTTTTGCATCTATATCCATTAAACATTGGTCTGTACTTTTTTTTTTTTTTTTGTAGTATCTCTCTCTGATTTTGGAATTAGGTTGATGCTGGCTTCATAGAACTAGATTGATAGGGTTTCTTCCTGTTAAATTTTTTAGAAGAGTGTGAGCAAGTTTGTTATTAGATCATCTTTGAATGCCTGCTAGAATTTATCTTTTGGGAGACTTTATATCTTTGATGGGTTTTGATGATTATTTTAATCTCTTTATATGAGATTGATTTATTGGGTTCTTATATTTCTTCTCTGTCAGTGTAGATTGCTTGTGTATTTCTAGGAATTTGTCCATATCATCAACATTGTCTAATATATTAGTATACAGCTGTTAAAAGTATCCTCATATGATCTCTCTTATTTCTGTGTTGTCAGTGGAAATATCCTTCTATCAGTTGTGATGTTATTTATTTGCATCTTCTCCCTTTTTACTTAGTCAGTCTAGCTAAGGGTTTGTAAATTTTGTTTATCTTCTCAAAGAACAAAACTTTGGTTTTTTGATCCTCTATATTGATTTTTGTCCTCAACTTCATTTATTTCTGCTCTGATCTTTACTGTTTCTTTCCTTTGGTATGATTTGGGATTGGTTTGCTGTTCTTTCTCTATTTTCTCCAAGTGTGCAGATAGTTCTTTGAATTTCACACATTCTTTTATAATGTAAACATTGAGGGCTATAAATTTCCTTCTCAGCACTGATTTAATGTATATCATAAATTTTGATACATTGTGTTCTTGTTTTTATTTGACTCAAGATATTTACTGAATGTTCTTACATTTTTTTCATTGCCACACAGAGCATTTAAGTCCATTGTGTAATCTCAATATATTTGCAAAGTTTTCCTTTTTCTGTTATTGATTTCCAACTTCATTCCATTATGATCATAAAAAGTGTGTTGGTATAATTTCAATGCTTTTAAATTTGTTGAGACCAGTCTTTTGACCTACCATACGGTCTCTCCTGGAGAAGGTTCCTTGAGTGCTGCTCTTTTGGGAGGTAATGCTATATTAATATCTATGAGATCTAGTTCATTTATCATAGTATTTAAGCTCTTTGTTTCACTTTTTACCCTCTGTCCAGATGTTTTTGAGATTCATACATATTGTCATGTGTATCAATACATCATCCTTTCTTACAGCTGAGGAATATTCCATTTTATGTATATACCACATTTTGTTTATCCATTCATCTGTTGTTAGACACTTGGGTTGCTTCCAACTTTTGACAATAGGGAATAATACTGCTATGAACATGGGTATATCTTTTGTGTCCTTGCTTTCGGATATAAACCTAGTATTTCAATTGCTGGATCATAAGGAAATTCTATACTTTACTTTCTGAGGAATTGGCAAAGTATCCTCCAAAATGGCTGCATCATTCTATATTCCCATCAGCAGTGAATGCATGTTCCCATTCCTTCACATCCACTCTAGTGTCTTCATAACCCTTGATCTTTTAAATTAATAAATTGATTACAGAGTTTTGGTTTTTTTTTTTTTTTTTTTTTTGGACATCTTTGATTAGTTGTTTCAAATCCTGTATCTTCTCTGGAGGTTTATTTTGTTCCC
Organism: Tolypeutes matacus; assembly: GCA_026826555.1. Taxonomy (NCBI): domain Eukaryota; kingdom Metazoa; phylum Chordata; class Mammalia; order Cingulata; family Chlamyphoridae; genus Tolypeutes; species Tolypeutes matacus. The sequence continues at coordinate 44,307 of JAKSZT010001144.1, read as the reverse complement.
TTGACTGGTCCAAGTCTTCCTGTTTCTTAGCATGTTTTGTAATTTTCTTTTGATGTTTTTACATCTGATCTTCTTGATGTGCTTATTTGGGGATTCAGTTTTTCTCTCTTGTCTAGGATTTTCTTGTTGATTTGTTTTGTGTTATATCTCATTTTGATACTTGGTTCAAGGTACATTAGCTTTTATAATAGCTCATAAGTAATCAGAAATTTTCAGCTCTTCATCTTATTGTTGTTCAGAATATATGATATAATTTTTGGAATGCAGTATCTGTGTACTTATTTCATCTCCAGCAGAAAACTTGCTTACCCTTTTTACTCTTCCAGGAATGTTACAATTTATTTTATTTTTCAATTATTCACTATATATTTATTTATTTGCTCATTCCTAGAACACACAGAATGTATTTTCAGAATTGCTAACTCATTCTACTTTGGAGTTCTGTCTCTATTTTTAATCCTCCTGTAAATTTTCTCTAGATGCTTTTAACTGGATAGCTAATTGTGATAGTAAGATTCACCCAGTGACAGCCTTCCCAGGTCAGTTTTCCCAACAAAAATGGGCCCAGGGACCCACAGGCTACGTTATCATCTGTATCTCCAGATTTTCTTCCAGGCTCACTTAGATTATTGGCAGAATTCAGTTCTTGTGGTTGTAGAATTGAGTTCCCATTATCTTTCTGGCTATAGGCTGAGACTCACTCTCAGTTCCTGAATATACACTCAAGTTTTAGCTATATGTCCCTCTCACTGCATTATAGGCTATTGCTCAAGGTTAGCAGCAGAATCTCTCCCAGGAGTTGAATCTCTCCCTTCAGGAAGGACCCAGTCTCTTTTAAGGTCTCACCACTTTATGTTAGATCCAGTCTGGTTGACCTTTCTTTTTATCATCTCAAAGGGAATATATATGAGTCATAATGACAACTGAAACAAACCTGTCTATTGTCATATAATGTAATGCAATCAAAAAGTGAAATCTGTCACATTCACAGGCCCACCTTATCTCAAGAAGATGTGAATGCTCACCTTTCATAATCAGGGAGCAGAAATCATAGGATCCTCATCTGAATTAATGGTTAATGAATTGGAAAATTCCCTATAGTTTATGTCAATTCTCCCTAAATTGGTCTACAGTTGTAGTGAAATTCATATAAATTGATGCATACTTTTATTTTGGTAGACATTAACAAATCTTCTCATATATATAGGGAAATGCAAAGGGTAGAGAGTAAGTTCACTCTTTTAAACAGGAAAACAATTGGAGTTCTCATACATCCCAATTCCAGCACTTTTTATAAAACTATAATAATCAAGACTTGGCATTAATAGTGTAAAGATAGACATATAGATCAATAGAACAGGGCAGTCCAGGAATAGACTGTTTAACAGATTTTCATTAAAGACACAAACAATATTCAAAGAGGAAAGAAAGACTTTTGACAAATGGTGCAAGAACTAGATATCTTTAAAAAATGTAAATTAGTCCCACCTCAGTTGAGGACTGATTTTATGGACCCATTATCATACAGTATCTTTCTTGTTGCTAGTTAAATCTTAATAATTTAAAACATTATATGAACAAGATGCATTAGTTACCTTTGTTGTGGTAACATGCAATGCACAAAATCACATAAACAATAATTTATTAGCAGTGGATCATAGTCATGAATGCAATTGTAATATTCTTCTGTAGAAACTCCTTAACTTCTTTTCATTAATTAGAAGAGAACGTTTAAGCAGCCACACAACAATAAGAGGAATTTTTTCTGATAACCAAAATCTATTTTTTGTTTTTTTATTGTTAACCAAGCTCTGAATTTGCTCATATATTGTCACTCACCATGTGCACATCCCTTACCATGTGCTCATCACACACCAAAGAAGAAATCCACACAAATGGGCTCATCAACACCAGCACACAGAAGGACGGTAATCTCCCAAATAGCCCTTGGAAATTAACCATTCTGTCATTCTATATTTGATGCTGTTTGTGCCATACCTTTATCTCCTTGACCCTTTACAATTTCTAATTATTCCTTGCCCAAATCACAACTCTTTTTGCCTTGTTCTGGGACAGGTGCCCTTTTTGCACACATGAATATTGGTTTTAGATTCCAGAAATGTAATATCCCCAAGACTCTGTTTCATTATGCTAGACAGACCACAACAAGACCTTTAGTGATTCATTATTATTTTTACTGAAATCATATCTGATTGTATGTTGGAGACTTCATACTCTTCCCAGGCAGTTCATTCCTTACAATTCATATCTTTTGGGAAACACTGAATTTCTTTAAATTTCAGACAATTTGTTTACTCTGTGGCCTCAGGCCTCTGACAGATTCATTAAAGTTCCTGATTTTGTAGATTATTTGGCCTTTTTATATTACAGTGGGACTTTCTAGCTTTCTACATTCTTACGATTTAAATGATCTTATAATGGTTTCAGAACACAGAGATAGAGAAACAGAGAGACAAAGAGAGAGAGACAAAGAGAGAGGGAGAGAGAGACAAAGAGAAATAGACTAGGAGAGAGAGGGAGGGAAGGAAGGAGGGAGATAAATAGTAGAGAGATTTAGATGTGAAATGAGAGAGAGTGAGAGAATGAGAGAAAGAAAAAATGTATATGTCAAGGCAATTAATATAATGTAGAGGGAAGAATACAAGTAAGTCTATGCTATCCAAATCTGGATGGTACTTAAATTTTGAATAGCAAGAAGGGTCTGAGTTTAGAAGACAATTTGTATTTGTAATTATTTGATTATCATACACGTTATCATTCATACAGATTTGTAATCAGTATGTGGAGAATAGAAGAAAATAACCATAGTTACCTTTAAATATATTCTCCAAATATCAAAGTTCAAACTTTATTTTGGAGAGTTTTAAATTCCAATATACAAACCATTAGAAGATAGAGATACAAGCATCCTTTACTCTGAAATCTAGCTGCTGATTATTCTTAATTACTTTAAACATCCCATGAATGTAATGTATTAGAGAGTTTTGTTGTGGAAACAGAAACTCCCCAAATTCAAGGGACTTTCAATAATGACATTTTATTGCTCACTCACAAATACATGTACCCTGCAAGTTGGCTGTAGTTTTGACCGAGCTTCTGCTTTGCTCCAGGCCTAGGATCAGGGAGCATCCCCGATGTGAGATATGACCAAGCTCATGACAGAAAGCTCATGACAGAAAGGCCTAGGATCAGGGTGTACCCCCTATGTGAGATACGACCAAGCTCATCTCCTTCAGATCAGGAGAAGGGGTGGAAATTTGCAAGGTTTTTAAATCATATCTGCTTATATTCTAAAAGAGAAAGCATGTCACATTGCCATATAAGAGTCAGTGAAAATAAGGATATACATAAATAATAGTGACAAATAAAATGATCTACACTAGGGAGAATAAGAAAATCAAACATTTCATATCTGAGTTATTAACAAATATTTATGAATTATATACATTTGAGTTTATATATAAGCTGGAGGATGAGAAACAGTTAGTGGAATAATTCAAGTGACTGAGAAACTGCAGCCTTATGGATATCCTAGACTGGATCATATACAAACATGTTGGAAAAATCTTAAAATTCTTATTGTGTTGACTTGGAGTGAAGAGGTCAGAGACTACGTCCATGAACAAAAAAATGTAGATAAAAGGGGTATTAATTCCCTCTGACTTCTATAAAAATTTACTACAAACTTGGTGGCTGAAAAATATAAAAATATATTCTCCTTTATCCTTCGAGGCCAAAGGTCTGAATTCAGTCTCACTGGGTTGAAATCAAGGTGTTAACAGGGCTGAGCTCCCTCAGAGCTCTAGGGAAAATCCCTTCCTTTCCTTCTCTGATTTCTGCTGGCTTTCAGCATTCTGTGATTTTGGCTGCAACTTTCCAGTCTCCATCCCCATGGTGATATTGCCTCTTCCTCTTCTGTGTGTGGACTCCCCCCTCCTCACTCTTGTAAACACACTTGTGAATGGACTGAAGTCCCTGCCTGATAATCCAACCTAAGATCTATAAATAAAATCACATGTGCAATGGCCATTTCTCCAGACAAGGCAACATTATATTACCCAAGGATTGGTTCCTGATAGATTTCTGTAGGCAATATTCACCCAACAAAAATGGACTTGGGCATTTTGCTCCAAATGGGAGGCCTGGGACGACTCCTGTCCAAGACCACACCCTGCAGTCTACTAAGAGTAAGGCATGGCCAGACTCACTTCCTGTCCAGGAGACCTGTCAGAATACACAAGGTGCTTAATAAATGTTGAACTGAGATATAGTCACAATAGCAGCTTTCAATGAACATCTTCTCTGAGCCAGGCAGTTTTCAAAGAGTTTTAAAAGTAGACCATCTTTATGGACTGTGGTTAACAGTACAAATATGAGAACATTCCGTCATGAACTATAACAATTTTAAAATACTAATACATGATGTTAATATTAGGTTTTGTATGGAAAAATATACCAAGTGAATGCTATGGATCCTAGTGTTAATTGCCTAATGATTTTCTTTCAGCATATATAGCAAATGTTCCACAGCAATGCAAGGTGTTGGTGCAGGAATGATATATAGGAATTCTTCCCATTATGTATGATTATTTTGTAAACATATGACTTCTCTAATAAAAAATACAAAAATCAGGTTAAAAATTAAAGCACTCCATCCCTTAATTTTCACATCAACACCAAAAGAAGGAGGCATTTCCCTCATATCTTAGATAAGGAAGCAAAGTCCTAAGGAGTTCATTTCCTCTAAAGAGGGAAGAAAACTACTGGCTGTGTAAATGAGCACAGGCAGATGCTGAAATCCCAAGTCCAACATTTAAACACCTAGAATCTGGTGTGAGATGGGCAGGGAGATTCTTGCTGGAGAATACCTAAAATATCTACCCAAGCTGTATGACAGCAATGCCCATCAACAGTTCACTGACCAGGACCTCCAGTAAAATCATTTGAATGCTTGTAATTGACACAACCTCCAGACACAGAACCTGCATTGAACAAGCATCAGGTAATTCTCCACTGCATCAGTCAGCGAAGCACTGTTCTTGAGCTGGGTTTCTCTTTTAATATTTTGGACTAGATAATAGTTTATGGTGGAGGTGGTCCTGTGTATAGTAGGATGTTTAACAGCGTTCTGGTCTTTATCCACCAGATGCCAGTAAAGACTTTCATAAATGTCCTGTGGAGATATGGTGGACAGACAAAAAAGGATGCCATCCAGCACAGCTCCAGGGAGTGGGGTGTGGGGAACTGATCATGAAGGCCACTACACACACACACCCTTCCTGGGATAGAGAGGAACTGGGACAGGCATGGCCTGACAGGCACCTAAGAGCCCAGCAGAGTGGGAGGCCTGGAGAGGCAACCAGCATAAGGTCAGAAGCCCAACGGGCCTGAGGAAAAAGAGGGCAGGCAGAGGGAGACAACAAGCCTCCAGAAGCCTTCAGAAGCCTTCAGAAGCCTTCAGAAGCCTAACCTAACGTGTGTAGCTGGCACAGCTCAGTGGTTAAACTCTGTTTAACATATATGAAGTCCCAGGTTCAATATCACGTACCTCTGATAAAAAATTGCCTAACTGACCTGAGTGATAAGGGGGATAAGGAGAGACACCCCAGGAGCTGCAGGAAGCAGGAATTGAAGGACAAGCATCCTCAGGATGGGCAGTTAGACTTAGATATTTTTAGGCTAATTTGTTTGTTATTTTTTTATTATTGTATTCCTTATTCGTTTCTCTACACCCCAGTACCTTACCTGGGGAAAGCAGGCTGAAAGGTGATTGGTGAGCCCTGGTAGCCTGAGACATTTGTTAGTGACCTAAGAGGGAAGCCTGTTTTTTCATGTAGTTTTTGTTGTTGTAGCCACTTTTTTTTTTGTCTTTATTCTCTCTTTTTTCCTTAGTTTTTTCTGTTCTTTTATTTCTTCCCTCTTGTTGCTTTTCTAATTTTCTACCTTCTCTTCATTGGGCCTCATTTTCTTTCTGCTCATATTTCTGATCTTTTATTCTATTTTTTCCTGTTTCTTTCTTTTTTACTCCACATTTTTAATTCTTAATATTTTTTATGATTTATGATTTTTTACTCATATTACTTATTTATTTATTTTTCTCTCATTCTTTTATGGTTCTTTTTCCATATTTTATTTTTAAAATATTTTTTTCTACTTCCTTTTCTATGATCTCTATATTTATTTTGGGGAACATGGACAATTACAAGGATATAGAATAAATGGAACCAAGTGCCAAAGGGGAAACTTAACACAAAACATACAAAAATATAACCTTATAGCATAAAAAGAATCTAACCATCTTAATAAGTCCATCGGGATAAAAAGATACCTAGACACCAGCAAAAAATTAATGGCATACTAAGGAACATGAAGTCATAGCCCAGTTTAATGAACAAATTAAATAAGAAGTGGAAATGCATAACATGGAACAAGTAATAAACTATGTACAAACAAATATCATGAATCAACTTAATGAAATGAAAGAAAAGATAAAGGATATTAAGACACTAGTGGATGAATTTGTCACCTTGTCAGTGGGCCTTATGTTTGAATATATGATGACCTATCCCTAATGAATTAGAGTTGGACTCATTTATAATTTTCCTACACATGGTTCTTAAGCCCATTTTACCTGAAACTATAATTAACAATATATCCATTAAATATGTGTCCCAGAGACTTAAATATTCCAGTTGTTCATATGCCATTTGAGCCTTGAATCTCAGCAGAGTTGCAGCCAAGACATACCTTCCAGTTCACTGGATTCACCCAAGTAACAAAAGGATAATGGTGGCCAATGCCCATAAATATAAACAGAGTATATCTACAATATCAAGCAAACCAATTCCATCCATCTGCCCCCTAGGATCTAAGCTCCCTCACATTTGGAAGCAGATGGGAAGCAGATTTTGAAATCACCGTCCCCAAATCCTCAAGATTGAGGAATGAACAAACATGAGGGGAAATGCAACTATGGTATAATGTAGACTTATTATAATAGCAATGGAAGAAATTGTAACATTAATATTAAGAAAGTGGTCACCAGAGATTCTGAGGGCAGGATGAGGAAAGAATAATTGTAACATTGGGCACTTTGAGGACATTGGCCTTGTTTTGTATAACAGTGCAATGGCGGATACAGACCATAATATATTTGTTAATACCTATAAAATTGTGTCATGTCAATTGTAGACCATGGGTAGAACCAATGCTTAAGTATGGGTTCATGAATAGTAAGAAATGTACCATACTTATGAAAGATGTTGTTAATGAGGAATTTGAGGAGAAGGAGGAGGTGAGGTGTATGGGAATCTGCTTAATTTTTTATGTAACATGTATGCAATCTAAAACTTCTTTAAAAATAAATATATTAAAAAGAAAAAGACACTGGGGGAACATAGAGAAGAAATAGTAAACATACATAAAAAGATAACAGAGCTGATTTTATGGATGGTACAACGAAATAAATTAGAAACATGCTGAAAGCACAAAACCATAGATATGAACAGGCAGAGGAAAAGAATGAGTGCGTTCGTGGATAGTATGTCTGAAAGCAACAGATAAAACAGATAGTTTAAAAGATAGAAAATATTTAGCAGGGCCTCAAGGAATTGCAAGAAAACATGAATCACACAGACATGCATTAGAGGCATCCCAGAGAGGAATATAAGGTATAGGGAGCAGAAGGAGTGTTTGAGGAAATAATGGCTTAAAATTTCCCAACTCTTTTGAGGGACATGGATGTACATGTCTGGGAAGCACAGCACACTACAAAGAGTATAATTCCTAACAAGCCTACCCCAAGACAAATACTTCTCAGTGAAGGGAACATTGTAGAACTGACACGAGTAACATGACTCAAAATAACAAGGGCCAGAAATCAGCATTTTTAATTTATCTGGTATTACATATTTTTACACAACCCATTCCTTGAGTCTTTCTTTGGGGTTTTTCTGCCCTGTTCTTTACTATTTATAGTCATATCTTGGGTCTCCTTTTCCACTTCTTATTTGGTAATTTTAAGTTTGGTGAATTTAACTTGACATACACTCAGCTATTTATATTAAGGACTTGGATTTTATTTAAAATGACTCTTATCTCATACATTTAATATATGTCATCAGAGCTGATTGTTTCTATACCTATTTTTAAATGCTGCCCTACAAACTCATTTACAGAGATGATTTACTAGGGTTATGTCAATGAACTCAGTTACAAGATTTCCCTTCTTTTCATCTCATTCATTTATTTTTTCAATTCTGTCAAATTTTCTGAATTTTTCATCTCATCCTAATGTGGATTCCTTGAATTTCAAATTTCATCTATCCATTTTTGGATATTTCATCTATCCAATGCCTAATACAGTCCTTGGTATGGGGCATATGCTCAGTGTATATTTGTTAAATGGAGTGACAAGGAGGGGTGGATGTTTAAATATGAAGTGGTTTCTACACCACAGAAATACAAACATATTGAATGCGTAAAAACTTTTGAAGAAGAAAAGTATTTCATCTCTACTGAATAATAAAAAATCATGACACTCCCTATATGACAACATTTAAACATTTTATATACATTGTCTCATTGAATTCTTGCAATACCTCTTTTATCTAACAACTTTAATTTCCATTAAAGATGAAGTAGTAAGAGTTTACAGGAACAAGACTACTAACTCAAGTTCACGGTTTTGACGAACAGAGACAAAGTCAAACCCAGGCTGTCTAAATTGATGTCAGTGTCTTAAGCATCATTATATTGACACTAAGTATTGTAATAATAATAGTTAAACCTCAAAGAAAACAGTAGTATTTCTGATTTAAAACTCCCATTCTGAATTCTGTTCTTTGACCAAGAAATGTTCTTTCTCTGGAGGTGTCAGTCTTAGAAATAGATCACACATTAGAATAAGAGCTCTTAGGAGAAGCTCTTTTCTTGGACAAGCCACTTTCCATTGATAATCTTCCATTGACAAGTTTTTCTGTTCTAATTCAGGCTCACCCACAACTGGATGTTTTTAACTTATTTTACAAACTGTTGGTTGGAAAATTTGGTTTCCTTAATTATTTCATTTCTCCTTCTTTTATTACTAGTGAAGACAGACATATTTTCAGGTTTATGATATTTATATTAATTCTTTCTAAGTTGTTGGTTTACTAGCCTTAATTATTTTTCTTGAGAACTTTTTTCTCATTGGATTAACAGACCTATTGATATATCTACATTGTAATGTGTGGTGCTGTGTTGTAATACCCAACAAATTCTAAAAATACCCCTAATTTTTCATTTGCATTTTATTTTCTTCACTATGTTTTAGACATGCAGCGTTTTATTGTTCTTGAGTCCATCAATTATATTCTAAATTCTATTCCTTTGTATTTCTTTTACTTAGGTTTACCTGTATCTTCTTTTAGAAGTCTTATGTGATTTTAAATCCTTCTCCAATTTCACATAACAACAGCAATTGGCATTAATATTTGTCTTTTATGTGAGTTATTAGGTAAAGGTGTATTTTCCTAACTTAAATAATTTTAAAGATAGTCTCAGGATTATATTGTTGAGCACAAAATCCAAACACAAAAGAATGCACATATTGCAATTTTTTTTTGCAGTCTTAAAAAGGCAAATAATAGTCTAAGCTGTTAGAAGTCTGGGAAGTGCTAAACTTGTTGGCAGTTGTGGTACCTGAAAGTAGAATAACATCACTATATTTGCCTGGACTTTCATTTATATGAGTTGTTACAAAGACCCATGTCCACTAGCTCCCTCTCACCTAAACTAGTAAATCACATGCATCTAGGAGACAAGGAGGTGAGGTTTTCCATTGCCTGTACAATTAAATGTCAGTGATGGATGCTAAGCTAAGCATGCCTGTTATGTGTTTACACCCTGCTGATGTAAACAGCAGCATCATGAATAAGTCTCTTGCATTAGTAAGGTAATGTGATGCTAACAAAGCACACCACATTTGATGCTCCCTACTCCAAGAATTCTCCATGGTCCAGCATCCTCAGACTCACCTGGGAGTGTCCTAGAAATGCACCCTCTAGAATCTGAGCCCAAACCTACTGGATTCTAAATTTGCATTTTTACAAAAGTCCAAGGTGATGTCTTGAGACACTCAAGTTTGACAGCCAATGATCTAACTGATCTAGCAATGAGTAAGGCAAAAATTAATTAGAGGCATTGGTCTCTTTCATAATGGAAGTGGTTCAATATAGTCAGTGTGTCCATAGGTGGCTAAATGATACCCCCAGATATCTTGCCATATCAGTTGTTCTTTTTATTCTCTGCTGTTGGCAGCTGGTGCCCTCAACAGTGACTAAAACCACATCTGGCTTGATGAGTGTAATACCTTGTTCTTCAGCACGGGCATAACCTCCATCCCTTCAACTGTGAATATTGACCATGAATCCTTTGGATAAGGACAGATGTAACTGGGGAAAATGACTGAGTCCATGAAGAGAATGTTTCAACCTGTGTTTTGATAAGTTTGCTGAATTTTCTCTTTGTGAGTATTTGCATAAGACACAAATGTCTTCATATTTTGTGCCCATTCACATCATTTTTCAAACATTTCTCTGACCATTCCACAAAACTGTAAATATTATTCATTACTTAGTATGAATCAATATTTCTGTCCAACTTTCCTTTCAAGCAAAAAAGCAATGGATGGAACTACTCAAATTTCTCCCTGCTTAGAGGAGTCCCCTTTCCTCTGTTCATCAGTGCAACCACAAGGTAGGGATGTGATTCTACATTGCCCTTTTTGTATATTACCAGACTTTCACAGAACTATCTTTCAGTCAACTTAGATGTTTCTCTTCTTACCTGCTGATCATATGGTTCTTCCCAAGTGGTCATTAGTATAGGTTCAGAGGTGTAGGAGCCATGGAACCTGAATTGTTTGCTCATCCAACTCACTTGTGATTCAGTACCTGATCAAACTTGATCTTGAGTATACTGCTTTCACTTGGAGTGGTTTTGTTTTTGCCCAAATTTAAGTTTTTGGGTTCATGATTTGACAACTGAGATTGCATGGTATGTTGATAGACCAAAGATAAGCCTTTATCTCTACTAACGTATAGCAGTAAACCATAAGATCTTTCTGAAATGAATCATTGCTTTCCTCAAAATGTGACATAACATTGCTCCAACATCCTTGTATTAGTCAGCCAAAGGGGTGCTGATGCAAAATACCAGAAGTTGGTTGGACTTTATAAAGGTTATTTATTTGGGGTAGAAGTCCACAGTTACCAGACCATAAAGCGTTAAGTTTCTTCCCTCACCAAAGTTCATTGCCACATGTTGGAGCAAGACAGCTGCTGACATTTGCCAGGGTTCAAGCTTCTTGGGTTCCTCTCTTCCCGGGGCTATGTTTCTCTCCAGACCTAGCTCCTATGTTTCCTGCCCAAGGTCAGCTGGAGATTATGAGGCTGTCTAGGCTTTGCTTCTCTCCACAAGACCAGCTGTGAACTCTCAGGTGAATGGCTTGTCACTATCCCGGGGCCTTCTCTCCTTCCTCACAAGAACCCCAACATCAAAACTGTCCTCAAAACTGCTCCCTCTGTCCTTTGCCTTGCCTTTTATATTTGATTCCCCCACCCACCAAGGGGTGGGGCTCAATACCTTACTGATGTCGTCCCGTCAACACCCTAATCATAACTTAATTATGCCCAGATTGACTGACCAGATTACAAACATAATTCAATATCTCTTAACTGCCAAACTGCTACAATCCTTAAGCTATTTTTTGTGATTTGCCTATATGGGTTTGCCAAAAGCTACACACAGCGTCCCCATCCGCCACAGATTCTTCAACTACTAATTGATAAGTCTGTGGTGCGGAGATATTTTGATCCCTGCAATGCTATTTATTGAAGTTTAGCCAGCTGTGTGTCAGTCATGAAGGCTCTGCTGGTCTTGGAAGGGCTCACCCACATATTGGGGATTAGGTGACTATAGGCTTGTTGAGTTTTACCTGAAGTTATTCAGAGACACATAAGTGGACTTGTGATTGAAAAGACACCTAAATAGAGTATTCTTGCATGGTTAACCATGGAAAGTCCTTTGAGTTTTACGCATCCATTCTGTCAACCACATTCTTTTCCCACTTGCCATGCTTCATTTAAATTTCTTGGTGTTCTCTATTTTCGTAGCTGGGGCTTTCCTTCTCAAAGTCTGATCTTTGTTCTGCCTTTCCATTCTCACTCTTATGTCATTAATTATAATTCACTATTTACCAAAAGGTAAATGCAACATGATTATATACCAACTGAAAGATGGATAAACAAAATGGGGTATATACATCCCATGGAATATTATTGACCAATAAAATAGAATGAAGTATTGATATATCCTCCAAAATGGATGAACCATGGAGATATCATTTTGAGTGAAATCATGCAGACACAAAAAGACAAATATTATATGATCTGTCTTTTATTAAATACATAGATATAGGCAAATTCAGGGACATAGATAGTGTATTATAGGATACAAGGTGTCAGGTAAGAGGGCAATGGAGAGATATAGCTTAATGGATGCAAAGGTTTTGTTTGAAGTGATGAAAGAGTTTAGGTAAGGGATGTTGGTGATGTTAGCCCAAAAAAGTGAATATAATTATTACCAGAGAATTATAAACTTGGTAGTGTTAAAGATGTGAACTATTTGGTTGTATTTATGTTACTATATAAATATTTAATATATATAAATGTTGATTTGTACTCTATTTTCAATGATTAGAAATAATATTAGATCTATTAATCAAAAAAAAATTGAACACCACACAAGGATATGGGGGTAAAATTAAATGAGACATTCTCTAGAAGTTGTTGTGAACAGGCCATGATCTATAAAAGTTCTAAATATATTTCTTATAATTAATAAACATTTTATAAATGAGGGAATATATAACAGGTCTTAATTTGTATTACAATAATTTCATTCCCAATTGTTTTGGCAAAGTCTCCATAAGCAAAGCAGTGTAGTATCCATGGTTTTATGTCATATGAACCCAGTTCTTCTGTAGGTTGAAGAGAAAATAGGAAATTTTCGGCGGAAACAATAAGGGGAGTGCCATCACCCAAAGAGAGTTCTTTGAGATTCAAAGGATCTACTCAAGATAGGCTTTTCAGTCTTAGACTTTGGAGAAATTTTTATTTTGAAAGATTGGATAGGCTTTTATGTGATTAGATCTATGGGATGAAAGAGAAAATCAGAAAATATATTTTTTTCTGTTCAGGCTATTTTCCCAAATGAATATGATGAATCAGTGATTGGAGTTAACAAGAGGCAAAAGTGCCTAAGGAGCAGCTCTGAGGAAGCTGTAAATATCTCCTTTGTGATCGTGCTTCTGCATGTGCAGCCTTAAGCTAGATGGGGCATGGTGGTTTTTTGGGGGTCTTAGCTCTGGCTGGGGGACCGATTCTTTACTCCTTATTGCTGTCTTGTTTGGAGAAAGAGGTTTGCTCTCTGTCATCAAAGACTCAAAGAGGAATTCAGACTTCCACCTCGAGACTTTTCACTCTGAGAAACCATCCAGATGAGTTGGAAAGCCAAGTAGATATGGCAGGATGGAGTAAGGTTAAAGGGGAATTGAGAGCTTTTATTTGAGGTTATCTGAGTGCTAATTCTGTCTAGCCCAGACATGAGAGTTATCCTTGCTTACTTAGTTAATTAATGCGTTTTATGTTTATTATATTTTTAAAAAAGAAGATTCCATTAATTCAGCATTTCAGGGGTCATTTTTAACATTTAGGTAATAAGAATGGAAGTTCAATTTGTATAATAAACACCCAGTGAGGAATTTATATTTCCAACTGGCGAACTTCCTAAGTAACCATCCAAGTGGGTAGTAAAGCCAATTGATACTGCAGAATGGGGACAGTTTGAATGGAAACTGAGAGCTTTTATCTAAGATCATCTGAGTGATAACTCCGTTTAGTCCAGCAACAAGAAATCTGCTTGTTCCCTACTGTTTCATTAATTAATGTATTTTATATTATAATTTTAAAATGTATGATTCTATTGAATTCAACAATACAAGGTTCATGGTTAACAATTAAGCAATCAGAATGGAAGGCCGATTAGAATAAGCAATGTGGGGAGAAAATGAATCTAGAAATAGTATAACATTTGTCTAAGGAGTTTTCAATGAAAAGTATGGAAAACTGGCTATTCCCTTGAGAAATGACATTTTTTTTTAATTTGGTGGAAAAAAATATACTGAAACCTTTACTTGACAATTATTTCTTTATTGGCGAAGTTAAATATATATTGGTTTATGAGCCATTAACACTCTCCATTGCAAATTGTACTTGCTTTTGCTTTCAGACAATTGGGTCTAAGCATTTTTATTCTTATTCTTTACTATGTTCTTTCAAAACAGAACTTCAAGTTTTCCACAAATATTGATGTCCACTATTTTGTTCTGTTAGCTCTGTAAAATATAATTGAGGAGGAATTTTTGAGAGGTAATAAACTGTGTGTGATCCAATCTGTCAGTGTTACATGCATTTTTTCCAATTGTATTTCAAGCTCAGAAAATTCTATGTCACTTCACTTAATAAATCACATTTTATATCCATTCCCCTCTTATTTTCACATTTCTATTTCCCTTATTCTATCTTTTCCTATTTTGGGCAGATTCATTTCTAAAGTTTCTACAACCATATGACAGTATTTGGAAACATTTCTTCTTTATGAATCATATCTTTCACATTCATCCTATTCAGAAGCATATTTGAGTTCATATATCATTATGTAGGATGTTTTTATAAATTTTGTTACAGCTTCCTCCAGGCAATTTAAAAACCTGTATTTGTATATTATTTTGTTTCCATGTCATTTTCTATTTAATTATTAATCTACATCAATTATATCAAATATTGTTATTTTTCATTTTGTCTTTCAGAATGTAGATTTAGATATTTCACTCATTCTTGTCTTATACAGATGTTTTAAAACAACTATATGCAACCTGGTTTCATTCTCCCAGTCACTTTTTTATTTCAGAAATTCACGGTTTCTTCAAATTTGTTGTTCACAAACCTTCCTGAAAAGACAGAAAAAGCAGCTGTAATCTCTGTTCATTCTTGTCATACATTGTACTGGGGAACTGAGAGTATAATTATAATTGTGCAAATGCCCTAAAGATCTCAGGGAAACATCTTATGAACAAAGATGAAACAACTAAGAGCACTGATTTTCATGGTTTTCCCAGGATATTAGAGAGGATGGCCTGGGAAGAACTTTGCTTGTTGGACAAAGAACAAAATATTAACTATAAACCATGCTTAGTGGCAATGCTCCAATACTTGTTCACTGCTAACAAATGTACCACACTAATGAAGGATGTTGTTAAAGTGGGAATATGTAGACAGGGTAGGGAATGGGGGATATAGGAATCCCCTATATTTTTGTGTAAATTCATGTAATCAAAAAAAAATTTTTTTTTTAGAAAATAAAAATGTATTAGAAATACTTAAAAATAAAAAAGATGACTACACAAGAATGTGAGTGAAGGACTTGCTTCATCCACTTTGGGCCCATAAAAATTTTTGTATTCTAATAAATATGGAATAGGGACAGGGATAGCAGGTAAATCAGAATATGATATAGATACCATGACAAGGCAGGTGCAGCAAGAGCACCTGCTCCATCCTTGTCACTTGAGTCTGGAAGAGCCTCTGGTCCCATACTGCCTGCTTGTTTCCTCTCCAACCTCCATCTTCCATTTGGCTTTACCTTCATAGGGCATTTTACCCACTAGCAGACAATGACCTTACTTTCAAACTATTCTTGCCTTAATTTAGAGATTTTCAAAATTTTGACCATTTCTCAGAGTCAGAAATACACTTAACCTTGTGATCTGCAATGCACATGCAGACACACACACACACACATATACACATTGGTGAGGCTTCCAATGCAAAATACCAGAAATGAGTTGGCTTTCATACCAGGAATTTATTAGGGTAAAATATTACACTTTTGAGACTGTGACAATGTCCAAATCAAGGCATCATCAGAAATGCTGTTTCACAAAGGCTGGTTGCTGGTGATCCTGGAATCCTGACAGTTGGCACAGCAAAATGGTGGCCTGTCTTTACCTTCTACTCCAGGCTCACTTTCGCCTTCAATTCAGTTGTGGGTTATCTGGCATATGGCTAGTATCTCCCCAGTCTCTTCATCTTCTGACTACTCTTCTCATTCTTGGCCTCTCTGTCAGCCTCTCATAGTTTCTCTGTCTTTCTGTGTCTGTAGGCAATCCTGGAATCCCCTCTCACATAGCAGGGTAAAAATGGCAGCACTCTTTCTCCATGTGTCTCTGCATTCAGTCCTCAGTTTATATATGACCCCAGGAGAAGGATTAGGATGCACCCTATTTACCATAATCCATTCAAAGACACTTAACCAAAGCAATGTAATCATAAATAATCTAATCTAAAGGTCCCTTAACTGAATCTAACCAAAACTTCTTACATACAATAGGCTTGCACACACAGGAATGCATTAGCATAAGAAAATAATTTTCTGGGGTCCACAAAAGACTCAAACCAGGACAATAGGTGAAGGAATTAAGATTTAGAATGGTTTGTCACTTTTCAAAGTTTGTCACCAAATGTGGTATACTCAAGATTCAACAATTGCTTATCTGATTCTAAAATTTTGCATTTAATATCCTTTGCATGTTTCCTACTAGTTCACATAAAAATCCACAATGTTTGTTGTACTTACTATATTTTTTTATGAATTAATTTCTTTAATTCCTTTTGATCATTCTACTGTTGGGGTGGTCGATGTGTTTGGTGAAGAAATTACTACTTTTGTATAGATAAATAGTTTTTGGTCTTTCATTAGTTTTTATGGGCATTGAGGGGATATAAATGACTTGGAATGGCACCAGAGTACAGGTAAGTTTTCTTCAGAACAGTCTCTCTGGGAAGACCTAAACTTATACCTTATATTTTTCCTCAATCCTATTGAATCATCCTCTCACTTTGCTAAGTGAGCAGATTTTTTATTTCTTTAAACATAGCAAAAAAAATGACCACATGAAAATGAAGGTTTTGGTTTACTTGTCCAATGGGGCTTGCCAGGTTCAATTTCACATTTCCATTTCTAAGTGATTTGGGAAAAGAAAACCTAATATTGTCAGCTTACAATGTATTCAAACCAGGCTTAAGCACAATGGCTGGGGGTGAGAAGAGGATGTTATTAACAGGGTCCAGGAGGTCCACGTGTGCTGTGTGTGTGTGTGTGTTTGTGTGTGTGTGTTTTGTGGGGTGACCATCCACAAAATAGGGACATCTAAACTCATTATTTCCAATATCTGTCTCATAAAATACAAACTTTGCATGCAAACTTAATGATGGAAATAGAAGTGACTCCATTTAATTTTGGGGGTAATACTTGCAACAAAATTAATAAAGTGCAAAAGTTACAACATGTGGAGTAGAAACTCTCTTTGTTTTGAAGTTCCAGCAGCAGTGAGTACACCTGGTTGTTTAAATTTCATGGACTCCATCTGTCATCACTCTCTCCCTTACTCATTCCTCTGCCACACTGGCTTCCTTGTTGACATTGAACATCCTGAAACTGCCTTTCCTTAGGGCCTTTGCCTGAGGCATTCCCTCTGAAGAGCACAAACTTCCCTAGATATCCTAGTGGTTCATGCTTTCTCTTATATAATGTCACTGTTCAAAGATCACCTTGTATGTTGGTATTGCCGGAACCCAGTGGGATAAGTAGCATGACCTCTTCATTTTCTGTTTTTTTTTTTTTTTTAACCTGCTCTCTTTTCACTGCAGCACTTGTAATGTTATAACATAATATGGAATGCTATAATTATATGTTTATTGCTTATATTATTTCTTCTTCAACAGATTGTACATACTTTTTCACACTTTATACATTTTGCTAGACAGTGACTGACACAAAGTCAGAACACAATATATATTCTCCTAAAAGAATGTCCATCATCATCTCATTGCCAGTTTTTCTTTGTGAAACCAATGAACTGGAGTGTAGGTGTTACAACTCTGTTGAGATTCAGGACCCAGCTGGCACATGGATAGCCCAAAGATTTAAGTCTCTTGGACATTCACATACCAGCTCTAGTACTAATTATAGGTTCAAATAGAAGGACAGATGAGACATGTGTAGGGAATGTGGAGGCAGTGGCTTCTGGAAGTTCTGATGGAAGAGAAAGGGAAAAACAGGTGTAATATGGGGGCATTTGGGGGACTTGGGAATTGTCCTGAAAGGCATTGCAATGATAGATGCAGGCCTTTATGTATCTTGATATAATCTGCAGAAATGGGTGGTAGAGAGTGTAAACTATGATGTAAATTTAATCCATGCTTAGTGGCAATGCTCTAAAATGTGTTCATCAATTGCAATGAATGTACATCACTAATGAAGGATGTTGTTAATGTGGGAAAATGCAGGAAATGTGTTGAGAGGGCCATATGGGAATCCACTATATTTTTATGTGACATTTGTGTAATTTAAGTACTTTTAAAATAAAAATAAATCAATATAGACACTAAAAAAACAATTTACCTTGACTAAGATTCAGAAGGAAAGCAGACAGTGGAAGAAAGTCTTTAAGTGTTTCAGATTTTGAAATTATTGAGACAGAGAATATGAAACAATACTTTTTAATGAGTTTTAGAAAATTAAAATGAATATTGCAATTATATAAAATGGAATAAGCATATTTCAATAATGAACTAATTAGAAGCTCTAAAGCTTAAATGTACAATGATAAAAATTTAAATTTCCATGTAGTGGAATTGGGAGAAATTTAGCTGCAATGGAAACCAAAAAGCCACCCACCCTGAAACAGAAATTGGAAAATAAACCAAATTTATGTCTATGGGCCTTCCTATAAATGATACTTTTTCTTTGTCCTACATTTACTGCGTGTAAAGCATTCCCTTCCATGATATTTTCTTCACACAGTGAAACAGAACTTCTGTGTTTCATTTTAGTTATTTGTTTCACCTGTGGTTTCTTCCTTGGATCTTCATTCTCAAAACAGGAGATGAAACACATAGGCAACCACAGTTTGGATGAAGTATCTCTGAGCTACATGTGTACATCCAATTCTTCTGAGAAAGATGATCTGGAAATGAGGATAAATGGGAAGATTGGCATTAGGGAAATACACAAAGAGTTGAAATCCAAGACCTCCTTATTGAAAACTGTTACCTTAGCATTTGCTTCTCTTGAAAACTCAGATCTTGGCAGTGGAGGAAGGAATCATTGCTCCTATGTATGATATAAACTCACTTGGACACTGGCTACATTACCATGGAATATTATATGAAGTAAATCCTCTGTTATTGTTTTCTACTCTGTCTTAGTTTAAATGATGTTCCCTGGACCTGAGGGTTTTTATTCTCACTTCCCCCACTCTGGACAGGTAATCTTCATTTGACAGTGTTATTCTTTTATAAATTTCTCATGGTAGGATCCCAATAAATAATTACTCTACTTACACAACATAATACAATTGAACAGAACAGAGTTCACTTAAATGATTCTTGTCCACCTTCTATATAACATACATTTCATGGTTACAGGCAGCAATCAAGTCCCCCACTTCTCAAGGAAAAACACTAGTATTTCCTTCTGTAACCCAGTATTTATCCCTCACTTAATTTATGGAAGTTTCTTTAGCCGTAATTTATATTTGAAGGACTCTCTTCATGTTTTACCTTAAACAAAATCTTAAAATTTACTTACATTTCACCAATAGAAGACAAATTGATGATTTTTCTTGAAGCCATTTATATATTCTTTATGAATAAATTTACTTTTCCATGAGAACAAATTTACACTCTCAATTCAGAATGATTCATTATTGTTTCCACATTTTTTATGGTCCTTGAGAAGAGTAAAATTCTACTGACAAAATAAGGAATACTTTTTTTTTCCTGAGAGAAAAATAGAAGATGCAGGAATGGGCAAATAATGATCTAGGAGAATATAGCAGATTTGAAATTGTCTCTATCACTCACTCATGAAATGTGCTTACTTGTGGGAGATGATTGTGTGGGATATGGTGGGAGGTGTGGGAGGTGGGCATCATGGGAATTCCAGTGGGTTCCATGTAATACTTTGGGTGTCTAAGCACCTCTTAAAATATATTTATATATATACATAAATAACATTTTTGTAAGCAAATGCACATATATGCATATATATTTGTATATCATTTTGCAAATGTTGGTATGTATTGTGAAAATTTTGATTTTTACCCACAATAAAAAAAAAAGAAAAAAAATTTTTTTTCCTAAGAATCAATGTACCACGGAGCAGATGTGGCTCAAGCAGTTGAGCACCCACCACCCACAGGGTAGGTCCTGGGTTCGGATTCCTTTGCCACCTGAAACACTAAAAAAAAAAAAAAAGAAAAACAAGCAAGCAAAAGAAACAAAAGAAAATCAACTCAGGGAATTCAAAGTGCCTTAGTGTTTGAGGGATGACTTCCCATATACAAGGTCCTGGGTCCAATCCCTGGGCCCCTGTACCTCAATAAAAATTAAGAAAAAAGAATCAATGTACCAGCTAGGTATATTAGAAGGAAAACAGGGAAGCTTCTACAGGGATTTTGAAAGAAATGCGCTCACCCTCTCTCCTTAATTACCTCAAAGTATAAGTAAGTTTGACATCCACGATAGGGTCTACATGATATTGTGTGAGGTCGGTAGGGTGGACTTGCTCTTTGAAACATTTTCTACCTCTTTCTGGCTTGTGTAACTGTCCTTCAGAGGATGGGGATCTAGCAGTGCTCATTTATCCAATACTTATAGCAAGAGCCTCCTACTACCAGGTTGCAGAAAGTGGGCATATTTGTGGAGGCAACAACTTCAGTGCAGTCTTCCTGAGTGTAGAGTGTTACCGATGACAACAGAAGTATCAACACTACTAGCCAGCCTGTTTCTCAGTGTTTTTTACATTTCTGATTACTTGAAAAACATAACTCTAGCTTCTTCATTAAGATGAGTGTACATGCTTACTTTGTTTTTTTTTTTCCTCAAAATTCTTAAAGAACTTTTTTATGGAAAGGGATTTCTGCTTAAATTAAATAAGCCATACAGGTAAAAATATTTGGTACAGTAAACTAATTGCAAAAGCACAGACTTGCAGGATAGGAATTGAGGAATTGATATATCAAACTGTTGGGAGTGAGAACACCAATGACACTATTTCCAGTGGATAAATGTACACGATTGTGTATGTATAGCTTGAAAAAATGATTTGCAATATATTATTTGCAGTAATCACTAAAGAAAGTACCTAGGAAAGATTTTGACAAAGTGACTGGATTATGTGACAAATAATTTTGCTTGGAATCATAATTCAAGGAATATAGAGTGAGATGGGGCTTTCCAATGTACAAGAGAAATTTCCAGAAAGAAATGATAAGATGAAGATTCTTAATTCTCATAATATCATTCAATCAAAACTCAAATATTTTATAAGACTGAATGAAATATCTTTCCCTGAAAATTGCATTTCTGACATGGGTGTGCCTCAAAAACAGAGTCTGAACATGTGGGTTTATAAATTAAAAAATGAGAATGAATTCATAAATTTTGAAAAGAATGTGAAATAAACACAAATAATAAACCAACCTTTTAAAAATGGCCATTAGTTCAGAACAATCGCTAATTTCAAAATGGCATTCTGATTTCCCCATTGTACAAATGGTCTTTGGATCAGGTAATGAATAAAGGACTCATCTTTTTCTATGTCACAAAGAACAAAGTAGACCTACATAAAAACCTGAAATTATTTCCTACTCTCGGGGTTTAATAGTTGATAAAGACTTAGTTGAAAATGGGAAATGCACACACATTGTTTTTTATTATCTGTAAATATGGACTATTACTGTAGGAATTGCCAAAAGAAATTTCCTGAAAATGGGTTTAACTAGGAAAATAATTTTTAAAGGGCAAACTCACGTTTGCCGTGTGATTCACGGTAGAATCACAGAAATCATTGAGACCATCAATGTTTGAAGAATCAAGGATTGTGTTGTCAAATACCATCTCACTTAACTTGTGATTGGGAATGTGCAGGGGAAAGGAGAATATCAGAGAAGAAATGTGGATCATTGTAAACCAAAACAGATGATGTCTCCAGTTTAGGATGTGACTTCTTTCTCGAGCTAATGAATAAAAACCCTGTCAGATGGTACACAGCCTTGGCTATGAGATTATTTTTCACCAAAATCATATAACACAAGTGGTTTCTTTCATCTGGCAGTGACTGCAATGTATCTTCTCCATATAGAACCTGCTATTATTTTATAAATACTCAATTACCTGTCTTAAAGGTTTTACTGCTGTAAATCCAGGCAGCAGTTTCTGCCTTCAATACTTATTCCAGGGAATACAATGAGAGATCACATGATATAAAATATTACAGAAGAGGAATATTGATATATAAAAATTAAAGAAATAGAATTCTGAAAATTAGGCAAATAACATTATGTTTCTATACACTTATAAGGAATCTAGATTTAGATCTCCCAGTGTTTGAGCTCTGCTAATCATGAGCATTTTTCTGAACTTGAGACAAAGAATCATTTTACAGAGAAAAAGTTTCTCAGCTTTTTAAAGGCCTGCTTTATGTCCTTGTTTCTAAGGCTGTAGATAAAGGGGTTCAGCATGGGAGTGACCACTGTGTACATCACTGAGGCTATTGCATTAGCCCTTGAGTTTTGGGTTGCAGCAGAGCTAAGATACATTCCAATACATGTACCAGAAAACAAGGGCACCACTGAGAGGTGAGACCCAGGAGTAGAAAAGGCTTTATACTTGTCCTCAGCTATTGAAATTCTCAAAATGGAGAATAGAATCTTAAAGTAAGAGAAAAGGCTCCCAGTGAGTAGAATAACACCCGGAAGTCCAGATGCAAAATACAGCACTAGGTCATTGAGAAAGGTGTCAGAACAAGCAGTTTGGAACATCTGATTAAATTCATAGAAAAACTGGGGAATTTCCAACTCTGTACAAAAAACCAATTGCAAAACCATTAAGCCATGTAAAAGAGAGTCCAGAATACTCAATAACCAGGATGTCAGTAGCAGGAGGCCACAGAGCCAGGGATTTATGATGACCATATAATGCAGCGGGTGACAGATGGCCACAAAACGGTCATAAGTAATCACAGTCAAGAAAAAGTTGACTGTTTGCTCAAAAAGCATATAAAAATACATATGGTTGAGGCAGTTCTCATAAGTTATAGTTTTACTCTGTGTCTGGATGTTCAGCAGGATTTTTGGAACAGTGTTGGAGGTGAAACAGATATCTGAAAAAGTCAGGTTGGAGAGGAAGAAGTACATGGGTGTGTGGAGTTGGGAGTCTGACATGATGGTCGGGATGATGAGCAGGTTCCCCATGAAGGTGACCAGGTACGTGGAGAGGAACAGCCCAAAGAGGAGGTGCTGCAATTCTGTATCTTCTGAGAGACCCTGGAGGACAAATTCTAAAACATGTGTTTGATTTTCTGGTTCCATGTAGCTGAGGAAACTGCTAGGAAAGAGACAAGAACAAAGAGAATTTAGCCACAAACAATGACCAGCAAATTTTCTTAAATGCTATGATTTGTAAACACATTAAATTATTGATTTCTTATTATAGATAGATAGATAGATAGTTGATAGATGATAGATAGATAGATAGATAGATAGATAGATAGATAGATAGATAGATAGATAGATAGATAATAGTTAGGTAAGAAGGTAGGTAGATCTATCTAATGGCCTTTATCTGAAATTGTCAGGGAAAACAAATGCTCCTGATTCTCCTTGATACTTCTGCTGACTAGTCATCCTTGTCCATAATTGGAAATATTTTCTCACGGCAATAATTTCCACTACAAATTCCCTTAGAATTTTTTTATTCAACAAACATTTTAACCAAACATTATGTAACCTGTGATGAAAAAGCTGGGGTACTAGATATTGGCAATAGCACAATATTCTGAATGTAATTGATATTACCTAAATGTACATTTGAAAATAAATAAAATGTGAAATCCTGAGTTGTATAGAGGTTACTACAATTAATTGTTTAAAATAATTTATTAATTAATTTGAGGTATTCTGTTTTAACAATATCAAAGACTCAATATTTTTAATATGCCATTTCTTCCCAACCTGATCAATACATTCAACTCAATCCAGTTCTAAATGCAGCAGGTTATTTTGAGGATATTGATAAACTAATTCTAAAGTTTATATGGAAAGGCAAAAAACCTAGAAAGACAAAAAATACTGAAGACCAAATCTGTAGGAACCATATTACCTGATATCACCTAGATAGCCTAAACAATACTGAAGAAAAACAACAAAGTTGTAGTGCCATATGAATTGATTTCAAGACTACTATAAAAGCACAATGCTCAAACAGAGTTGTATTGTTGAAATAGAAGCATAAACTAATGTTAGAGAACCAAGAAATAGACCCACACTATTGTGGTTAAGTAACGGTTTACAAATAGGTAAAGTCTATTCAATTGAGAAAGTGTGGTTTTTTTTCAACAAATGGTTCTGAAGCAATGTCATGCACACATGCCAAACAAAAACAGAAATTATTTTATTCAACAATTATTTTTACCAGTCTTTTTGTACACTGTAATGAAAAAGTTGAAGCAATGGATATTGATGATGGCAGCAAAACATTTGAATATATTTACTATTACCAAATTTTATGCAAAAATTAACTCAATATGAATAATGCACTTGAAAGTAAGAAGCAAAGTATAAAACTTTTGGAATAAAACATACAGGAAAATCTAGGCGCCAGTGGTTTGGCAATGAGTGTTTTGACATAACACCCAAAGCATGATCGAAGAAGAAAATTTATAACTTGGGCTTTACTAAAATATAAAACTGCTGCTCTGTGAAGGACTTCATAAAGGAATGAAAAGAAAATCAAGAGACATGGGAAAGTATTTGCAAGACACATATCTGATAATGTATTTGTATTAAAAATATAAAGACCTCATAACATCCAACAATAAGAAAGCAAACACTCAATTTAAAATTGGGCAAAAGACCTGAACAGAATCCTAGCCAACAAGACATACTGTTGGAAAATAAGCATAAACAAAAAGATGCTCAAAATCATTTTTCTTTAGGGTATTGCAAAATTAAAACCGCAATGTTATATCACTACATGCTTATTAGAATAGATAAAAACCTAAACACTGACAATAATAATTGCTGGTGAGGATGTGGAGCAATACATCTCCCATTCATTGTTATTGAGAATAAAAATGGTACATATAGAAGACAATTTAGCAGTTTCTTTTAATACTAAACAAAGTCTTAACATAAAATCCAGCAATTGTGCTCTTAGGTATATATGTGGCTTGTGTGAAAAGTCCAAATAAAACCCATGGGCGAATGTTTCTAGCAGATATATTTATAATCTCCAAAATCTGTAAGGAACCAAGAAGTCATTAAATAGATGAATAAACACTGTGCTACAAGGGAATAAAACTCAGAAATAAAAATAAATGTTCCATCCAGCCACAAAAGGATGAATATCAAATGACTGCTTCTAATTGAAAGAAGTTAATCTAAATATGCTACATATGTATGATACCGACAATATGACCTTCTGGATAAGGCAAAACAACAGAGACTAAATTAATGGTCAATAGTTGACAGGGTTTATGGAGAGGGGAGTTTGGTTGAATAGGTGAAGCATAGGTGAATTTTTAGATCAGTGAAACTGGTGTAATACTGTAATTGTAGACCCATAACATTATGCATTTGTAATTCCCATTGAACTTTACAACACAAAGAGTGAACTTTGATGTATGCAAATGAAAAACTCATTTACAAGGTTAAGAGAATCCCAGGATGGAATGCAAAACATTTAAGAACCATATAACTGTATTACAATGTATGACATGCCTTCTTTGAAAGGGATGGGGGAAAAGTGGTGAAAGAACTAATATTGAATGTAATGTGACTCAAGTGATTGAGCACCCACCTCCCACCTGAAAGATTCCAGTTTGGTTCCTAGTGCCTCCTGAAAAAATTGAAAAAAACAATAAAGAAAAGAAACAGAAACCCAACTTCGGGAATCTGATGTGGCTCAGTGGTTGAGCTTGGCTTCCCACATATGAGGCTCCGGGTTCAATCCGTGGGCCCCAGTACCTAAAAAAAAATCTGAGACATTGCATTTGGATGCATTCATTAATGAGCTCTAGAGTTTTCTTGTGGAAGTTTTGGCGTGTTCTCTATAAAGGATCGTGACATCATTGAAAAAAGAGAGCTTTATTTCTTCCTTTCTAATTTGGATGCCTTTTATTTAGTTTTATGGCCTAATTTCCTAACTTCCTGTACAACACTGAATAGCAATAGTGAAAGCAGGCATCCTTGTCTTGTTCCAGACCTCAGGGGATGGCCTTCATTCTATCAGCACAAAGGATAAGATTACTGTGTTTTTACATAGATGCTGCTTATCATGTTGAGAAGTTATTTTTATTCTTATTTTTCTGAGCATTTTTATCATGAAACTGTGTTGGAATTTATCATTCATATTTTCTGCATGAATTGAGATTTTCGTGATTTTCCTCTTCATTGTGTTAATGTAGTGATTTACATCGATTTTCTTATGTTGAACACCCTCGAGTATTGAGATAAATCTCGCTAGGTCATGGATACTTCTTTTAATAGTCTCTTGGGTTGGATATGCTAGTTTTTGTTGAGTGATTTTGGATTTTTAAGGGAATTTCATCCTTGGTTTTCTTTCCTTATATCTTTATGTTGCTTTGGTATCACAGTAGTTTTAGCCTCATAGAACGAGTTTGGAAGAGATATACTGACTTCAAGTTGGAAGATTTTAAGGAGTATTATAATCATTTTTTCTTTGAGTATTTCATAGATTTTATTATGGAAACTGTCTGATCCTACACTTGTATTTTTGGGGAGATTTTTGATGACTACTTGAAACTCTTGACCTGTTATAGTTTTGTTGAGTTTTTTTTTCTGATAAATTTTGGTAAATTGTGTGTTTCTAGGAATAGGTCCATTTTCTTCTGGCTTATCCAGATTATTGACAGACAATGGCTCATAGTATAAATAAACCTATTTTATTGAACTTTCCCAAGAATCAGTTTCATTGTTTCTCTCAATTGATTTTCGATACTCTATTTCAGTTTGATCTACTTAAATCTTTATTATTTCTATCCTTCCGCTAGAATTACATTCAGTTTGCCCTTCTTTTTCTATTTTGCACAAGACTGTGGATAGACTATTGACTTGTGATGTTTTTTAAATATGAGGATTCACACCTATAAATTTCCCTAAACCTTTAAAATCATCCCTAAACTAGCCTAACAAAAGTAATTAATTTAGCCACAAGTAAAAAATAAAATGGGTAGTGAAGGGTAGCAGAGTTCAAATGACAGCTGTGGGTTTGGCAGATGGTCATCACTGAAGAACTTGAGATTCTATATTAGTGAATAGGTTTCATATGAAAATGAAGTCCAAAATTCTCCTAAGTGGAAATTCTGGTTAGAAATTCCTGCATAAAAGTGGGATCCTTAGAATTATAGCAGCACTTTAAAGGTTAACAACCTATAAACACACTAATCAAATATGTGTATCAAGATAAACACTTGCCCTGACACTGGTCCTACGTGGTAGAAAGGCCTCTGAATGATGAGCCAGTGTGCAGTTTGCAATCACAGTACCTTTGTGGCCTGAAAAGCTGTAAGTGAAAAATTTAACATTAAATTATTATGGCTATCTAAAAGTGAAATAAAGTCAAATGTAAATCCTCTCTTTCCACCAAGACCCCCAAGAATTCACAAAAATATGGGTCCAACAAATTAAACAGAACACAATTTTTAAAATCAACATAGACAATAAGAAAATAAGTTACGATAACTAAGAGGCAGAAGAAAAGCAGACAGTGGAAAAAGCCTTTGTTTCAGATTTTGAAATCATTCAGACAATATGAAACAACACATTTTAATGAGTTTTAGAAAATTAAAAATATGCATTGCAATATATAAAATGACATAAACATATTTCAATAACAAATAAATAGAACCACTAATGCTGAAATATATAATGATGAAATTTTAAAATTTCCATGTAATGGAACTAGGAGAAATTTAGCTGCAATGGAAACCAAAGACCCACTCACACTGAAACAGAAGCTTAGAAAGTAAATCAAATTTATGTCTGTGGACTTTCCTACAGCTGATACTTTCTCTTTGTTTCTGTACTTACTGCCAGAAAGCATTCCCTCCCATGATATTTTCTTCCAACAGTGAAACAGAACTTCTGTGGTTCATTCCAGTGATTTTTTTTTTGTTCCACTCATGGTTTCCTCCTTGGAAAATAAATAAATACAATAATTCTTCATTCTGGAAGCTCCAGGAGATGAAACACATATGTAACCACAGTTTGGATGATGTATCCAGAGTTATGTGGGGGCTTCCAATTCTTCTGAGAAAGGTGATCTGGAAGTGAATGGAAATGAGAAAGGTAGCATTGGGGAAAGAATATGGGATGAAATCCAGAACCTTCTCATCCAATACTGTGACTCTAGCATTTGCTTCTCTTGGAAACTCAGCTCTTGGCACTGGAAGAAGGGAGCATTACTCCTATGTGTGACATAAATTCACTTTGACACTGGCTACATTATTATGTGCATTATAAGAGGTAAAGGCTCTATTATTGCTTTCTACCGTGTCTTAATTTAAATGATGTTCCCTGGACCTGAAGGTGTTTATTCTCACTTCCCCCACTCTGAGCAGTTAATCCAATTGACACTGTTCAGCTTTTCTGAACTTCTCATAGTAGGGTCCAAAAATAATTATTCTACGTATACATCATAATACAATTTAACAGAACAGAGATCACTCAAAATGAGTCTTCTCCACATATATAACATACTTTTCATAGTTTACAGGCAGCAGTTATGTCTCCAGCTTCTCCAGGAAAAATACCAGTATTTTCCTCCATAACCTGGTGTTTATCCCTCACATAAAGTTTACTGATAGCAGAAAATGTGATATTTTTCTTTTTCTTGGAGACATTTATAATTTTTAAGGAATATTTTAGTTTTCCATCAGAACAAATTTATACACTCAGTTTAGAGTGAATCATTTTTGTTTCCAAATATTTTAGGGTCCTGGAGAAGAGTAAAATTCTATTGACAAAACCAGGAATACTTTTTAGAGAGAAAAATAAAAGATGCAAAATTGGGAAGTAAGTAAAATCTAGGTAAGCAGGTAAGTTCTAGGAGGATATAGCAGAGTTGAAAAGATCTTCATCACTCTCTTATGACATATGCATAAAAAAAATCTTATCATATGAATCAATGCATCAGGAAGGTATTTAGAAAGGCAACAGGGAAGGTTCTTAGGGGATTTTGAAAGAAATACAATTACCCTCTCTCCTTAATTACATCCAAAGTATAAGTTTGATATCCACCATGTATTCTACACAGTATGGTATGAGGTGGGTATGGTACATGGCTTTTTGCAGCCTTTTCTACCTCTTTCTGACTTGTGTTCCTGTTCTCCAGAGGAAGGGAACTTGCATGTGAGGTGTCTATTTAACCAATACTTAAGGCATGAGCCTCCTACTACCTGATTGTAGGAAGGAGGAATATTTTTGGAGCCAATAATTTTAGGGGAGTCTTCTTGATTATACAGTGTTCATGATGGTAACAGAAGTATAAACTTTGTAAGCTTACCTTTGTTTCAGCTTTTTCCATACGTCCAATTACTTGAAACACATAAATCTAGCTTCTTGGGGGACGGCTGTGGCTCGGTCAGTGGGGCTCCCGTTTGCCGTATGGGGGGCCCCGGGTTCGGTTCCCGGGGCCTCCTGGTGGGGGCGGGCCCGCCCGCACGGCGTGGTTGGCTGACCCAGTGAGCACAAGCAGCAGGGGGGGGATAAATGAATAAATAAATTTTAAAAAAATCTTTAAAAAAAATAAAAATAAAAAATAAATCTAGCTTCTTCAATAAGATGAGTATGCATGCTTATTATGTTATTTCTCAAAATTCTTTTTTATTTTTTTAATATTTTTATTTTTAAAAAAGCTTTAGGTTACATAAATGTTACATTAAAAATATAGGAAATTCCCATATGCCCTACCCCCTCACCCTCCCATACTTTCCCCATCAACAACACCTTTCATTAGTGTGGTACATTTGTTACAATTGATGAACACATATTGATGCATTGCTACTAAATATGGACTATTGTTTAGATTTTAGTTTACACTGTCTTGCACAATTTTATAGTTACAACAAAACATATAATGGCCTGTATCTGTCATTGCAATGTCATGTAGGATAATTCCAATATCTCCAAAATGCTCCCATATTACTCCAATTATTCTCTTTCCTTCACCTCAGAACCTCTGGTGGCCACAGGCTTTATATCAGTGATAAAAGTTCTTCCATTGCTAGAAGAATGGAAGTGTATAATGGAATAATAATAAGTCTACTTTAGTTCATTGTTCACTCCCCAAAATGAACAATGGACTAAAGTCAAAATTATTAAAAAGCTTTTATTTGGAAAGAGATTTCTGCTTGAAAAGAAGCCATATATGTAAACTATTTTGTACAAGAACTGATTGCAAAAGCACACTATTTCAGGATATGAATCTGGGAATTGATATATCAAATTGTTGGGAGTGAGAAAACCAATGACACTATTTCCACTGGATAAATGTACACGATCATGTATGTATAGCTTGGAAAAAATGATTCAGAATATGTTGTTTGCATTAACTTCTATGAAGAGGGCCTAGGAAATATTTTGACAAACTGACTGGTTTATGTGATAAACGATTTTGCTAGGAATCATAATTCAAGAAATGTGGAGTGAGGTGATGCTCTTATTTGTACTGAAGATACTTTCAAAATAATGGTAAGCTGAGGACTTTTAATTCTCAGATTATGGTGCAATCAAAACACAGAAATTTTATAAGACTGCATGAATGAAATCTTTTTCCATGAAAATTGCAATTTTAATGTGTGTATGACATCAGATTCTGAACCTGTGCATTTATAAATTACAAAATGAAAATGAATTCACAGCTTTCCCAAAGAATGGGAAGTGAATGCAAATATATAACCAATTATTTTTTAAAAAATTCAATAGCTCAGAGAAATCACTAATTCTACAATGCCACTCTGGTTTGGCATTTGTAGTGATATCCCAGGAAACAGGTGATTAATGAAGCATTCACCTTAGTCTATCTCACAAAAAACACAGCAGATCTACATAAATACCTGAAATTGTGTCTTTTTTCCTAGTTTTAATAGTTGAAAAAGATATAGTAGGAAATGAGGAAAACATCACATTGTTTTTTATGATCTGTAAATGTGAACTATTATTGTAGGAAATGCTGTGAGAAATTTCCTGAAAATGTCCTCAACTATGAAAATAATTTTTAAAGAGACAACCTTATCTCACTGGAAGAATCACAGAAATTATTGAGACCAACAAAGTTTTAAGAATCAAGGCTTGTGTTGTTGATTACAACCTCATTTAATTTTTGATGGGGAATGTGCAGGAAAAAGGAGCATATCAGAGATGTAATGTGGATTATTGTAAACTAGTCAGACAATGTCTCCAGTTCAAGATGTGATCTCTTTCTGGAGCAATGAACAAAAAACCTAATAGCTGGTACACAGACATTGCTATGAGAGATTATTTTTCACCAAAATCATATAAATCAAACACTTACTTTCATCTGACAGTGACTGCAGTATACCTTCATCAGTCCAGAACTTGCTATAATTATATTTATATAGAAATACCTGTATTAAATTTTGTACTGCTTAAAATCCTGGCAGCAGTTTCTACCTTCAATACTGTTTCCGGGGAATACAGTAAGAGAGACCACATGATGTAAAATAATACAGAAGAAACAGGTGTCCTTGATATACACAAATTAAAAAAATAGAATTTTGATATTAGGTAAATAACAAATTAACTTTCTATATACTTATAAAGAATCTAGATTTAGATCTCCCAGTGTTTGACCTCTGTCAATCATGATTACTATTCTAAACTTGAGACAATGAATCCTTTCATAGAGAGAAAGTTTCTCAGCTTTTTAAAAGCCTACTTTATGTCCTTGTTTCTAAGACTGTAGATAAAGGGGTTCAGCATGGGAGTGACCACCATGTACATCACTGAGGCTATTGCACTTGCCCTTGAGTTTTGGGTAGCAGCAGAGCTAAAATACACTCCAAGACCTGTACCATAGAACAAGGTCACTACCAAGAAGTGAGATCCACAAGTAGAAAATGCTTTATACTTGCCCTTGGCTGTAGAAATTCTCAAAATGGAGGATACAATCTTAGAGTAAGAGAAAAGGATCCCAGTGAGTGGAATAAAATCCAGAAGTCCAATTGCAAAATACATCACTAGGTTATTGAAGAAGGTGTCAGAACAAGCAATTTGGAGTACCTGATTAAGTTCACAGAAAAAGTGGGGGCTTTCCAACTCTATACAAAAAGACAATCGCAAAACCATTAAGCATTGTAAAAGGGAGTCCAAAACACTAAATAACCAGGATGCCAGCAGCAGGAGGCCACAAAGCTGGGGGCTCATGATGACCATGTAGTGCAGGGGGTGACAGATGGCCACAAAGCGGTCATAGGCCATCACAGTCAAGAGGAAGTTGTCTAATTGTCCAAAAAGCATGTAAAAAGATATCTGGCTGAGGCTGGTTTCAAAAGTTATGATTTTGCTTTCTGTCTGGATATTCAGCAGCATCTTTGGTACAGTTGTAGAGGTGAAACAAATAACTGTAAAAGACAGGTTGGAGAGGAAGAAGTACATGGGCATGTGGAGGTGGGAGTCCAAGATAATGGCCAATATTATGAGCAGGTTCCCAAGGAAGGTGACCAGGTACATGGACAGGAACAACCCAAAGAACACAGGCTGCATTTCTATATCTTCTGAGAGTCCCAGGAGTGCAAATTCTAAAACATATGTTTGGTTTTCTGTTTCCATGTAGATGATGAATTTCCTGGAAGAGGTATCAGAGCAATGCAGTTTTAGTCACAAGCAGTGATCAGAAAAATAGAATAAATGGTATGATTTGTATTGCAAACACATTAAGTTTATATTTTTATTGATATTATATAGATCTAGTGCCCTTATCCGAATATGTAAGGGAAATCATTGATAATTTTGCTGCTTCTCCTTGATAATTTTGCTGACTAGAAATCATGTCCATAATAGAAAACACTATGTCAAGGCAATATTTTCCATTACAAATTCTCTCAGACTTTATTTTAATCAGCAAACATTATGACCAGTCTTTTTGTACCCTGTGATAAAATAGTAAAGGGGAAGAGCAAAGTTATAGGAACTATATTACCTGGTTGCAACACTTACTATAAAAACACAATAATTAAACCAAATCCTACTGATTAAATAGACAAATAAACCCATACAAATGGCATCGACTGATGTTTCTCAGAGTACAAGGGCAATTCGATATAGAAAGTATGGTCTTATCAACA
The DNA here is from genome assembly GCA_026826555.1 of Tolypeutes matacus. Taxonomy (NCBI): domain Eukaryota; kingdom Metazoa; phylum Chordata; class Mammalia; order Cingulata; family Chlamyphoridae; genus Tolypeutes; species Tolypeutes matacus. The sequence continues at coordinate 10,734 of JAKSZT010001144.1, read as the reverse complement.
AGTGGAGCTGGAACAATAGGAAGCAATCATGCCAAACATAAAAGGAACTCAGGCACAGATTGTATTCATTTCACAAAAAATTAAATCAAAATGAATCATACCACTTAAAAGTAAGATGCATTGTAAAAGTGCTAAACTAAAACATGAAGAAATTCTAGGGGCCCGTGGTATGGTAATAAGTTTTTAGTATAGCAACAACCGAAGCATGATCCATGAGAGATTAAAATTGGTGAGCTAGTTTTTATTCAAGTGTAAAATTTCTGCTCTGTGAATGACATTGATAAGGGGTTGGAAAAATTTTAAATATTTGGAAAAATATTTACAAAACACATGTGATAAATGATTTGTATACAAATGTACAAATTACTTTTAACACCACAAAATAAAAAAGCAAATGCTGAATTTAAAAATGGGCAAAATATCTGAACAGAATCCTGTCCTAAGAAGATATACACTTCCCAAATAAGCATAAAATAAGAAGCTCAAACTCCCTGGCACCTAGTTATTATTACCAAGTGCCAACTAGAAAAGCATCTGGAAAAAGACCTTGAGCAAAAGGGGGAAATATTAAATACAACCAAGTTTTAATAACTAAGAGATTTCAAAGTGAGTTGGGAGGTCATTCCAAAGGTTAAGCTTATGCACGGCTCAGCAAGATCTTATTGACTGTCAGAATAAACAGTGTATCAAACAGCAGGGATCCTGATAGCTCTAGAGACATCAAAACACTATAAGCATGGCAGAGAAACTCAGGAATTCAGCACCCTCTCAGTGGGCCTTAATTTTATGCTCCCCAGTATAAAAGAGCTGGACTCATTTATAGATTCCCAAAATATGGCTCTTCTGTCCCTTTTATTTGAACCTATAATTAGCACTATGCTTGTTAAATATATGTCCCAGAGTCTTAAATCTTTGGTCTGTTCATGTGCAGGTTAAGCCATGAATCTAAGCAGAGTTTCAAAACTTACTCTCCAGTTCATTGGATTCACTCAGGGCAGCTAACAAGGAGATGATGATAGACAACTCCCACCCCAAGGAATTAAGAGTGTCTGCAACTGTAAGCAAGATAGTTCCATCCAATTGCCCTATGGGATCTAAGCTCCCACTCAATTAGAAACAGAGTGGGTATCACAATCCCAAAATCCTCAAGATTTGGGAATGAACAATGGACTAAAGTAGACTTATTATTCTATTACAGACATTATTGTTCTAGAAATGGAAGAACTTTTATCATTGCTATGGAGACATTGGCCACCAGAGATTCTGAGTGGAGGGAGAGAGAAGAATAGGTGTGACATGGGGGCATTTTCAGGACATTGGAATTGCCCTGCATTACATTGCAATGACAGATAAAGATCATTATACATTTTGTCATATCATAAAATTGTGCAGGAGTGACAGCTAATTATACTGTAACCTATAGTCTACTTTCAGTAGCAACACTTCAATATGTGTTCATCAATTGTAACAAATGTACCATGCTAGTGAAAGATGTTGCTAATATAGGAAAGAGTGGGAGGGGGAAGGGGTGAGGCATATGGGTACACACTATATTGTTAGGTAACATTTATGTAATCTAAATCTACTTTAAAATTTAAAAATTTAAATAAATCAACCAATAAATAAAAATTTTTAAAAACCTCAACTTCATTTGTCATAAGGGAACTGCAAAATTAAAACCACGATATATCATCACACACTTATTATAATAGATAAAAATCTAAACACTAACGATACCAATGGTTGTTGAGTATGTGGAGTGGTACGTCTCTCACTCATTGCTAGTGCCAACCCAAAATGTTTCAGCCAAGAAGACCGTTTAGCAAAAAACATAGTCTTAACATACAACCCAATAATTGTGCTTTTAGGTATATATGTGGCTGATATGAAAACCTAAGTCCCCACAAAGACCACACGTGACTGTTTACAGCAGCTGTTTTTGTAATTTCCAAATCTGAAAGCAAACAAGATGTTGTTCAATAGATTAAAAGGTAACCTCACTGTGCTGTATCTATACAATGGAACGTTACTGAGATAAAAAGATATGTTACGTCAAGCCAAAAAATATATGAATGAATCTTAAATGATTATTACTAAATAAAAGAAACTAGTTTTAAAATGCTACATATCTTGATATCAATTATATGACCATCTGGTTAAGGGTAAACGAGACAATAGGATGTTCAGTAGTTGCTTGAGGACTGAGAAGAGAAAAGGAACGTTGAATAGGTGAAACACAGGGGAATTTTTAGGGCAATGAATCTATTCTGTATATTGTGTAATTGTAGACACATGATATTACACATTTTTAAAAACCCATTGAACTTGCCAACACAAAGAGAAAACCTTATGTATGCAAGTGAAAAATCATTTACAAGGTCAAGAGAATCCCACATAGAATGAAAAAGTTGCAAATCTATCTAACTATATAGAAACGTATAATTTGCCCTGACAAGAAGGGCTGAGGGCAAAGGTGCTGAAAAGTAATATTGACTATGAATGGAGCCTGTAAAATGAAGTCAAAAAGAATGGTGCATAAGTATAGTACTCTAGTAAAGTAGCATTCCACCATGTATGGATTAATAATTCTTATAATTTTATACATGTACACTGGAATCCAGGAATTCATAAACAGTTGGCAGATGAGGGAATATTTTTCTCACTGTGAAGTGGGTACTTACAGATAAAGAAGGGGAGGAAGTTAGAATGTTCTATGTGATAATGGTTTAGAGTTAGACACAAGAGTATGAACTCAGGGGAAGGTGAACATAAATACAGAGGGTTGTATGCAGACATATTTCTGGACATTAATATGTATAAGCTTAGTATGCACACATGTATTTCCTTATACTCTCTGCAGAGAGGGACTAGAGTCCTCAGTATCAAGTATCACAAATAGTGTTCAGACCTTAGAATTTAACACCATTCTCCAATAACCATCTTCTTGGAGAAATTGCTGACTTTAGGACAGAAATATGCAAGAAGCACTTGGCACATCTTGTAGTACCAAAGAGTAAATAGGTACTAAAATAAACCCCTCAATGATAGAGTTGTAGTAAAGAGGATGGAGCTGAAAGAGCTCCCATGGACAAAAGTGAAAGAAATTGAACAATAAAAAAAGTAGTATTGTATCACAACCCAAAGTATAGAATAAATGTCATGAATCCATCCAGATACAAATAAATTTTTGATTAAGTAAATAAGAAGAGACAAATCTCTCATACAGAAGAATTCAATAATTTATATGGATATCGCCCTCTCAAGCCCATGGAGCATAAATCTCACTCCTGAAGACCTCGTCATGACTCTTTCCAAAGGTGATATGAGGAAATTCAGAGACATGAGGAACTTTATTCTGGGGGCCCTCAAAACATTGTTGACCAAGATAAACATCAACAATGTTAAGTCATGTTGATAGGTTGCACCCTGGATGTGATGTGATGAAATGACACTTTATCTCTGTTGTCTTCCTCCAAAAACCCATAAACCCAGTCTAATCAAGAGAAGACTTGAGAAAATTCTAACAGGGATAGTTTACAATATACCTGATCTCCAGTCATCAAAACTATCCCGGTTATCAAAAACAAGGAAAGTCTGAGAAGCTGTCACTGTCACCAAAGGACTAAGAATTTATGACAAATAAGTGTAAGATATTATTTTGGATGGCAGATGTTAAGAACAGGAGAAAGAGTGTGAGAGGTTCTTGGAAAATATCTCTAAAGTCCCTGTAATTTTTCTGTAAATTTAATGCTTTTCTAATATATTAAGTTTATTTATTAAGAATTCAAATTATTAGTGACATGCAAAATCCTAAGAATATCCAACTCCAAGATTCAATCCATACACAATTACATTTCCTGTACAAGAATATCACATTACTGTAAGTCTCACATTCTTCTTTCCTTGAATCAGAATAGTGAAACTGATTTCATAGAGTAACTGAAAGAATTAAATAATGACTATAAATTTTCTGACATTGTGCCTACTATTAATAGCCAATATTTTACACATTATGATTCAACCATACACAGATTCATTCCCCACACTTTCCCCACATCCATTGTGCTATTTCCATCCCTCATTAACAATGTGGGGCTTTGACAACAGCAATACTCACATTGACGCAGAGTGAGCTTTCCTCAGGGAAGACTTTTCATGATCATCCCCTTCTATAAGCCAGAACTGACTCTCCAATAACTCCAAACATAAATATCCCTCTTGAGGGCAAAACACAAGGATCTCTGTTATATGGCTGCTGCCAACCTAACCAGGCTCATATTCCCCTTTTCAAGTGTCTGCCCCTCATTGTTCATCAGATATTAAGAACTATTTTTAATACTTCGCCACACCTTATGGTTATGTTGACCACACATTTGTGCCCCTGTCATCTCTTCTTGGTGTGCTTCTACCTCTTTCTCCTCCTGAAATTACTCTAATTCCTCCTTCAAAGCTCAGTACAATTTAAATGTCCCTTGTGAAGCCTTCACTAACCTCCACAGAATGAGTCCATACTTTTTGAAACACTTCAAAAGGATTTCATAGTCATCTCAGGATATTGGATATACTCATTTATATGTCTGTTACCCCATTTGGATGTAATCTCCTTAATATGAGAAACAAAGTCTTACTCATTTCTTTATTCCCAAAATAATATTTAGAGCTCAACATGAAGTAATTGATGACTAAACATTTCGTGAATGACTAAAAGAAAGAATGAATGAATGTGGTGAAACAGATGCTTTCAACAATTGTAGACAAAGAAAGTGAAACAAGGAAAATTACTGCTGAGAGAGGGAAGACCGAAGAGTGAGAGGCCAGAGGAGAAAACAGGAAAAAAATATATATTTTAGTGTATCTGCTATCTATTTCCACTCAGGTTTTTTAAGAAGGCAGGACTTTGTATTTTAACCTTTCTCTATGGTCATAACCTGTTGATGCCCTTAAAGCTGCTACCAATGAAAGGTATCCATGGAGCCGAAATACATTCCCCCAGCACCTGTGAAGAATCTGTAACTCACCGTGAAATTTTCAAGGCAGGGTCTACATTCACCAATGCAGATTCTTCCTGGAATGATGGATGAAGTTGGAAGTTCTGCTCCCAGGAAAAAAAGGGAGATGGAACCACTCATGAGGTCTCTGGAAAACAAAATTGTGTTTTCTTTTCATCAGAGATTAATAAAGTAGACTTAATATAGTGAAGTGGAAGCATTTAGGGTTTTTGAGCAATTAGGGATTCCATTCCCATGAGCCACATTAACGAAGTATTCTCTTGTCTCAATACTCTCTGAAACATTAACTTCTCTGGTGATAAGAAAGAAAAGCACAATGCAAACTTGTGACAGTTTTAACCCTTTGGACAGCTTTGGAGCTCCATGTTCATCTATTATCCCTGTAGATACCTACCTCCCAGGAAGAGGTCACTTCTCTTTAGGTGGGGCCTCTAGTATTGCCAGGATTCTGGAGAAAGATTCTGGATACACTAAAATATGTTATGTCTCCAATCTGTCTCTTCTGGAGTTGGCTCTCATGAATGGAACCATCCTCTCTCAAGAGGATTTCCTCTTGTCTCACTGCTTCTCCTTTCTCCCCCATAGTTAGCAATATCTGTTCAACTCACACAACCATTTGTTTTCTCTGTCATTCAACAAATATTTATTCAGCAATACTGTATGGTAAACACTCAATACTTTCTGAGAATGGAGAGGAGTATAAGGTACTGTGTTCCCTCTCAAACTGTTCATAGTCTAAACAAGCAAAGAGAAAAGGATGTAAAAAAATATAATACCCTGCGGGGTACTGCAATTCTGGTGAATTTTAATTCCATATTAATGATGGCTGGATTTTCTATTTCTTCCCTTAGGCTCCTGGGACTTTGATAGATATTATATTGAACCTATAGATCACTTTTGGTAGCACTGGCATATTTTTTAAACAGTTTTATTCACACACCATACACTCCTTCCATATTGTACAGTCCATGGCTGTCAGTTTAATCACAGTTTTGCATTCATCACCACAATGAATTTTAGAATATGTTTGTTACTCGAAAAAGAAAAATAGCCTACCACTTATAACCCCGATTAATGATAATTAATATTGTTGTGATACTTTTGTTTCAATTGAAGAAAATATTACAATATTATTGTACATATAGGCAGATTTTTTAAATTTTTATTTTAAATTAACATTATGAATCCCAGCAGGCCTACTCCAAGACATACACTTGTAAAACTGTCCAATTCTCAGGAAAAAAAGAGAGAAAGTACTGAAGACAGTGAGAAAAAAGAGAACCATCACATAAAATGGAAGTTCAATAAGATTAAGTGCTGATTTCTCATCTGAAATCATAGTGGCAAGAAGACAGTGGTATGATATAGTTAAGGTGCTACAAGAAAAATAAATTATTCTCTTTCCAGTAAAGCTGGCATTCAAAAATGATGGAGAATTCAAAATATTAACAGATAAATAGAAATAAAGGAATATGCCAAAAAGAAACCTGCAATTCAAGAAATACCAACCAGAGTTCTGCAGGTTGAAAGGAAAAAAAAAAACAGGAGTGAGGGAGTTGGAGGAGCGTATAAGGACAACTAAAAAGAAAAAGGAGAAATTAAAACGACATATGACATACATAAAACCAAAGAAAATATGGCTAATGAAAATAATTCCTTGAGAATCATAATACTGAATGTTATTGGATTAAACTCAACAGTCAAAGACACAGATGGGCAGAATGGATGAGGTAGTAGGACCCGTCTATATGCTGTCTACAAGAAATCCACCTTACCCCCAAGGATTAAAGGAGGTCTAAAGTGAATGGCTGGAAAACAATATTACAAGCAAACAAAAACCAAAAAAGGGTGGGCATAGCTATACTAATATAGGATAAAATAGACTTCAAATGCAAAACTATTGTAACAGACAAATACGGACACTATATATTAGTAAAAGGGGTAATCTTTCAAGAAGAAAGAACAATCATAAACATTTCAGCACCTAACTGGTGCATCTCAAAATACATGAAGAAAACACTGGGGAAAAAAAGTGGTCATTAGATAGAACATCTCAACAGAGAATGAGTAAAGAAACAAAGACTTTTTATAATACATTATAGGATCTGGACCTAATAGACATACAAAGAACATTACACCCAAATACAGGGGGATATACATTCTCATTGTGTGCACATGGATCATTCTCCAAGATATATCACATGCAAGGCCACAGAAAAGTTCTCAATGAACTCAGAAACATTGAAATTATACAAAGCAAATTCTTTGAACACAATGGAATGAAGCTGATAATCAGTAAGGTTCGTAGAACCAGATTATGCACGAGGATAGGGAAGTTAAACAATACACAATAAAACAATCAGTGGGTCAAGGAGGAAATCTCAAAAGAAATCAATAACTATCTTGAAACGAATGAAAATGACTACACAACATACCAAAACCTATGGATGCAGCAAACTGTGCTGAGAGGGAAATTCATACCTATAAATGCATATATCAAAAAAAAAAAGAAGGAGCTAAAATTGAAGAACTAACTGCACACTTAGAGGAATTAGAAAAATAACAACAAACCAGTCCCAAAGGAAGAAGAAAGGAAGAAATAACAAATAATAGAGCAAAACTAAATGGAAAAGAAAATAAGAAAGCACTAGAAAAAATACACAAAACGAAAACTGGTTCCTCTAGATGAACATTAAAATTGACAAAAACCTTAGCTAGACTAACAAAGAAAAAAAGAGAGAAGATGCAAATAGACAAAATAAGAAATGAGAAAGGGGATATCACCATTGACCCCATAGAAATAAAGTGTATCATAAGAAGATAGTTTCAAAAAATTATATGCCAACAAGGATAAATTAGAAGAAATGGGCAAATTTCTAGAAACACATAAGCACTGACAAAAGAAGAAATTAATGAACTCAACAGACCAATCACAAGTAAAGAGATAGAATCAGTTAACAAAAGCCTCCCAACTAAGAACAACCCAGGACCAGATGGCTACACAAATGAATTCTGCCAAATTCTACCAGATGACTGCTCCTATCTAACATTGTCATAGAAGTACTTGCTCAAGCACTGAGGCAAGAAGAAGATATAAAAGACATCCAAATTGGTATTAAATAAGTTAAAACTTCACTACTT